>OU015763.1:5210734-5266454 GCA_907173295.1 Fagus sylvatica | reverse complement strand
TAATCTGGTTTCTTCATAGAACTCCTGAATTGCCGTAGAAAGCAGAGCTGCAACATTAGTCCATAAATAAACTTTACCTTACAGAAATTTGAAAGCTAAAGAAAGAAATGATAATCAATTGAAATTTGGACACTAGGTACTAAGTATTATTTATATTAAAGCATTTCGAAGTGACTGTCACAAATGTTTGTGAAGATTACCATTGGAAAAGCTTAATGGATGGAGATGCATCAACCTTCTACAGTAATTTAAATAAGAATGTGGTGGCAACAGCTGTGATGTAGATCATCACAAACAAGCATGATTCTCATAGAAATTATCACATTGAGTAATTGACATTTAAGAGAAGATGACGCAAGAATGGGAACATAAGCTATAACCTTTTACTTGAAAATCAAACTTTCTCAGAAGAAATGATGCCCTAATGGCCTTGAAGATTTTGGTTTTGAATTAATCAATGTTTTCATTGCTTATCTTTGAAAATAAAAGTCAGTTTTACCTACCTGAGAAATAAAGGACATCAATTATTGCATTTGGTAAATTGCAAAAAGCATATAAATCCTAAGCTTCCATTAACAGTCTTCATTAGAATCTGAAAACTACAATTATAACACAACTTCTTAATTTGCTATCTCAGGGAATAAAAAAAAGGCCAAAATCTCTTTGTCAACTCTTTGGGCATCAGTTTCTTGCAATTTTCTTTTCAAAAGGAAATGTCTAAATCAAACTGCTCAAGGATTTTGACATTCATCTTTTTTGATGACTATCAAACTGATATGTTGTGGTACAAGCATTTTTCACAAAGCACAATCATTCATTTCACAAAAAAGAAAAGAAAATTCATCTTCCAGTGCAATCCAAACCAAGATATAGAAATGAGTAATATGGCATTCCTATGATCTCCTCCTAAGGAAAATGCCAAACAATTCTCTGACTTCCATTATATTAAGCTCATTTACCTAAACAATTTCAAACAAATACAAAGTGGACGAATAAAAATATGGAAATGAAAGTACATCAATTCTAATCTAAATTTGAATATTCATAATAAGGATGAAAAATCACCATCCAAATGAGAACCCGACTCCTGCTCCATGGATGAGATGTGTGATGGAAAACAAAGGTGGACTGTCGCCTCATCACTTTGGTTTTCTTTGCTATAAAAGAGATCCAATATTAGAGCTAATATTGTTGAAAATTAGGATAAAGAAAGATAATCAAAATAAAAACACAAACTTGCATTTCTATCAAATTTTGGGAAGATAAAGCAATAAATTACATTACAAATACCTATCAATTAAAAGAAGAAAAAGTACTTAATAGGGTAGTGGTTCACACCTCAGACTGCAGTGTAATCTCTGAGATAAACTAACAGTTTGCACCTAAAATCTTTCTTTATGTAATTCATTTTTCTTGTATTAATCAGATTCCTTGCATCAAGTCCCATACAAGTGATAGTCAACATTCTAAATCCATATAGCAGAATGGTCTTAATTTGTTTCTTTCCAAGTTTTGCCTATGGGGTCTTCAACAAACTTATCTGTCCAGTCATTGGATTTCATTTTTTCGGAGGCTATATCATGTTAGAGACATCTATGCCAAAATTAAAAACTCCAAGATCTTAAATATTGATGGAAAGTAGGAATGTGTTGTACAAACACCTTGCTTCAAAACGAGTTTGTCGTGGTAGTGGAAGCTTTAATACCAACATGTTGAAGTTAGGAATTAGAGGAACGTACTATAGAAACAATGAAATAGATATCCATACAAGACAAAAAGATTTAATGTGGTTGAATTCACACGAGACAACATGATTTAACGTGGTTCAATCAACTTCGTACCTACATCTATGGGCAACGTCAACCCTCATAAGCCTATTACACCCAAATCACACCCAACTGACATAACCACAATATGTATGTTTCAATAGGTAACTACCACCACTATATGGGAGGACCACCTCAGCCAAAGCCCCAACTTGGGCTGAAGCCCCACTGGACCAAGGCCCCCCACTGGGCGAAAGCCCCATGTGGGTAGAAGCCCCATTACGCTCTTCTTAGCTATGTGTGATGCATTTAACGCTCTTACTTAGGAACTACTGCAACTCATTAATTTTCTCCTTTCCAATAAGTGATTTATTATAATTTGAGGCAACTTCCAACAAAATGCAAGTTTGATTGGCTCAAGTGGAAAATCAACTAATCTAAGCAAACTTTGGACAAGTAGGGCAAGATGTGCAGGAAGGTTATGGGCTCATAGATCAGGTAAACATCTCACAGCTTTTTATTAGTAAGCAAACAGAGGAAGAAACATAATATTTAAGGAATTCAAAAGTCACACAACTCAAATGTAGAACATAGACTAGAGTCAACTAATCATTCCAATATTCAATTTTGTTTTGTGTACCTTGGAAATTCTCTTCAGCCATCAAGCTAGCTTGGGTTTCCCATTTCCTCCAACTGTAAATCTACAAAGCCAAGAAATTAAGAAATGAATAAACCTCCTGAGTTAGGGGCAAAGGACATCACATAAAAATGAAATCATATAATTGTATTCCAAGAGGCATTTGAATCAAAATATATGTAGCTAATATAGAGACAAAATGATGAAAAAGATCTGGGTAACAAACCCCAAGGGTTGGGATCAAGCTCAATAAAGCCAATAATGAGTCTATCTTATCACACTGATTGGACCATATCATGTTTCCAAGAAAAAGTTGGCTTTCAATCTCATATTTTGATATTAACCATTTTTTGTATTTTTTGTTAAAGATATCAATGCTCAATCCTTGTTAAGGCCCAAATATGGTGTCCATGTTCATTGCATCTAATCCTACTTGGAGTGCAAACAAAGTAAACCTAATCCTACTTGTAGTTCAAGTATTGTAACCTTTGGTTGTCTAGGATTGAGCTTCTATGAATACCTCTCAATGGGTTCATTATAATACATAGAGCTTAAAAGTAAAGATGAAGTCATCAAGGGCTTTCCATTGTGGATGTAAGCCTCTGAGGTTGAACTACATTAATTCCATATATTATCTCTCTTTCTTTTCTTTCTCTCTCTACCTTCTTTATTTTATTCTTCATATTTTCTTATACACTTTATCATGGTGCCAAAACTATATCTCAACTTTTCTAACATAGTACCAGAGTTATGTTTTATCTCTTCTAATATGGATAAACAATAGATTGAATTGTTTTCATATCCAAGCACCCCATAAAAGGAGAAAGAACCACACGTAGCTCCAAAATGTGAATGACTTCATCTTTGAAAGCCTTGAATGACCCCATTTGAGGATGGATCTATGCCTTCAAATGTTATAGAAACACAATTACAGATTGATTTGTTTTCTTGCAACATCCAAGAATGTGAACATGCTCTTGGGATCAGGGATGTGAATACTGCACCTTCCTTTCTTCTGACCAAAAATTTAATCAAATAAATAAAGAATAATGCACCTTGCTCATAGCCAGACCAACTGCCACACAACTATACAGAACATGAGTGACCCCAAGAACAAATAAGAATTGGTGAAGTTGCTCAAGACCCTGGTATGAAACGAATGGTTCACGACCCTGCAATCAACCATTGGCATCAGTAAAGTCAATTCACCCCCAAAATCCTAAAATTTTCAAATATTGAGAATTAATTTACCTCACCACATTGATTTGCCGAAAGACCTTTTGGAGGAATATCAGTAGCATTGGTAGCAGAGAAAGAACTTTTAAGCATAATGTTCTCATTGGTTCCGTAATCTTTCTCGGAACAAAGATAGAACCTACTGGTGAAAAGAGATGAATTTACACAAATCTCAGAGATCCACCTTGCAGATTGTGCCAACAACAAAGATAGAAGCCCAAGCAGCATCATCTCTAGCAAGAAGGAAAACAATGTCAACTACAAATCTACAATCAAACCAAAATCCCACATAATGAATGCTTTGGTAGAGTCTCAACTCTCATAGGACTACATCAGAGACAGGCACAATCAACAACAAATGCAAACAAATCAAAGCTTGAAACCCAGAACCCATTTCAAGTATCTCACAGCATTTAACAATTTTATAATTACTCACCTTCCTTAATCTTCTCCAAAGAAACAAAAAGAGCCTTCCTCCTAGTCTTCTTCAGCCACTGTACACAGCAAACATGAGAATTAGATTTCTTCTTCAACTTGAAGAAAAATAATTTCTCTAGCTCATTTACATTTTACTCCAATTTCATATCCCAAACATCATGGAATTTCCCACATTTCTCAGTGGCCAAACAGATGATCATTGTGAAAATCTTACTCTCCACACTTTTCCAAACTTACAATCATAAGCCAACTAGTTGTGTGTTTCCTATATTATCTGAGATTTTAATCATATTCTTATATTCTCACCCTTTTTTTAGAGATCAAGCACATCATTATTACAACATTTTTACTCTGATAACACTTGAAGTGTCACTTAAATCAAGCTAAATAGTTATGCTGGTCCCAAAGTAATAATAGAATCCAAACTTCAAAAATTCCATATTCCAACAATTAATCAGCAATCAAACACAGCATATAATCACAAAACAGATATTTCCCTAACATCTTTGACATATTTACTTGAGCACTAAAGTGGGTCCCCCAAGACCAAAAATCCAAAGATTCAAAATCTCTCATTTTCCCACATTTTTGGAGCAACCAAACAGAACATTATCAAAAACTTCATTCCTGTTTTACCTTTCCAAATCTGTAGATTGACCTCTCCACTAAAAAGCACACAAAAACCATGACTGTAACCACTGAAGCAACCAAATATGTTGGAGTCTCTGGCAGAGACCTCCCTTGTTTAAGCACCTCGTCCATTTTTGACACTAACAACAACAACAACAACCGCCCATGAACTCTCAGTGGAACTCTAAAGTTCAACACTTTCTAGTTTCTAAAGAAAAATGGATTATTTTTCCCAAATATGAAGACCCAAGTGGAGGAAAGTTAGTGACGGTGAAAGATCCCTGAAATGGGGAAAGTTGGATATTGCAAAAGTGAGACATGATTTTGTAGCTTTTTGTTTATTATTATTAGGTGAAGGTGTATATGGTGGTCGGATTATAGTTCATATAAATTAAACAGTTGAACATGTGGTCATTTATAGTTTATTGTTATTTGTTTGAGATTTTCAACACAAAGTCCCAAACCCACCTTCCATTGCATTGAAATTGCTGTTCTCTCTCTCCCCCTTTCCAAATCCATCCCAAGTTTCAAACCAAACCCACATGGGAAAGTATCCTTTTAACTAACAAAACTAAGCTTCACATGCACAGGACCAAACAACTCCACTAGCTTGGAGTGACTTGGCTGATGTCTATTGGTTGAGGCAGTATCTAGTGCATCCATTTAATAATGAGACCAATGTTCACAAATGTTTACATTTTATTAATATATATCTACATTTTACGTGGAACGTATGCATATGCAGTAATGTATACTTATCATTACTAATAAATAAATTATGCCACCGATTAATATGAAATTGCTTAAGAAAATTATAGAATAATTCATAAGTACATTAATTTCGTACTCTCTCACTTTATATGAATGATAAGATCCTACAATGAATTTAAATAACAAGATTCACTATTCATATAAAAATAGCAAGTACGAAATTAAAATACTTTATAAGCATTTTATTATAATTACTAGATTGATGAAAGCTGAACTGAAGTCCTGTTAAATGGAGTATATCCTTACCATGTTGGGATTAGTAGGCCACGACAAGTTCGAAGTTCAAGTTGATTGAGTCATTCTCATTCACTGTGATTTGATCAGACAACTTAGTTGATCTAGTTCCGATTCCATTTGTCTTTCGTAATTGTTTATATAGTTCACAGCAGTGACATAGATGATGGGACACATCAAAATACAATTCCTTAGAAAGTTGGAAGCCTAATAAGAATAATCACATTTGTCTGGATAATTCAAGCACACTGTTCAATACTAGATTGTTAGACCTGCCATTTTGGATCAGTGATTTACCATAATAGAATTTTGAATGGACTTAGCCATGTGTTGCTTTTATCCTGCAATGTTAAGGAATCAATCATCATACCCGTCATTTTTCCTATGTAATGCTTGTGTAGAATATTGATGAGACCTTAATACTATTTGAATCCCATTTAAAAGTAACATATCTTATTCCTCTGCCTTTTGTTACTTAGATTTTTCTTTCATTCTCCCCCCCCCCCCTTCCCCACTTTTCTTCTTCTTTTCAGACATTTAGGAGTTTCATTTATGATGTCAGTCAAGTTTGAAAGAAAATGGTTGCTACCACATAAATTTCCTCCTTAATCTGTAATTTTAACCTTTTAAACCTCTTTTTATATGTAGCAGCTTTTAAATTATGTAAGTTTTTACCATAAGACCTTTGTCCTTTTGCGGTATTGCCTTTTGATGTACTTGAAAGTTTTTCCACCTTTTTATAATTTTCACTCTGAATCAAATTATTGACTTAATGTTGTCCATACCCATTTCACATGATAAAGTGACCAAAATGCATTTCTCCAAATCGTAACTTAACTAGGTTATACCTTGTCAAAGCAACTACTAGAATTTGAATTAAAGGACAGCAGTAGGGAAACCTGAGCATACAACAGACTTAACTATAAATTACTAACCATGTCATCTGGTTTTCTTTGCAGTAATCAGACTCGAGAAAGAAGCAGCTGTGTAGACAAAGTTGAAAATTGGTGAAGGTAGCCTGCTTAGATTGGTAAGCCCTCCTGTTCTAGTTGTTATCGTTGTTGCTGCATTACATTTAAGTTTTCTCACATATTTCACATTGGTTTTGTTATTTTGGCCTGATGTATTATATTTCATAGAGAAACATGCTACACTTTGATAATCATTCAAACATATATATGTATATATGTATGTGTGTGTGAATCATTTCCATTCTTTGTTGAAATATTTATACCTTTTGTATTTCAAAACAATCTACATTTGTTAGTAGATATTAGAAGTTATCTTTACACTTTGACTTGGAAACAGGACTTGGTTAGGGAGCTATACTCTATTGAAATGGCTGCAGGCTGCTCAATTTTAGCTACACCTATCTCAAGGGGAGGAGTTTCTGATAAGCTGATATGGCCTCATGTAACACACGATCGATATGAGGTCAAAATAGGCTTCCAACTGCTGCAGGCATTGGAAGTAAGGGTAACTCAGGTAATGGATTCTCATTGGAGGGTCATAGTTCTTAGATGGAGAAATCTATGGAGCTTGAAGCTTCCTTTGAAGTTAATATTAATCTTTTGTGTGGGAGTTTTGATATGAGGACTTACCCATTAAATCAAAATAGTGAAAACAAAACATATTGAGTGATTTTTTTTATTTTTTTATTTTTGCTAATAACGTAGTGAGTAATAGTAAGTGTGTCTTATGCAAATGCAATTAGGAAGGGGAAAAGTTGGATCATTTATTCCTGAAGTGCAGTCTTGCTCAGGATGTATTGTTTGGATCAGATTTAAACCTTAGAACTGAGTTCATTTATCTTCTCTTTGAAGTGGTGGTTGGCTTGATTGATGTAGGATCCAAATTTTCAAAAACTCCTAATGTTTTCTAGATTGTTTATAATAACTATGTGGGCCTTATGGTGATGTTTGATGTTACAAAACAGTCTTTTTATGAAGTGCTAATACTAAGTATAGCTTTGTTTTGCTGCTTTTGCAGATATGCACCAGCGTATGATGCACAACAGGCAGATCAGAGTAACTGCAGGAGAGTGTGTCCAGTAATTGCTGACAGTTGAGGGACACTGGCAGAGAGGGTGTGAATTGGTGGTTTTGCCTATGTAACTAAATTATGCGTAGATAGAAAATTTTTGCAGGCTGTTGCAGTTTTGCCATATGCAACCAAATGACATACAACTAGATGCCCAACTGTTCAAAAAACATCAACCAAGGCTATGCAGATTGGTCTTTGCAGACTTATTGTTTTGATAAGTGGTAGAAGAGTGTAAGATCTCTGTTTGGGAAAGAATGGTCCTTGGCAATTTGCTGCACTGATTGAAGATCAAAAGTGCATGGAAGTTGGAGGAACGCCAGTGGTGTATATCTGTTAAAAAAAAAAAAAAAGGCTCAAGCTATTACATATATATCATTATACCTATAACGTATTTATCTCCAACATTTTTTTCCAGCAAAAATAAATGATTAGATTTGAGGATTAAGATGAAAATTTTAAATTGAGTATTTTCTTATATTTAGATATCAATTAATAATATTTACTTAAATTTATATATGATAATTTTTATACTTAAAATTCATTACTCTTGCTTTTTAGATGCAAAATTATTATATTATATGGCTCTATTAAGTTTTTAGCTAGAAATTGACATTTTCACAACAAAAAAGAAAAAGAAAAAGAAAGAAGAAGAAGAAGAAGAAGAAGAAGATATGTGATATATTTCATTTTAAATTTAAATCATTATATAAATATAATACTATAGTGCATGATGAAGATAAAGCCTGCCCTAGTACCAAGCGGACTAGGAGTATGAAGAAATTAGGAAACTTCACACAACCTTCCTCAACTTTCCAACACTGATGGGATCATGGGTAGGAATTCCCACTCTTAGCCATTTGAGAATTTTTGGCCGGTTCCACACTAGTGACACTTGAACACTGTGCCTCTTCCGTTCTTGCAGGTGTAATTGACTTCATCCCATTGGCTGATGTAATCATTGTTTCATCAATAATAATAATGGAAGAAAACAAAATAGTATTATTTCCAAAATCAAATTGAATATATGAAAAACAAAAGTCATTTTATGACTCCAGAACATGATAAGGGCAGTATCGACAATAAAAAAGATTCACTTACATCCGTATACAAAGAAAAATGATTGATAGATCAAGAAATAGAAGTAATTCAATAATCTAGTGATGTAAGAATACCCTAGATTATTTTGTAGTGCTCATATATGTCATAAATTTTAGTTGACAAGTTATAGTCGAAATCTGTTGTGGCAACTGTGAAAGATCTTTCTCCAGTTTCTTTTGTAGAGATGGTGAAAACCAAAAAGCAAAACAAATTTGTGTCAGTATCTCATTTGACAATCCAATTACATATATTTTTCTCATGGTAAATTACACTGGCACCCTATTCGTTTGAGGAAATTAGACTCGTTACATCCTAGTTTGGGGAAATGACACTCTGCTCCCAAATTTGTAAAATAATGAACACTCAGCCTCCTTTTTCCCAATTTTTAAAAGAGTATTCCCCACTTAAACTTAAAATAATTGGAATATAATTTTTCTTTTTAACTTTGGTTAGTTAGGCATTGATTAAAAAAATTAATAAAAAATAAACAAAAAATGAAAATGGGGGTGGAGTGTTAATTATTTTGCAAATTTGGGAGCGGAGTGTCATTTTCCCAAACTAGAGTGTAGCGAGTCTAATTTCCCTAAAAGAAAGGGGTCTTAGTGTAATTTACCCTTTTCTCTTTGTGCAAAACAAAATGCAAATTAGCTCAAATAAGTTCACAACGAATAAGCCAAACACTAATAAAGTTAAAATTATAATTATAGAGGATGCTGCATGACAAACACTACTACAATTTCACCGTTGAATTTTTACATGACATAATCTACTTAGATTTGGAGCTTTGTGTTAAGTAATGCGTTACAGAACCTCATATAAATTGAAGATAACTTAGATAACTTACAGTTAAAGAGACATAGTCATTACTCATTAGTTTGAATTGGTAAACATAGTATAATTAGGGCGGTTTGGGGGTAAGCCCCACAAGCTCTTGGGCTTGGGCAACCCCCCCATAGGGGCAACCTAATGAAAAAAAAAATGTATAGTATATATAGAAAAGAAAAAAAAAATTATTATACATAAAATAAAATATTAGTATACATAAAAGAAAATTTTCTATTAGTATATATATATATATAATTATTCATTTGGCGACTTACCAACAAATTTATATATAGACCAATAGATAACAAACTATTAAACAGTTACGTACATGAAACAGAGTTCATATTTCATTTGTAGCAGGTGACGTGTGGGAGTAGGAAGTAAGGTTATTGAGTTTGTTTCCTATTTTAATATTATATTCTTACTGCTTAGAATTATCCGGTGTCTTTTATGTTAGTCATTGTGAACGTATTAATCC
This sequence comes from Fagus sylvatica, assembly GCA_907173295.1. NCBI lineage: Eukaryota > Viridiplantae > Streptophyta > Magnoliopsida > Fagales > Fagaceae > Fagus > Fagus sylvatica. The sequence goes on along the minus strand of OU015763.1, from coordinate 5,256,298 downwards.
TCGAGGTCAGGATTTCCTTAGTTAAATCCATCACCTTCTTTTAATTATGTTGTTTAACAATCAATTCTATTTCTTTATTCCTTCCAAAATTGTGAATGTATTAATCCCAAACAAAAGTACAAATAAAACCACAAACAAATTTTTACAAATCTGGCAACACAATGTCACAAACAGTTTCAACAAAACAAAAGACCACTAGCTACCAAAAGTGCAAGAACAAATCTTTAATCCTTAATCCCAATATCCATAAATCACCTTACAATGAGAAGCTTTTTTGAGTTGAATCATGCTAATTATAAAGCACCATAATCGAGATTACATTTTATTTCATTTTATTTTATTTTTATGTAATTCATGCTAAAAACACAATATATCCTTGATTTTGCATTAAAAAAATAAAATAAAAATTGGACCTTTATTTTTTTTTAATATTTAGTAGTAAGTGGACAACCAAAATTGGGACGAGTTTCGGCAACCCAAAACTCGGAACCGACCCAGTGTATAATTGATGTCAAAATGGCTCTCTTATGAATATTCTTTTATTCCAGCTCTCATTTTCAGTGGTTTTCCTAGAATATGCCAGGAAGAGAGAGAGATGGTCACTTGCACACCTACTCTCTTTTGTCAAAACAATAGAAAATCTTCGTGGGTCTTTTTTTTATTTTTACTTTTTGGGACATTGATTGGCTCACTTACACATCACCTTACACCACTTAAAAATAGTGGACATCAATATCCACAATTAGGTGGTGTGAATCGAATCTTCTTTTAGACCGGAAGATGCCTAGAAGAAAGAGAGGATAACGTGAATGAGAATAAAAATTATTTGTTGACTAGGCCTATAACAGAGGACGTGAAAGCATCAACCCTTTAAATAACCAATTAGATAGTAGCTTTTAACATTTTTCTTTATCTAAAAGAAGTGATGACAAAACAAAAAGAGGAGGAAGAAAGTAAAGTTATTGTAAGGCATTTTTTCCCATAAGCATTATGAAAAAAGTTTAATTGGTAAACAGTTTAATTTGGTAAAATGTGACCATGATAAATTTTAAAAGTCACAATATATTGAATCATGCTAAATTTGCACTTGGTTATCCCTTTGCACTATTTTTTTTCCTAATGTAATTTCTAGAGATTTTACGTGATGAAATCATGAATAGCTTTAAAAAGTCATAATTTTGATATTTTTACAAGTGGAGTAGGGAGGAGGAAATCAAACAAAGCTCAGTTATCTGGTCTCGACTCAATGAGAATTGAGGGTTAAGATGAAAATTTTAAATTGAATATTCTCTTATATTTAGACATCAATTAAAAAATATTTATATTTTATAATTTTTTTACTTAAATTTCATCACTCTTGCTTTTTAGATGCAAAATTATTATAATATATGGCTCTATTAAATTTGGAAGTAGTTGGAAGTAAGGGTAACTTAGGTAATGGATTCTCATTAGAGGGTCATAGTTCTTAGATGGAGAAATCTATGGAGCTTGAAGCTTCCTTTGACGTTAATGTTAATCTTTTGTGTGGGAGTTTTGACATGAGGATTTACCCATTAAATCAAAATAGTGAAAACGAAACATTTTGAGTGATTTTTTTATTTTATTGTTTTTGCTAATAACATAGTGAGTTATAGTAAGTGTGTCTTATACAAATGCAATTAGGAAGGGGAAAAGTTGGATCATTTATTCCTGAAGTGCAGTCTTGCTCAGGCTGTATTGTTTGGATCATATTTAAACCTTAGAACAGAGTTCATTTATCTTCTCTAATTTTGTGTCAATTGTCATCTCAAATTAAATTTTAAATACTTCAATTTTATGTCAAGTTTCTTTAAAACTACAATTTAGACAACTTTTAACTCCTTTAAAATTATTTTTGAGCCCATTTAAAACTACTTCCAAATCATTTAAAATCAATATAATTTTTTTTACCAAAATTTTATTATTAATTTAAGTACAAATTTCAATGAAAAACTACATCATGTTCTAAAAAATTAGTTGTTCTTAATAACTTAATTTATTGTATCACAATGACAAAATTTACTTTAAGACTTAAAAACTATGTATTTAAATAGGTTAACAATCTACCTTTTAAAAAAAAGGTAAAATGGATTGCCCTAAAAGTTTTTTAGATAAACAGAGAAATTAAATTGAGTTAGGACTTAGGAGTGAAGACGTTTTTACTTTTTTCTGTGAAAGTTGAAGAAATCTGAAAGTGTTTTCTATATTTTTTCTTTTTAATTTCTTCTTTTGCTTTATCAATTGGTGGGTCTGGTGTAAGACTTTTCTTCACCCCACGCGGTTTCAAAGTAATGAAAGGTTACAGACATAAAGTTACATGTTATGACAAAAAGGGTGAAAGATACAAATGGATGGAGTACGCAAGCTCCACTCTGTAGCTGTTAAGTTACATCGCAAGTCTGAAAGTGGAGGAAGAAATCAATAACGCAAGAAAGATACAAAATGGAGCACGCCAAGATTGACTACTTTATTGGTAGCTTTATTACTGACCAAGACTTTGTAATATACAGAAACTTATATTGAACACAAATATATAATATATGGGAAATTCTTATATCCCGTCAGGATAAAAAAATATTAAAAAAAAGTTATTAAAGAGAAAATTTAGTAATTCAGTATAGTGATAATCTTTTTCCCTCCAAAAAAATCTTAGGACTGAAAATTTAATAAGATTCAAATGAAATTTTAATTACACGAATCTTGTAACTTCTCCAAATAAGAAATTCACACGTTTCAAATCGCCAAACAAGATTTTAGAAATCATAATTAAATATTTGGTAAAATTGTAAAAAGTTTTGTTTTTGTCAATTCAACATATGTAAATTTTAGTCTAAATCTATTATTTTATGTGCAAATGATTAAAAATGACTTAACTATGTTGTAAGATTATCTTGTCATTTCTTTTTAATCTCTTCATTGTCAAAAATTGTAAAAATAATTTTTAAAATATGATTAAGAAAAAAAACTCACTTTTTTGTGAATTAAGTATTTAGATAATATTGATTGTTTTGGGTGCAAATTAACAAAATGACTTGACTATAAACCCATTAGGCAATAACCATTGACTTGACTATAAAGAAGAATATACACGTGGAGAGTGTGGACACCACATCTCCATGTGAACCACTAACTTCACCTGATAAGTTTGAAAAAAGAAAAAGAAAAAGCAGGAAACTTACATACAGCTGTCTTCCACTCTCCAACACTTCATTTAATTGACTGTCCACATTTTCTCTACTCTTCTCTCTTTTCCTAATTTCAGCATACTTTTCCTCTTCAAACTGAGCACACGAAAAGTTTTTTGCGACCTTGACAACGTGATCCGCATCCTCAAGGTCCTCTATCCTTCTCTTATGCAATATGCTTCGTGTGAATTCTCTGTGTTTTTTTCTTCTTAAATTTATTTTTAGTTTGTGTTCAATTCTCTAGGATTTTGTGTTTTGCTTTTGTTTTATATCTGAACTACTTCTAGACCAATTGTGATTGTCAAATAACAAAAGTGAAAAGCTAATTGTGTCAGCATATTAAGCAATTGTTGTAAATCTGATATAATTTGTATTATCTTTATTGTGATTCAATTTTTTTATTTTTATTTTTTATTTTTATCTTTATTCTGCTCTACTTTTTTTCCTTATAATTGAATGTAACTTTTTTTTTTAATTATCTTTGTTGTGGTTCAAGATTTTCGAGTATATTTCCGATGGCTTCCATAAGCACTCAAAAAGCCTCTTATTCGTCATCATCTTCTAATTCAACACAACAATGGAAATACGATGTCTTTCTCAGTTTTAGAGGTGAGGACACACGCAATAGTTTTACAGATCATCTATACGCTGCTTTGAAACAGAAGGGCATTTTTACCTTTAGAGATGAAGAAAAACTTGAGACAGGAAAATCTATTTCACCAGAACTCATGCAAGCAATAGAAGAATCAAGGTTTGTAATTGTCATTCTCTCAAAAAACTATGCATCTTCTACATGGTGCTTGGATGAACTTGTAAAAATAGTTGAATCCATGAAAGAGATAGGAACGACAGTTTTACCAGTTTTTTATGATTTGGATCCTTCTAATGTACGGAAACAAACGGGAACTTATGCTCAAGCCTTTGCCAAACATGAAGAACGTTTCAAGGACAACATCGAGAAAGTGCAAACATGGAGAATTGCTTTGACAGAAGTGGGCAATCTTAAAGGGTGGGATATACAAAATAGGTAATCCAATTTGACATATTCTTATCTTTGGTCTTGTTTAGAACCTTGCAAGCCTACATACATGTTCATGGTTCTTTCAATTTTGTCTTGAGGCAATTAATTTACATTTTTCAATCGACATAATAGAATAGTGGATTTTTGCTTCTTTTTTTTTTACCTATTTATTGTTGGTTCACATATTGTTCTATCTTAATTGCAGGCCCGAGTCAGAAATAATCCAAAAAATTGTGGGAGATTTATGGCATAAATTGAGTTATGCATTCTTTGAAGATTTCGAAGGCCAAGTAGGAATAATTTCTCGAGGGAAGAAATTGGAATCATGTTTGGCTATAGGGTTAAATGATGTTCGCATTATAGGGATTTGGGGGATGGGGGGAATCGGTAAAACAACTCTATCAAGAGTTGTTTTTCGTATGGTTTCTAATAAGTTTGAAGGCTGTTGTTTTCTCAGTAATGTTAGGGAAGTTTCTGAAAAGGATGGTTTAGTTCCATTGCAACAACAACTTATTCTTCAACTTTTGAATGAAAAGATGATTATACGAGATGTTGATGATGGAGTTTTCGTGATCAAGAATCGATTACGTCATAAAAGAATTCTTCTCATTCTTGACGATGTAAATCAATTAGACCAATTGAGAAAGTTAGTTGGGAAGCATATTTGGTTTGGTTTAGGTAGTAGAGTTATCGTAACAACAAGAGATAAACATTTGCTACAGACACTTGAAGTAGATGAAATTTATGAGGTTGATGAATTGAATGGTGACGAAGCTCTTCATCTTTTGAGTTTGAAAGCATTTAAAAAAGACCATCCTCCAGAAGATTATCTAAAGATGTCCAAAGATTTTGTACATTATGCTAATGGCCTTCCGTTAGCTATTGAAATCTTGGGTTCCTTTTTGTTGGGTAGAAATATCAATGAATGGAAAAGTACATTAAATAGACTTGAAGAATTTCCTGAACTTGAAATTCTCCAAGTACTTCAAATAAGTTTTGATGGACTACGTGAAATAGAAAAGGAGATTTTCCTTCATATTGCATGTTTCTTTAATCATGATGAAAAAGATGTAGTAAAAATACTAGGTTATCTTGGCCTTTACCCTGATATTGGATTACGGGTTCTTATGGATAAATCTCTCATAAAAATCAATGACAAAAGATTGTGGATGCATGATTTACTACAAGAAATGGCCAAGAGAATAGTTCATCAAGAGTGTCCTGAAGAGTCTGGAAAGCGTAGCAGATTGTGGTTATTTAAGGATATTAACAATGTATTATCAAAAAATACGGTAAGAGGTTATTTAGAAAACTTGAGCATACACCCTATTATATTATGTAAAAGAGTTGAAGTTAGAGTAGTTTTGGTAATCATACATTTTGCAATTCCCTAATTTGTTTGTTTTTTTTTTTTTCATGATTGTTAGGGAACAAAAGCAATTCAAGGCATAGTCTTTAAGTTTTCTGAACCAAAAGAGGCATGTTGGAATCCTGAATCATTTACAAAGATGCAAAATCTTAAATTGCTCATAATTGATAATGTTCACCTTCTGCACGATCTCAAACATCTTCCTAATGGCTTAAGAGTTCTTTCTTGGAGTGGGTACCCTTCAAAATCCTTTCCATCAAGTTTTCAAACAATGGTAATTTAGGAACTGTTATATAATTTTTTTTTTTATTCAACTGTAAGGTTTTATAGAAGCTAATTGTATTTTTTTTTGGGCTTTTAACAGTCTTTTGAGGCATTGAAATCCATCGAATTGATCAAGTCTCCAAAACTTCTTGAAACCCCTGACTTCAACAAATTTCCAGTTCTTGAGAAATTGGTTCTTGAAGATTGTATAAATTTACATGGGTTGCACCCATCAATTGGAATTCATAAAAACCTCACTCTTCTGAATCTAAAAGGTTGCAAAAGCCTCAAAATTCTTCCAAACAAGTTTGAAATGGAATCTCTTGAGATTCTTATTCTTTCTGATTGCTCAAAAATAAAAAAAATTCCAGAATTTGGGGGAAATATGGAACGTGTATGCAAGCTTTACTTGGATGGTACTACTATTACAAAACTACCCACATCAATTGAGCATTTGACTGGCCTAGCTTCATTGAGTTTAAGGGATTGCAAAAGTCTTGTGTGTCTACCCAGCATTATTTTTAATATTAAGTTTCTCAAAGATGTGGATATTTCTGGCTGCTCAAAACTTGATAGACTGCCAGAGAACTTGGGGAATGCGGAAAGTGTAGAGGAGCTTAATGTGAGTGGAACTGCAATAAGACAGGTTCCTTCTTCCATTGGTCTCTTAAAAAATCTTAAAATGCTATCTTTCCGTGGATGTAAGCAGTTATCATCATCTCAATCTAAATCATGGTATTATGAGCTCCTCCCTTTTATTTCAACGCCAAGAAGTCCCGAGCCCATGGACTTGCTATTGTCTTCTTTATCGAGTGCGTGTTCTTTGACTGAATTGGATCTAAGTGACTGCAATCTCACGGTAATCCCCAATGATATTGGTGGCTTATTCCCTTTAAAAGGTTTGAATCTAAGTGGAAATGATTTTGTTTGCCTTCCTGAAAGCATCAATCGACTATCTAATTTGATATGGATGCAGTTGAGTAATTGCACGAGTCTTCGATCATTGTCGAAGCTTCCATTGAATATTAGAAACATTAAGGCAATGGGTTGTATCTCACTGGAAATGTTCCCAGATCCATTAGAACCAAATTGTTTATGTAATCTCTCTCTTCAAGATTGCTTCAAATTGGCTGACAATCAAGGTTTCATTAACGTATTTTTTGCGTGGATAAAAAAGATCCTTCAGGTCTCTCTCTCTCTCTCTCACGCACATACTCTCTCTTTCTTTCTAAGTTCTAAACATCATGCTTTGTATGTTTCAGGGCCTCTCTCCTCCTTCAAATCTTAGATATGATATTGTTATTCCTGGAAGTGAAATTCTGGAGTGGTTTAGCCATCAAAGTTTGGGGGATAAGCTGAATATAAAAGAACCTTATTCTCATTTGTGTAATGAGTTAATGGGGATTGCTGTTTGCGTTGTGTTTTGTTCACAAAAGCATCATCCACATAACCAAATTGTCAACCCCATTGACCTAAGCTGTTGGTTGATAGCCAATGGAAAAGAAGTGGGTCTTGGAGCAACCTTTGAGGGAACTGCAAAGGTTATATCAAGTAACCTTTGGCTACTCTATTTGTGTCCTCAGTTGTACACTGAGCATAACAGAAAATTATTGTGGGAATGTGATGCGAATGGATTCAGTCAGATTGGTATTAGAATTTCCACCCATAAGTCATGGCTCAAGGTAAAGAAATGCGGGCTTCGCGTGGTATACAAGAAAGACATAGAAGATTTCAACCGAACTACAGCTCAGTGTAGCAACAATAGCATCACTCCTTATGAGGGCTTGGATGTTCTCCATCCTAATTTCAACAATTTAGCGGTGGTAGTGGAAGGTAACAAAGTCAAGCGAAGCCATGATGACGATGATGGGGCTGGACCAAGTGGAGAAGGAAGCTCTAACGATGTACCACACCCAAAAAGGATTCAAAGGCTCACAGAATCTATGACCCATGGTAACTCTAATTGCGAGGATTCTAGTGATAGTACTTAGTGACCTGGGATTCGTCATTGGAAGGAATCTAGTGAAAGTGACTTGGAAGGTTAATCAACTTTTTTCTCATCATTACCTGTGAGTCACTGTCTTTCTTCTTAATTTGAGTTTTTTTGGTTACTACAATATCTTTTTTCCTTTCCTTTGGCATATACTTGTACTTTTTTGGGTTAATTTTAACTTCAAAATAGTATTTTGCTAGCTGTACCTTAGCTTCAGTATTCCAACTCTCATTTGTTTTGTTTCCTTGATCAAATTCCACAAAGCAGTTCTCCTAACTAATTTGATATGCATATCATCGAATCTTCAGGATTGGTACAATCGGTGAAAGGATCATCCCTGTTCTTGAAGCTACTCGTTTAATCAAAAAACAAAAATAAAAACCATAGTCTTATAAAATAAACAATGATTAGGGTAATTTTGGTTCAGTGATATGTGTTACTTATTTGTGTTGGTTACCCCCTTGGTGGAGGATTATGGGACTCATGAGGAGAAATTGTCACATGGCCAGGAGACAAGAAGACAACTACAGTCCATTGTTTGCTCATGATTTTCGCTCTATGAGATTGGATGGTAAAATCTGCAGTTTGGTTGTTTATAGTTTATCGTTCTAAAATTTTTCAAAGTGCAAAAACAATATATACACGCATGCCACTGCAAACATAAAGTTACTAAAATTATTTTTACTAGGATGTTTGAAGTCATTGTTATTGTAATTCTCATAACACAACAAACTTTAGATTCAAATTGCAGTTGGTGAATGATCAAAATTTTCAACCATGAGGAGCTTGATCATTACTTTACTTTTATGAGGAATTAATTTGGATATGCAGAATTTCCTCAATGACCAATTCATTCTGCTGAGCTCCCATATATCATCAACATTGTTGACGATTGATCCATCATCCATGGGTCAACTGACAAGGATCTGCATTGGCATCAGTGATTTTTTTGGTAAGCTGCTTAAATTATCAACATTAGGAACCTAAGCTTGTACCTATGTGTAAATAGATGTATTCTCACCAACAAAAAAATAAGGTCACACACGAGAAAATCTTCAAAGCTAAAATCATTTAAATAAGATTTTATCTGTCACCAAAAGAATGTTGTGAATGACTACATATTACTAGATTGTTAGACTTGCCATATTGGATCAGTGATTTACCATAATAGAATTTTGAATGGACTTAGCCATGTGTTGCTTTTATCCTGCAATTTTAAGGAATCAATCATCATACCCGTCATTTTTCCTATGTAATGCTTGTGTAGAATATTGATGAGACCTTAATACTATTTGAATCCCATTTAAAAGTAACATATCTTATTCCTCTGCCTTTTGTTACTTAGATTTTCTTTTCATTCTCCCTCCCCCCCTCCCCATTTTTCTTCTTCTTTTCAGACATTTAGGAGTTTCATTTATGATGTCAGTCAAGTTTGAAAGAAAATGGGTGCTACCACATAAATTTCCTCCTTAATCTGTAATTTTAACCTTTTAAACCTCTTTTCATATGTAGCAGATTTTAAATTATGAAAGTTTTTACCATAAGACTTTTGTGCTTTTGCGGTTTTGCCTCTTGATGTACTTGAAAGCTTTTTCACATTTTTATAATTTTCACTCTGAATCAAATTATTGACGTAAAGTTGTCCATACCCATTTCAGATCATGACTGGACAAAGCTGTCCATGCCCATTTCACATGATAAAGTGACCAAAATACATTTCTCCAAATCGTAACTTAACTAGGTTATACCCTGTCAAAGCGACTACTAGAATTTGAATTAAAGGACAGCCGTAGGGAAGCCTGAGCATACAACAGACTTAACTATAAATTACTAACCATGTCATCTGGTTGTCTTTACAGTAATCAGACTTGAGCAAGCAAACAGCTGTGTAGACAAAGTTGAAAATTGGTGAAGGCAGCCTGCTTAGATTGGTAAGCCCTCCCGTTCTAGTTGTTATCGTTGTTGCTGCATTACATTTAAGTTTTCTCGCATATTTCCCATTGGTTTTGTTATTTTGGCCTGATGTATTATATTTCATAGTGAAACATGCTACACTATGATAATCATTCAAACATATATATATATATATATATATATGTGTGTGTGTGTGTGAATCATTTCCATTCTCTATTGAAATATTTTTATCTTTTGTATTTCAAAACAATCTGCATCTGTTAGTAGATATTAGAAGTTATCTTTACACTTTGACTTGGAAACAGGACTTGGTTAGGGAGCTATACTCTACTGAGGTGGCTGCTCAATTTTAGCTATCCCTATCTGAAGGGGAGGAGTTTCTGATAAGCTGATATGGCCTCATGTAACACACAATCAATATGAGGTCAACATAGGCTTCTAATTGCTGCAGGCATTGGAAGTAAGGGTAACTCAGGTAATGGATTCTCATTGGAGGGTCATAGTCCTTAGATGGAGATATCTATGGAGCTTGAAGCTTCCTTTGAAGTTAATATTAATCTTTCGTGTGGGAGTTTTGACATGAGGACTTACCCATTAAATCAAAATAGTGAAAACAAAACATACAGAGTGATTTTTTTTTTTTTTGCTAATAACATAGTGAGTGATAGTAAGTGTGTCTTATGCAATTAGGAAGGGAAAAGTTGGATCATTTATTCCTGAAGTGCAGTCTTGCTCAGGCTGTATTATTTGGATCAGATTTGAACCTTAGAACTGAGTTCATTTATCTTTGCTCTTTGAAACTGTGGTTGGCTCGATTGATGTAGGATCCAAATTTTCATAGACTCCTAATGTTTTCTAGATTGTTTATAATAACTATGTGGGCCTTATGGTGATGTTTGATGTTACAAAACATTCTTCTTATGAAGTGCTAATGCTAAGTATAGCTTTGTTTTTCTTCTTTTGCAGATATGCAGAAGCGTACATTGCACAAAAGGCGGATCAGAGTAACTGCAGGAGAGTGTGTCCAGTAATTGCTGACAGTTGAGGGACACTGGCAGAGAGGGTGTGAATTGGTGGTTTTGCCTATGTAACTAAATTATGCATAGAATGGAAAATTTTTGCAGGCTGTTGCAGTTTTGCCATATGCAACCAAATGACATACAACTAGATGCCTAGCTGTTCAAAAAGCATCAACCAAGGCTATGCAGATTGGTCTTTGCAGACTTATTGTTTTGATAAGTGGTAGAAGAGTGTAAGATCTCTGTTTGGGAAAGAATGATCCCTGGCAATTTGCTGCACTAATTGAAGATCAAAAGTGCATGGAAGTTGGAGAATGCCAATGGTGTATATCTGTTGTGCTGCATAGGAGAGTTAATGCAGAGGCTAAAGCCCTGGAAACTCTTGCTTCAAAGCTTTTTATGAGCATTTTTTGGGGTTGTAACTCTATTACTAACTAACTCTTCTGACATTATCTTTACATTTTTTTTTGGACTATTTATGCTTTTGGCACATGTCTGTACGCAATCATTAATAATTTAAGGCATTATTGAGGAGATCTGTGTCTTTGCGTGAAAATTCTCGAATAATTCTCCTGTTCCCATCTCAATAGATAAATAAAATAACGATTCCCTTTCCATTTTATGCCTTTTGTGCTGATTATCTTTATTTCATTATCATATAAATTTTCTTATTCCTGTCAATTGTATTATCTTTATATTTCCTTTCAGTTCATTGAGCAATATAACTTGTTACTTTTTGCACATTGATTTTAATTCTCTTTCTTTTATCTTTCAGTTGCACTTCAGTACTAAACCACCGAGGCATGCTTTAGCTTTGAGAATGTGATAAGTCCCGAAATTCATGGAAGGATGGATTGAATTGTGAAGACATAATAGGATTAAAATCTTTTAGAGCTCTTAGGATAACTTCAATGTGGAGTTTCTAAAAATCCTATCCATTTATTTTCAAATGAGTGGATTAGATTTTATCACGTCATAATATTTAGGGTAAATTACACTGACAACTCCGATGTTTAGTGAAACTAGATTTCTTACACCTTATTTTCAACAAATAACACTCTGGTCAAAAAATTTTAAAATAATTGACACCCCGGTCCAAAATAATTGGCACTCAACTCCAAAAACATTCACAATTCACTCCATTTTTTGAGCAGAGTGTGAATTATTTTGGGAATTTTGGAATGGAGTGTCATTTGTTTAAAATAAAACATCAGGAGTGTCAGTGTAATTTACCTTAAATGCAACAATTCACTTTTAGTCCATATATTTGGTGGTATTTTCATTTTTGGACACATATTAGTCTTTTTTAGTCTTTGATTTTTGAACACATATTTATTTTAGTACTTCTCTCCCTCCCTTTTTTTTACCTCTCCCCTCCTTTTTTATTTTTATTTTTTTAATCTTCTCATCAAAATGAAACATTATAAAACATGGGAACCAAAATGAAAACACCCCCAAAATATAAAAACGAAACAAGGATTTTGCCTATTTAAAAAAATATTGTCTATCATAATTTTGGTATTTATTTAAATAATTAATAATGTGGCAAAATCCAATCCACTTATTTCAAAATTGATGGATAGGATTTAAAGAACTCTATCGTGGAGTGAAGAGCGATTAATGCATTAGAAATAGTGAGTTGATTCTAGTTGAGTGAAAGAAAAAAGGTAGAGGAAGACCAATAATAACATAAATCAAAGTAGTAAAAAAAAAAACATGTCAATTGAGAAAATAACATAGTATGACTTTAGATAAAATAGAATGGCAGAAATTAATATATATGGCTGACCCTGAGTAGTTTGTCGAGCATCCATAGGTGAACCCAAAATTTTTAGGATTAAGGCTTGGTTATTATTGTTGTTGTATCGTGGAGTGGATCCTACTCTGACATGATAAGCCCAATCTCTAGAAATGATCTCTATCTTGTGGACAGAGACTAAAGTTTAGTGTTTTCAAACTGATAAAGGTTATTGGAAAGAGAAAATCCTGAAACTTCATATACGGGAACACAAATCATTGACTTTTTTTTTTTTTGTAAGTCGTAATATATTATTGGTTCCCAAAGTTTACACATGATGCACGTTTGATTCCTAATATTTCAAAAGATGTGCACTATTAATATGATGGCTTTTAGTCCCTAAATTTTCAAAAACGTGACAGACACTACTGCATTTTCACCATTAAATTTTTTGCTTGACATAATCTGCTTACATTTGGAGCTTGGTGTTAGATATTTATTGTATGCATTTAGCACATCCGATAGATCCATGTGGACCACCATATATATAAACCTATTCTTTTTACAGCAGGAGTCATATTTTTAGTGTGGCAAAAATAAAGATGTTTGTTTCTCTCTCCGGCCAGAGAAAAAGTAGCTCAGCCAGACAACCGAAATGGCTGTCATGTGGTGGGGCCCAAATAGTCAAATACTGAAGGGGGTACAAACTACAAAATGGACATATTTCGGGTCACGAGTACTGAAGCAAACTAACAAAGTGGGTACTGGGACATGTACCACTCAGATTATTGTCTTGAATGTTTCAAATTCAAAGTCACGACTAGAGTCACTAGACTATACTATAGTCCAAGTTTGATCAATAAAAGATATTTTGTGTGATATTATATGTTTCATCTCTCTCTCACATTGCATGTAAAACTCAACAGTTTTATAGTAAACATTAAAGAAAAGCAAAATGGCAAAGGGTCTAATCAAATGGGCTATCTTGTCGATGAAACGTGTTAAGCATTAGGAACCCCCGGCCCCATGGACGTGGAAACACCGGAATTTACCATATTCGGCAGTGGGGTTCTAAAATAATCACCGTAATTCTAAATGGGTATCTTGTCATCATCGACTAACCAAATTCCATGAACAAGAATCTTTTATTAAATATGTTTATCATAGAGATTCTCTTGCTAACAAGGATTATCGTCAAGAAATCTTCAAGGCCAAGTTTGGACATGAATGAATGAATGACGCAATGTTTCCTAGAGCAATGAAGGCAATGGGCTGAAATTTCAAACTAAAGGAATGGATATACACAAAACTGTCGGCACGGAGTTTTGCATGGATGGATAAGGTATGTCATGGATATAATGAGATATTTAAGATAATTTTTGCTTTAAATGGTATGGCTTTGAAAGCATGGCATGGACAACTCTTACTCTCCACTCCAACTCACTTGTTAGTGCCATCACAAGTTCCTTCCACCAAAAGTCACAGAATGCAACTTCAAATCTGAAAATCAACATTTCCAAAAAATTGTGAAAAAAACTATCTACCAATCATTTTTCCTATATCACGTAAAAGTGAGAATTTTGTGCATATGACCCTTCTAAAAATGAAAATTGATTCCCTTAGAATGTTATGCCAAGCACAATGAAAAAAAAAATTAAAGTTCCTATGCTTATAATCAAAATCTAATTTTAGTTCAGGTATACCAACACCATTGCTCATATTTTGAGGCAGCAGCTCTATCTGGTGCAAGATCATCATCTTCATCTCCATCAGTAGATTCTGCAAGCAATAGGCACATAACTTGCAAGATAGGGATGACCAACTTATGCTTTTTAAGAGAATTGGACTTGTATTTTGCTAGCCATGAAATTATCTGAATAGCCTGATAATTGAACAAAGCATAAGAAATGAGCAAAAATATCTACAGTACCCAGGAGCAAGAGTAACAAAAATGGAGCAAAATCAAAGCTTTATATCAACTACCTAGGCTGACTAGAGTATGGAAAACAGAAAAAATATTGATGCTCCTTCCTACCTGATGATGTGTGTTGGATTCCAATTTGACTTGAGCAAACTTCAAGGGCGAACTGCACAATGGATTTAACAGATTCTCCAAGAAGAGGTGCACGAGATTCAATCAGCTCATCAAAGATTTCAAAAGCAATTACAGCTACATCTTCCTCGCCAGAGGCAAGACACTGTCTTTATACATTCAAAATGCTAGGAATGAACTCACGAAACTTGACCTGCACAGGTATCATATATTTAATGCAATCCAAAAAGGAATAAATAGGCTGCAAGAGGTGCGAAGAGCTAAGCCACTAACTTACAATAAAAATAAATAATGAAAAAAGAAATCACACGCACTCATGTAACCTAAGATTTGCACAAAAACCAGAAAATTAGTTCCCCTGAAAGAAGTAGCAGCCATGGAATATAATACAGGGGAGGAGGTGCATTAAAGCTAGAGCTCATTGGCATTAGGTCTACATAGAATTTTTTTATTTTTGATATGTGAAGATCAGATTTCATTAATCAAAGATATCTCCCAGTACACAGGATGTGTACAGAGGAAATAAAACAATTAAGATAGGTTACATGAGTCTAGAAACTCCTCAAACGAGGAGACACCAAGACTGTTGAAGACATCCACTGAGACAAAGACCTAAGAAATCTTGATTTAATCTTCAGGGATGTAACCTCACGGCTCTCAAATACACGATTATTACACTCACACAAAGCACCCACATTACAAAATGCGGAACAGCACCCACACCACTGCCGAACTGGATTTACCCAAATTCTCCCTCCAACTAGACAAAAGATCAAGAACCCGGAGAGGCATAACCAACGAAATACCAAAAAGACAGAATACAAAAGTCCATAATTCTTGGGCAAAAGAACAGTGCAGAAGAAGATGATCAGGAGATTCGCCATTAGATTTACATAGGCAACACCACTCAACAATACAAAGGTGCCGCTTCTGCAAATTATCCTTGGTCAGAATTTTTCCTTTCGCTGCTGTCCAGACAAAGAATGCAACTCTGGGGGGAACTTTAGCTTTCCAAATGGGCTTCCATGGGAAAGCTTGAGACTGGCTACTTGACAAAATCTTGTAATAAGATTTGACCGCAAAACAACCAGTACGAGCCGGAGACCAACACATCCGATCAGCTTGATTTCTATGAACCCGTTGCGAGTACAGGAAACCCATAAAAGTCTGGAAAGGTGCCACTTCCCAGTCATGTAGATTCTGATTGAGACGCAGATCCCATTGAGGGGCTCCATTATGCCAAGACAAGTACTCAGCCACCAACACATCTTTCTGTCTAACCACTCGATAAACCATAGGAAACATCTCTCCTAGAGGGCGATCCCCACACCAGTGATCTTCCCAAAAACGAATGCAATTACCATTCCCCACTTCAAATTTAATGTAACCCCGAACTTCTCCCACCCTTTTCTAATATGTTTCCATAAAGAAATACCATAAGGACCAAGGCCAATCCCAGACACCCAATTACCTAGAGAAATCCCATATTTCAACGCCACCACCTTTCTCCAAAGAGCGTCCTGTTCTGTGGCAAATCTCCAAAGCAACTTACCTAAGAGAGCTTGATTGGAGTAAATTAAAATTTTTATGCCTAATCCACCAGAAGCAACAGGCATACACACATTCTTCCAATTAACCAAATGAAATGTGGTATGGGCATTAGGCCTACGTAAACACCCATTAAATTCTATATTATACTACATTCAATTATCAAAATCCAAAATCCAACCAGCATATGTACAGAATCAAGTTACTCTTCTCGTGGCCAATTAAGGGCATGGTTGATTCTAGGCTATGGTGGACCACGGATAACATTATAAGCACAAGAAGAAAAAATGCGCAACCAATAAATCAATAGGTGAGTACGCAATGAACCAAATGGCGGCACCCCATAATGCCATTCATGAATTTCAGATTCTGATTAAATTTAGATAACCCCCTTCCAATTTTAACAAGTTCTGCACACACTGATCTCAAACAAGAATTTTGTCAGCATCGTAGTGATGACATTCTAACTCATGAAGTGGTGCATGTTTAGTGGTATTTGTCTTTCTTTGTCTTCATTCTGTAAAAATTAAATCCAACCTTCTTAACATGTACACCCAAGTTGGGCAAAAGCTAACATAAATTCCAAATCAGAGTAAACAGTAAGACAACGAAACTAGCAACTAAGATATATGATACTCAAATATATGGCTAATGATGAAGATTATTCGATTCAGAATCTAATTTCTAGCAAAATCAGACAGCCACAATAAATGGGCAGGTTTATCCCACTACCAACTCCAATTTCCATCCACTACAAGATAATTTCTACTCTGTTTGGAGTCCATTCCACAAGCAGCCTTCCGTCCAGTAAGAAAACCAGCCTCACATTAGAAATTATAACGCAATACCAAGTTCCTGAAAACAATACTACTTATGAACATTATACAGAGTGCTAATGCAAGAAGAGTAAACACTGCATAGAAAGTAAACAAATCCATTCCAATGAAATAAGCCACTCCACCATTAATTGAAAACCCTGCAGTGTCAAATACAGACTTTGTTCTTGTCCTTCCACATAGTTCTAATCATTGTCATAAGAAAGTAACTGATAATAAGCATGGCATGGAAATTCAAAACCCAACACCTCTTGCACATTAACCATCTTGAATATACACAAAAATCGACAAAACAGGTCCACGGAAACTCTTCCCAAAAGCAAACTATATCCCCAAACCCTAACCTTAATTCAAACCAAAACAATGCTGTTAAAAGCGCGCTTAAAGCTCAAAGCTAAAAGCTTTAAGGTCTAAGTGCTATTAAAAATTTAATTACAAATTCTAACTAAAACTCAATTATCAAAAGTTTCAAGATATTTAAAAGGAATTTCATTATTTATTTTAAATTATTTTATAATCCATTATATTCTTTGATATTTAATAAAAACTTGGGACTTACATGATGTGCATTCATCATGTACCTTAAAATATTTTTTGTTCTTTTATTTTACTCGCTATTTTATTATTCAATTAATTATATTATTGAAATATTTTCTTTAGTTTACATACAATTCTTGATTAAACCGTGCATCGCTTGCACATTATGCTAGTTAGAAAAAAGAAAATAAAAAAATTAAGGGTACAACTCAAGAATCCAAGAAGAATATCAAAGAATATAATATTTCGCATATTTCGCATTGGTTTTGTTATTTTGGCCTGATGTATTATATTTCATAGAGAAACATGCTACACTTTGATAATCATTCAAACATATATATGTATATATGTATGTGTGTGTGAATCACTTCCATTCTCTGTTGAAATATTTATATCTTTTCTATTTCAAAACAATCTGCATCTGTTAGTAGATATTAGAAGTTATCTTTACACTTTGACTTGGAAACAGGACTTGGTTAGGGAGCTATACTCTACTGAAGTGGCTGCAGGCTGCTCAATTTTAGCTACCCCTATCTCAAGGGGAGGAGTTTCTGATAAGCTGATATGGCCTCATGTAACACACGATCGATATGAGGTCAAAATAGGCTTCCAACTGCTGTAGGCATTGGAAGTAAGGGTAACTCGGGTAATGGATTCTCATTGGAGGGACATAGTTCTTAGATGGAGAAATCTATGGAGCTTGAAGCTTCCTTTGAAGTTAATATTAATCTTTCGTGTTGGAGTTTTGACATGAGGACTTACCCATTAAATCAAAATAGTGAAAACGAAACATACTAAGTGATTTTTTTTTTTTTTGCTAATAACATAGTGAGTGATAGTAAGTGTGTCTTATGCAATTAGGAAGGGGAAAAGTTGGATCATTTATTCCTGAAGTGCAGTCTTGCTCAGGCTGTATTATTTGGATCAGATTTGAACCTTAGAACTGAGTTCATTTATCTTTGCTCTTTGAAACTGTGGTTGGCTCGATTGATGTAGTATCCAAATTTTCAAAAACTCCTAATGTTTTCTAGATTGTTTATAATAACTATGTGGGCCTTATGGTGATGTTTGATGTTACAAAACAGTATTCTTATGAAGTGCTAATGGTAAGTATAGCTTTGTTTTGCTGCTTTTGCAGATATGCACAAGCCTATGATGCACAGCAGGCGGATCAGAGTAATTGCAGGAGTGTGTCCAGTAATTGCTGACAGTTGAGGGACACTGGCAGAGAGGGTGTGAATTGGTGGTTTTGCCTATGTAACTAAATTATGAGTAGATAGAAAATTTTTGCAGGCTGTTGTAGTTCTGTCATATGCATCCAAATGGCGTGCAACTAGATGGCCAGCTGTTCAAAAAACATCAACCAAGGCTATGCAGATTGGTCTTTGCAGACTACATGTTTTGATAACTAGTAGAGGAGTGGAAGACCTCTGTTTGGGAAAGAATGTTTCTTGGCAACTTGCTGCACTGATTGAAAATCAAAAGTGCATGGAAGTTGGAGGAACGCCAGAGAGTTAATGCAGCGGCTAAAGCCCTGGCAACTCTTGCTTCAAAGCCTTTTATGAACATTTTTGTAACTCTATTACTAGCTAACTCTTTTGACATTATTGTATCAAAAGAGCAAAAACATTATCTTTACATCTTTTTTGGACTAATTTATGCTTTTGGCACATGTCTGAATGCAATCATTAACATTTTAAGACATTATGGAAGAGATTTTTGTCTTTACGCGAAAATTCCTGTATAATTCTCCTGTTTCCATCTCAATAGAATAATAAAATAATGTTTCCCTTTCTATTTTATACGTTTTGTGTTGATTATATCATTATCATATGAATTTACTTTTTCCTGTCAATTGTATTACGTTTGTATTTCCTTTCAGTGCATTTGTTATTTTTCGTACATTGATTTTAATTTTCTTTCTTTTTCCTTTTAGTTGAACTCAGTGTGATAAGTCTGGAAATTCATGGAATGATGGATAGTCATATAACTTGAATTTTGAAGACATGATATAATAGGATTAAGATCCTATAGAGATTTTGGGATAACTTCACCATGGAATTTCTAAAATTTTATTTATCCATTTTCAATTGAGTAATTTAGATTTTAGCACGTCATTAATATGTAAAAGGAAAAAATTCACTTTTAGTCCATATATCTGGGGGTATATTCATTTTGGTTTGTATATTTTATAACGTTTCATTTTAGTCTTAGTTTTTGGACATAGGTTCATTTTAGTCCTTACCCTCCTATTTTTTTTTTTTTTTGGAAATCTTCTCATCAAATATAATTCTCATAAAAAAACCAATGATCAAAATGAAACATTATGAAACATAGCAATGAAAATGCAAACACCTCCAAAATATAAAAACTAAACGAGGATGTTTGCCTATTTAAAAAAACATTGACTATCATAATTGGTATCTATTTAAATTATTAATGACTTAGCAAAATCCAATTCACTCATTTTCAAAATTGATGGATAGGATTTTAAGAACTCTATCATGGAGAGTGGAGAGCAATTAGTGCACTGGTGAAAAATAGTGAATTGATTCAAATTGAGAAAGAAAAAGGCAGAGGAAAACAAAAAATAATATTAATAGAACTAGTAAAAAATGACGTGCCAATTAAGAAAATAACAGAGAGTCAGACTTCATAGAATATAATGACAGAAAAAAAAAAAAAAAATGCATGTGGCTGACCCTAACTAGTTTGTTAAGGATTCATAGTTAACTCCACTAATTTTAGGACTAAGACTTGGTTGTTGTTGTTGTTGTATCATGGAGTGGATCCTAATTCGACATGATAAGCCCAACCTCTAGAAGTGATCTCTACCTTGTGGACATAGACTAAAGTTTTGTGTTTTCCAAGCCGATAAAGGGTATTGGAAAGAGCAACTCCTGAAACTTCAGATATGGGAACACAAATCATTGTATGTTTTTTTAGGCCGAAATAAACTGTTTATCCCTAACGTTTATATATGTTACATGTTTGATTCTTAATGTTTCAAACGAGTGAAATTAGTCCTTAAGTTTCGAAAACGTGCACTATTGGTCTCTATGATGACTTTTAGTCCCTAAAGCTAAAAAAAAAAAAAAAAAAAAAAAAAAAAAAAGCATTATTTTTGTTCTAAATAATGCTCATTTTTCTTTAAACTTTAGTTACTAAAAGTATTTATAGGTAGCAATAGTGTAGTCAATGTGAAATTGAGAAGATCAAGTTAAAAAAATGTGGTGGACACTGACTAGTCTGTTAAAGATCCATAGTTAACCTCAACAATTTTGGGACTAAGGTTTTGTTGTTGTTGTTGTTGTATCGTAAAGTGGATCCTAATCCAACATGATAAGCCCAATCTCTAGAAGTGATCTCTATTTTGTGGACATAGACTAAAGTTTTGTATTTTCCAAGCTGATAAAGGTATTGGAAAGAGCAACTCCTAAAACTTTAGATACGGAAACACAAGGGTATGTTTGGCGACTGAATTCTATTTTTGTTCTCAAAAATTGTATTTAGTCTGTTCTCAATTATTAAATCCAAATTTAAGTTTTGTAGTGTTTTCAATCCTATTTTTTTGTTTGGCAATTGTTTTCATATAGGTGTTTTCACTTATAACTAACACCTATTCATTCCCTCCATAAATAGAACCAAACCCACACTAAGACATTTGAGTATAACCTTTGACTACAAATAACCCGTGACAGCCACCGGATCGACCAAACACCATCTACCACAACCGCGAGCCACCCCACAAACCCACCAAGAAACACCCCGCAACCCACACCGACCCACAGAGAGCCAAAACCCCCCACAGAAACCCACCATGACCCACCTCGCAACCCACCGAGACCCACTGCACAAAACCCACAACCAAGCACAAAATCAACCAACTCGGCAACAACTAAACCCATCACCAGCAACGTCACAAACCCAGAATCGGTAAAACCAAGAGCCACTACGGCAGATCAAACAAATCTAAAAAAGAAAAAACCAAAAACCTACTTCAACACCAGCAAACCCACACCGATCAACACAAATCCAACAAATTCACAAAACAAACCTCCACCCCAAAACAAACCCAACCACCACTGCAAATCCATAAAAAAATAAATAAAAAAATAAAATAAAAAAGCCACAGAATCAAATCTGCTCCACCGATTGAGACCAAAACCATATTTAAGCCTTTGACCACCACACACAACCCCAACCTCCAACCCAAAACAAACCCAACCTCCACCCTAACGTCCACCGCGAACCCACTAAACAAGCCCATACCGTCACCAAAAAACCCACAAAACAAACCCACGCCACCATTGAAAAACCCACAAAACTAACTCACGCCACCACCGCGACCTTACCGCAACCACCATGATCATCAGAGAACCAAGAGAGAGGAAGAATAGAGAACCAAGAGAGTGGAAGAACAGAGAAGATTGAGAGGGAGAGAAGTGCTACAAAATTCTGAAGGGAGAAGATGAAATGCTCGTTACAAAATATCAGAATGAGTTGTGCTTGATAAGTCATGAAATATGACTTATTAAGCCTATTTTTTAACGTTTTTAATAGAATTATTTTTTATTTTATTTTTAGTTGTATGCAAATCATTGCATTTCTTTTATTTCATTGTGTTGTATAAAAATAATTTATTTGTATACATTATGTTAATTTTATATAATCTAAATTTTATGTTATGTTTTAAGTACAAATAAATGTTTGAAAATAAAATGAACAAGAAGAAAAACATGGCCACTAAAGCCCAAAAGGCTCACATGGCCACTAAGCCCACAAGGCCCAAAATGAGCTTTAATGAAGCTCACGTGGGAGCCTTGAATAAAGAAGAAAGAGAAGTAAGAAAAAGACGTGGGGCAGCTGGAAAGGAATAAAGAAAGGAGAAAGAAAGAAAAGAAAAAAAGAAAGAAGAGACAAAGGCAGGTGGAAGACTAAAGAAAAGAAAAGAAAGATAAAGAATAATATATCTCACTTTAAAAAAGAAGAATATACATGTGGTGAGTATGGACACCACATCTCCATGTGAACCACTAGCTTCCCCTGATGAGTTTGAAAAAAGAAAAAGAAAAAGCAGGAAGACTTCATTTAATTGACTGTCCAAACTTTCTTCCACTCTCCAACACTTCATTTAATTGACTGTCCACATTTTCTCTACTCTTCTCTCTTTTCCTAATTTCAGCATACTTTTCCTCTTCAAACTGAGCACACGGAAAGTTTTTTGCGACCTTGACAACTTGATCCGCATCCTCAAGGTCCTCTTTCTTTCTCTTATGCAATATGCTTTGTGTGAATTCTCTGTTTTTTTTTTCTTCTTAAATTTATTTTTAGTTTGTGTTCAATTCTCAAGGCTTTTGTTTTATATATGAACTACTCCTAGACCAATTGTGATTGTCAAATAACAAAAGTGAAAAGCTAACTGTGTCCGCATATTAACCAATAGTTGTAAATCTGATATAATTTGTATTATCTTTATTGTGATTCAATTTTTTTAACTTTTAATCTTTATTCTGCTATACTTTTCTTCCTTATAATTGTTGGAAAATATAAGGAGAAATATTACCTGAAACTTGTTATTATTTGCACCAAATGAAATTACCAATAAGAGGTGGTGGAATTGAGGCACGGACTAGGTTGCTCTCTTGAGACGATACGTGCCGTCTACGGAATTTTCCGGTGTAATAGACAACAATTTTGCATGCCGTCCCTAGGATATAACAAGCCTAGCCACCTAGCTGTATTCCCTTGCAAGTCTACACTACTTGTAGGATGAGAAGCGCTTAAAATAGTACTTTCTTTTATCCAGAATTAAATATATTTTTATGAAAGTGTATAGATAATCTAAATTGTGAAAACTGATTTGTAGAGAGAAAAACAAGAGCTAGAATTATTTGTTTCGGTGTGATTTTCAATTGGACATATCATATATATATATATATAGTGGTATGGGAGCCTTTCCCATTTAATTCCATATTAAATTTTAATTCAAGCTAGCAGTTGTACAAAAGCATTAGAAAAGGTATGACTTAAAGAATTCAATCTTTTTTTATTATAAATTCAATCTGTTTGATATTATAGGCTAATGTACAGCAACAGGTTTTTATTTTGTATGTTTCCACATTTAAAAAAAAAAAAACATTTAAACTCTAAGTTATTACATTGATTTGAATAGCATAAGAAAACTGACATTTTAATATTAGAATAGCATAAGAAAACTGACATTTTAATATTAGTGTGGAATTGAATTGGTGAGATTACTATATCCGGATTTCAAACTTAAAGAATGTGTAACTGTTGGTGGGCATTTAATCAAGAATTAAAATGACATAATAATTTTATTTTATAAAAATAATCTAACAATAATTGAATGTAACTTTTTTTTCAATTATCTTTATTGTGGTTCAAGATTTTTTGGGACATTGATTGGTTCACTTACACATCACACATCACCTTACACCACTTAAAAATTGTGGACTGACATCAATGTGCACAATTAGGTCACGTGAATCCAATCTTCCTTTTGACGGGGTCATGGGAAGATGCCTAGAAGGAGAGGACATCGTGAATGAAAAATAAATAAATTGATTTGTTGACTTGTCCTATAACAGAGGATGTGAAAGCATCAACCCATTAAACAAGGAACATAGTAGCTTTTAACATTTTCCTTTATCTAAACAAAGTGATGAGAAAACAAAAAGAAGAAGAAGAAAGCAAACTTATTGTAATGCATTTTATCCCATAAGCATTATGAAAAAAGTTTAGTTGGTAAATAGTTTAATTTGTTAAAACGTGGCCGTGATTAATTTTAAAAGTCACGATATATTGAATCATGCTAAATTTGCACTTGGTTATCCCTATGCACTTTTTTTTTTCTAATGTAATTTTTAGAGATTTCACGTGATGAAATCATTAATAGCATTAAAAGCCATAATTTCTCTCTATATATATATTGGCATTGATTTGCTCACTGACATATCACTCTTACACAACTTAAAAATTGTGAACATCAATATCCAAAATTACATAGTGTGAATCGAATCTTCTTTTCGACTGGAAGATGCCTAAAAGAAGGAGAGGACAACTTGAATGAAAATAAAAATAATTTGTTGATTTGTCCTATAACAGAGAATGTGAAAGCATCGACACTTAAAATAAGCATTATGAAAAAAGTTTAACTTGTAAACAGTTTAATTTGTTATAATGTGACCATGATAAATTCTAAAAGACACAAAATATTGAATCATGCTAAATTTGCACTTGGTTATCCCCTAGCACTAATTTTTTTTTCCTAATGTAATTTTTAGAGATTTTAAGTGATGAAATCATGAAAAGCGTTAAAAAGTCATAGTTTTGATATTTTTATGAGTGGAGTAGGGAGGAGGAAATCAAACAAAGCTCAATTATCTGATCCTGTGTCAATAAGATTTGTGGGCTAAGACAAAAATTTTAAATCGAATATTCTCTTAATTTAGATATCAATTAAATTTATATATTATAATTTTTTTTTTTTACTTAAATTTCATTACTTTGCTTGTTAGATGCAAAATTATTATAATATATGGCTCTATTAAGTTTTTAGCTAGACATTGAC
The DNA here is from genome assembly GCA_907173295.1 of Fagus sylvatica. Classification (NCBI taxonomy): domain Eukaryota; kingdom Viridiplantae; phylum Streptophyta; class Magnoliopsida; order Fagales; family Fagaceae; genus Fagus; species Fagus sylvatica. Next base: position 5,231,209 of record OU015763.1, on the reverse strand, counting down.
ATTTTTTTTTTTATTAAAAAATAAAAAGGAAAAATAAAGAAAGAAAGAAGAAGAAGATATGTGATATATATTAGTTTAAATTTAAATTGTTATATAAATATAGTATTATAGTGCATGATGAAGATAGAGCCTGCCCTGATAGTGGTACCAAGCGGACTAGGAGTATGAAGAAATTAGGAAACTTCATACAACTTTCCTTAACTCTCCAACACTTCTTTTAACATTGACTGTCCACATGTTCTCTACTCTTCTCTCTTTTCCTCAATTTCAGCATAGTTTTCCTCTTCAAACTGAGCACACGGAAAGTTTTTTGCGACCAATTGTTCGTGACCTTGACAACTTGATCCGCATCCTCAAGGTCCTCTCTCTTCTCTTATGCAATATGCTTCGTGTGAATTCTCTGTTTTTTTTTTTGTTATATTAATTTTTAGTTTGTGTTCAATTCTCTAGGCTTTTGTGTTTAGCTTTTGTTTTATATCTGAACTACTCTTAGACCAATTTTGAACAAAATTGAAAATCTAACTGTGCATATTAAGCAATAGTTGTAAATCTGATATAATTTGTATTATCTTTATTGTGATTCAATTTTTTTATTTTTATTTTTTATTTTTATCTTTATTCTGCTCTACTTTTTTTCCTTATAATTGAATGTAACTTTTTTTTTTAATTATCTTTGTTGTGGTTCAAGATTTTCTAGTATATTTCCGATGGCTTCCATAAGCACTGCAAAGGCCTCTCATTCATCATCTTCTAATTCAACACCACAATGGAAATACGATGTCTTTCTCAGTTTTAGAGGTGAGGACACCCGCAATAGTTTTACAGATCATCTATACGCTGCTTTGAAATGGAAGGGCATTGTCACTTTTAGAGATGAAGAAAAACTTGAGACAGGAAAATCTATTTCACCAGAACTCATGCAAGCAATAGAAGAATCAAGGTTTGCAATTGTCATTCTCTCAAAAAACTATGCATCTTCTACATGGTGCTTGGATGAACTTGTAAAAATAGTTGGATGCATGAAGGAGATAGGAACGACAGTTTTACCAGTTTTTTATGATTTGGATCCTTCGCATGTACGGAAACAAACGGGAACTTTTGCCCAAGCCTTTGCTAAACATGAAGAACATTTCAAGGACAACATAAAGAAGGTGCAAACATGGAGAATTGCTTTGGGAGAAGTGGCCAATCTTAAAGGGTGGCATTTACAGAATAAGTAATCCAATTTGACATGTTATTATCTTTGGTCTTGTTTTAACCTTAAGCATACCTACATACATGTTCATGGTTCTTTCAATTTTGTCTTGAGGCAATTAATTTACATTTTTTAATTGACATCATAGAACAGTGAATTTATGCTTCTTCTTTTTTTTACCTATTTATTGTTGGTTCACATATTGTTCTATCTTTATTGCAGGCCCGAGTCAGAAATAATCCAAAACATTGTGGGAGAGTTATGGCATAAATTGTGTGATGCATTCGAAGAAGATTTCGAAGACCTAGTAGGAATAATTTCTCGAGGGAAGAAATTGGAATCATGTTTGGCTATAGGGTTAAATAATGTTCGCATTATAGGGATTTGGGGGATGGGGGGAATCGGCAAAACAACTCTAGCAAGAGTTGTTTTTCATATGGTTTCTAATAAGTTTGAAGGTTGTTGCTTTCTCTCTAATGTTAGGGAAATTTCTGAAAAGGATGGTTTAGTTCCATTGCAACAAAAGCTTATTTTTCAACTTTTGAAAGAAGAGATGAGTATACGAGATGTTGAAGATGGAGTTTTCGTGATCAAGAATCGGTTACGTCATAAAAGAATTCTTCTCATTCTTGACGATGTAAATAAATTAGACCAGTTAAAAAGGTTGGTTGGGAAGCCTAATTGGTTTGGTGCAGGTAGTAGAGTTATCATAACAACAAGAGATAAGCAGTTACTATCGACACATGGAGTAGATGAAACATTTGAGGTTGATAGATTGAATAATGACGAAGCTCTTCATCTTTGGAGTTTGAAAGCATTTAAAAAAGACCATCCTCCCGAAGATTATCTAAAGATGTCCAAAGATTTTGTATGTTATGCTAATGGCCTTCCTTTAGCTATTGAGATCTTGGGTTCCTTTTTGTTCGGTAGAAATATCAATGGATGGAATAATACATTTGATAGACTTAAAGAATTTCCCGAATCTGAAATTCACCAAGTACTTAAAATAAGTTTTGATGGACTACATGAAACAGAAAGGAATATTTTCCTACATATTGCATGTTTCTTTAATCATAAAGAAGAAGATGATGTAGTAAAAATACTAGGTTATGTTGGCCTATTCCCTGTTATTGGATTACAGGTTCTTAAGGATAAATCTCTTGTAAAAATCAATGACACTAGCAAAGAGAAAAGATTGTGGATGCATGATTTACTACAAGAAATGGGCAGGAGCATAGTTCATCAAGAGTGTCCTGAAGAGTCTGGAAGGCGTAGCAGATTGTGGTCATTTAAAGATATTAACAATGTATTATCAAAAGATACGGTAAGAGGTTATTTAGAAAACTTGAGCATATATCCTATTATATTATTTAAAAGAGTTGAAGTTAGAGTAGTTTTGGTAATCATACATTTTGCAATTCCCTATTCTTTTTTTTTTTTCATGATTGTTAGGGAACAAAAGCGATTCAAGGCATAGTCTTTAAGTTTTCTAAACCAAAAGAGGTGCATTGGAATCCTGAATCATTTACAAAGATGCCAAATCTTAAATTGCTCATAATTGATAATGTTCACCTTTTACATGATCTCAAACATCTTCCTAATGGCTTAAGAGTTCTTTCTTGGAGTGGGTACCCTTCAAAATCCTTTCCAACAAGTTTTCAAACAAAGGTAATTTAGGAACTGTTATATAATTTTTTTTTTTTTTATTCAACTGTAAGGTTTTATAGAAGCTAATTGTATATATATTTTTTTATTCAACTATAAGGTTTTATAGAAGCTAATTGTAATTTTTTTTTTTGTGTGTGTGGCTTTTAACAGTCTTTTGAGGCATTGAAATCCATCCAATTGATCAAGTCTCCAAAACTTCTTGAAACCCCTGACTTCAACAAATTTCCAGCTCTTGAGAAATTGGTTCTTGAAGATTGTATAAATTTACTTGGGTTGCACCCATCAATTGGAATTCATAAAAGCCTCACTTTTCTTAAACTAGAAGACTGCAAAAACCTCAAAAGTCTTCCAAACAAGTTTGAAATGGAATCTCTTGAGATTCTTATTCTTTCTGGTTGCTCAAAAATAAAAAAAATTCCAGAATTTGGGGGAAATATGGAACGTGTATGCAAGCTTTACTTGGATGGTACTGCTATTACAAAACTACCCACATCAATTGAGCGTTTGACTGGCCTAGCTTCATTGAGTTTAAGAGATTGCAAAAGTCTTGTGTGTCTACCCAGCACTATTTTTAATATTAAGTTTCTCAAAGATGTGGATATTTCCGGATGCTCAAAACTTGATAGACTGCCAGAGAACCTGGGGAATGCGGAAAGTGTAGAGGAGCTTAATTTGAGTGGAACTGCAATAAGACAGGTGCCTTATTCCATTGGTCTCTTAAAAAATCTTAAAATGCTATCTTTCCGTGGATGCAAGCAGTTATCATCATCTGAATCAAAATCATGGTATTATGAGCTCCTCCCTTTTATTGCAATGCCAAGAAGTCCCGATCCCTTGGACTTGCTATTGTCTTCTCTATCGAGTGCGTGTTCTTTGACCAAATTGGATCTAAGTGACTGCAATCTCAAGGCAATCCCCAATGATATTGGTTGCTTATTCCCTTTACAACATTTGAATCTAAGTGGAAATGATTTTGTTTGCCTTCCTGAAAGCATCAATCGACTATCTAATTTGAAATGGATGGTGTTGGAGAATTGCACGAGTCTTCGATCATTGTCAAAGCTTCCATTGAATATTCGACGCATTGAGGCAGCGGGTTGTATCTCACTAGAAATGTTATCAGATCCAAATTGTTTATCTAGTCTCAGTATTCAAGATTGCTTCAAATTGACTGACAATCAAGGTTTGATTGACATATATTTTGCGTGGATAAAAAAGATCTTTCAGGTCTGTCTGTCTCTCTCTCACGCACATACTCTCTCTCTCTTTCTAAGTTCTAAACATCATGCTTTGTATGTTTCAGGGCTGTCCTCAATATCCAAGACATACGTATGATATTGTTATTCCTGGAAGTGAAATTCCGGAGTGGTTTAGCCATCAAAGTTTGGGGGATGAAGTGAATATAAAAGAACCTTATTCTCATTTGTGTAATGAGTTAATGGGGATTGCTGTTTGCGCTGTGTTTTGTTCAAAAGAGCATCATCCACATCACGAAATCATCTTCGATAACAGGTTCCTATTCTGTAAGTTGATAGCCAATGGAGAACGAATGCCTTTTCCACTTGGCGTTAGGGAAACTCAAAAGGCTATATCAAGTAACCTTTGGCTACTCTATATTTTTCCTCAATTTCACGAAAGATATACCAAAAAATCATTGTGGGAATGTGATGCAAATGGATTCAGTCAGATTGGTATTCAAATTTGCACCTATAGTTCAAGCTTGAAGGTAAAGAAATGCGGGCTCCGCGTGGTATACAAGAAAGACATTGAAGGTTTCAACCAAACTACAGCTCAGTGTAGCAACAACAGCATCACTCCTTATGAGGGCTTGGACGTTCTCCATCCTAATTTCAACAATTCAGCGGTGGTAGTGGAAGGTGACAAAGTCGAGCGAAGCCGTGATGACGATGATGGGGTTGGACCAAGTGGAGAAGGAAGCTCTAACGATGTACCACACCCAAAAAGGATTCAAAGGATCACAGAATCTATGACCCATGGTAACTCTGATTGCGAGGATTTTAGTGATAGTACTTAGTGACCTGGGATTCGTCATTGGATGGAATCTAGTGAAAGTGACTTGGAAGGTTAATCAACTTTTTTCTCATCATTACCTGTGAGTCACTGTCTTTCTTCTTAATTTGAGTTTTCTTGGTTGCTACAATATCTTTTTTCCTTTCCTTTGGCATATACTTGTACTTTTTTTGGGTTAATTTTAACTTCAAAATAGTATGTTGCTAGCTGTTACTTAGCTTCAGTATTCAAACTCTAATCTGGTTTGTTTCCTTTGATCAAATAACACAAAGCAGTTCTCTTAGCTAATATGCATATTATAATCTTGAGGATTGGTACAATTGGTGAAAGAATCATCCCTATTCTTGAAGCTACTTGTTTAAGCCAAAAACAAAAATAAAACCATAGTCTTATAATTAAACAATGATTAGGGTAATTTTGGTTCAGTGGTATGTGTTACTTATTTGTGTGGGTTACCCCCTTGGTGGAGGATTATGGGACTCATGAGGAGAAATTGTCACATGGCCAGGAGACAAGAAGACAACTGCAGTCCATTGTTTGCTCAAGATTTTCGCTCTGTGAGATTGGATGGTAAAATCTGCAGTTTGGTTGTTTATAGTTTATCGTTCTAAAATTTTTCAAAGTGCAAAAACAATATATACACGCATGCCACTGCAAACATAAAGTTACTAAAATTATTTTTACTAAGATGTTTGAAGTCATTGTTATTGTAATTCTCATAACGCAACAAACTTTAGATTCAAATTGCAGTTGGTGAATGATCAAAATTTTCAACCATGAGGAGCTGGATCATTACTTTACTTTTATGAGGAATTAATTTGGATATGCAGAATTTCCTCAATGACCAATTCATTCTGCCGAGCTCCCATATATCATCAACATTGTTGACGATTGATCCATCATCCATGGGTCAATTGAAAAGGATCTGCGTCGGCATCAGTGATGTTTTTGGTAAACTGCTTAAATTATCAGCATTAGGAACCTAAGCTTGTACCTATGAGTAAATAGATGTATGCTCACCAACAAAATAAAAAGCTCACACACGAGAAAATCTTCAAAGCTAAAATCATTTAAATAAGATTTTATCTGTCACCAAAAGAATGTTGTGAATGACTACATATTACTAGATTGTTAGACCTGCCATATTGGATCAATGATTTACCATAATAGAATTTTGAATGGACTTAGCCATGTGTTGCTTTTATCCTGCAATGTTAAGGAATCAATCATCATACCCGTCATTTTTCCTATGTAATGCTTGTGTAGAATATTGATGAGACCTTAATACTATTTGAATCCCATTTAAAAGTAACATATCTTATTCCTCTGCCTTTTGTTACTTAGATTTTCTTTTCATTCTTCCTCCCCCCCTCCCCACTTTTCTTCTTCTTTTCAGACATTTAGGTGTTTCATTTTTGATGTCAGTCAAGTTTGAAAGAAAATGGGTGCTACCACATAAATTTCCTCCTTAATCTGTAATTTTAACCATTTAAACCTCTTTTCATATGTAGCAGATTTTAAATTATGAAAGTTTTTACCATAAGACCTTTGTGCTTTTGCGGTTTTGCCTCTTGATGTACTTGAAAGTTTTTCCACCTTTTTATAATTTTCACTCTAAATCAAATTATTGACTTAAAGTTGTCCATACCCATTTCAAATCATGACCGGACAAAGCTGTCCATGCCCATTTCATATGATAAAGTGACCAAAATACATTTCTCCAAATCGTAACTTAACTAGGTTATACCCTGTCAAAGCGACTACTAGAATTTGAATTAAAGGACCGCCGTAGGGAAACCTGAGCATACAACAGACTTAACTATAAATTACTAACCATGTCATCTGGTTGTCTTTACAGTAATCAGACTCGAGCAAGCAAGCAGCTGTGTAGACAAAGTTGAAAATTGGTGAAGGCAGCCTGCTTAGATTGGTAAGCCCTCCCGTTCTAGTTGTTATCGTTGTTGCTGCATTACATTTAAGTTTTCTCGCATATTTCCCATTGGTTTTGTTATTTTGGCCAGATGTATTATATTTCAAAGTGAAAGATGCTACACTATGATAATCATTCAAACATATATATATATATATATATATGTATGTGTGTGGGAATCATTTCCATTCTCTATTGAAATATTTTTATCTTTTGTATTTCAAAACAATCTGCATCTGTTAGTAGATATTAGAAGTTATCTTCACACTTTGACTTGGAAACAGGACTTGGTTAGGGAGCTATACTCTACTGAGGTGGCTGCTCAATTTTAGCTATCCCTATCTGAAGGGGAGGAGTTTCTGATAAGCTGATATGGCCGCATGTAACACACGATCAATATGAGGTCAAAATAGGCTTCCAATTGCTGCAGGCATTGGAAGTAAGGTTAACTCAGGTAATGGATTCTCATTGGAGGGTCATAGTCCTTAGATGGAGATATCTATGGAGCTTGAAGCTTCCTTTGAAGTTAATATTAATCTTTCGTGTGGGAGATTTTACATTAGGACTTACCCATTAAATCAAAATAGTGAAAACGAAACATACTGAGTGATTTTTTTTTTTTGCTAATAACATAGTGAGTGATAGTAAGTGTGTCTTATGCAATTAGGAAGGGGAAAAGTTGGATCATTTATTCCTGAAGTGCAGTCTTGCTCAGGCTGTATTATTTGGATCAGATTTGAACCTTAGAACTGAGTTCATTTATCTTTGCTCTTTGAAACTGTGGTTGGCTTGATTGATGTAGGATCCAAATTTTCATAAACTCCTAATTTTTTCTAGATTGTTTATAATAACTTTGTGGGCCTTATGGTGATGTTTGATGTTACAAAACAGTCTTCTTATGAAGTGCTAATGGTAAGTATAGCTTTGTTTTTCTTCTTTTGCAGATATGCACAAGCGTATGTTGCACAACAGGCGAATCAGAGTAACTGCAGGAGAGTGTGTCCAGTAATTGCTGACAGTCGAGGGACACTGGCAGAGAGGGTGTGAATTGGTGGTTTTGCCTATGTAACTAAATTATGCATAGAATGGAAAATTTTTGCAGGCTGTTGCAGTTCTGCCATATGCAACCAAATGACATACAACTAGATGCCCAGCTGTTCAAAAAGCATCAACCAAGGCTATGCAGATTGGTCTTTGCAGACTCATTGTTAAGTGGTAGAAGAGTGTAAGATCTCTGTTTGGGAAAGAATGGTCCCTGGCAATTTGCTGCACTGACTGAAGATCAGAAGTGCATGGACGTTGGAGAATGCCAGTGGTGTATATCTGTAATGCTGCATAGGAGAGTTAATGCAGAGGCTAAAGCCCTGGAAACTCTTGCTTCAAAGCTTTTTATGAGCATTTTTTGGGGTTGTAACTCTTCTGACATTATCTTTACTTTTTTTTTTGGGACATGTCTGCACGCAATCATTAATATTTTAAGACATTATTGAGGAGATCTGTGTCTTTGCGTGAAAATTCTCGAATAATTCTCCTGTTCCCATCTCAATAGATAAATAAAACAACAATTCCCTTTCCATTTTATGCCTTTTGTGATGATTATCTTTATCTCATTATCATATAAATTTTCTTATTCCTGTCAATTGCATTATCTTTATATTTCCTTTCAGTTCATTGAGCAATATAACTTGTTAATTTTTGCACATTGATTTTAATTCTCTTTCTTTTATCTTTCAGTTGCACTTCAGTACTAAACCACCGAGGCATGCCAAAGCTTTGAGAATGTGATAAGTCCGGAAATTCATGATAGGATGGATTGAATTGTGAAGACATAATAGGATTAAAATCCTTTAGAGCTCTTAGGATAACTTCAATATGGAGTTTCTAAAAATCCTATCCATTCATTTTCAAATGAGTGGATTAGATTTTATCACGTCATAATATTTAAGGTAAATTATACTGACAACTCCGATGTTTGGTGAAACTAGACTCCTTACATCCTATTTTTAACAAATGACACTCTGGTCCAAAACTTTTAAAATAATTGACAATCCGTTCCAAAATAATTGACACTCAACTCTAAAATAATTCACAATTCACTCCATTTTTGGGGCGGAGTGTGAATTATTTTGGAAATTTTGGAATGAAGTGCCATTTGTTTAAAATAAAACATCAGGAGTGTCAGTGTAATTTACCTTAAATGCAACAATTCACTTTTAGTCCATATATTTGGCGGTATTTTCATTTTTGGACACATATTAGTCTTTTTTAGTCTTTGATTTTGGGACACATATTTATTTTAGTACTTATCTCCCTCCCTTTTTTTACCTCTCCCCTCCTTTTTTATTTTTATTTTTTTAATCTTCTCATCAAAATGAAACGTTATAAAACATAGGAACCAAAATGAAAACACCCTCAAAATATAAAGACTAAACAAGGATTTTGCCTATTTAAAAAAATATTGTCTATCATAATTTTGGTATTTATTTAAATAATTAATGATGTGGCAAAATCCAATCCACTTATTTCAAAATTGATGGATAGGATTTAAAGAACTCTATCGTGGAGTGGAGAGCGCTTAATGCATTAGAAAGAGTGAGTTGATTCTAGTTGAGTGAAAGAAAAAAGGTAGAGGAAGACCAATAATAACATAAATCAAAGTAGTAAAAAAAAAAACATGTCAATTGAGAAAATAACATAAAGTATAACTTTAGATAAAATAGAATGGCAGAAATTAATACATATGGTTGACCCTGAGTAGTTTGTCTAGCATCCATAGGTGAACCCAAAAATTTTAGGATTAAGGCTTGATTATTATTGTTGTTGTATCGTGGAGTGGATCCTACTCTGACATGATAAGCCCAATCTCTAGAAATGATCTCCATCTTGTGGACAGAGACTAAAGTTTAGTGTTTTCAAACTGATAAAGGTTATTGGAAAGAGAAAATCTTGAAACTTCATATACGGGAACACAAATCATTGATTTTTTTTTTAAGTCATAATATATTATTGGTTCCTAACGTTTACACATGATGCACGTTTGATTCCTAATATTTCAAAAAATGTATACTATTGATCCTTATGATGGCTTTCAGTCCCTAAAGTTTAAAAAACGTGACAAACACTACTACATTTTCACTGTTGAATTTTTGCTTGACATAATCTGCTTACATTTGGAGCTTGGTGTTAGATATTAATTTTATGCATTTAGCACATCCGATATATCCATGTGGACCACCATATATATAAACCTATTCTTTCACAGCAGGAGTCATATTTTTAGTGTGGCAAAAATAAAGATGTTTGTTTCTCTCTCCGGCCAGAGAAAAAGTAGCTCAGCCAGACAACCAAAATGGTTGTCATGTGGTGTGGCCCAAATAGTCAAGTATTGAAGGGGGTACAAAATGGACATATTTCGGGTCACGAGTACTGAAGCAAACTAACATAGTAGGTAGTGGGACATGTACTGATGTACCACTCAGATTATTGTCTTGAATGTTTCAAATTCAAAGTCACGACTAGAGTCACTAGACTATACTATAGTCCAAGTTTGACCAATAAAAGATATTTTGTGTGATATTATATGTTTCATCTCTCACTCACATTGCATGTACAACCGAACAGTTTTATAGTAAATATTAAAGAAAAGCAAAATGGCAAAGGGTCTAATCAAATGGGCTATCTTGTCGATGAAACGTGTTAAGCATTAGGAACCCCCGGCCCCATGGACGTGGAAACACCAGAATTTACCATATTCGGTAGTGGGGTTCTTAAAATATCACCGTAATTCTAAATGGGTATCTTGTCATCATCGACTCACCAAATTCCATGAACAAGAATCTTTTATTAAATATGTTTATCAAATTTGTTATCATAGAGATTCTCTTGCTAACAAGGATTATCGTCAAGAAATCTTCAAGGCCAAGTTTGGACATGAATGAATGAATGACGCAATGTTTCCTAGAGGAATGAAGGCAATGTGCTGAAATTTCAAACTAATAATGGTATGGATATACACAAAACTGTCGGCACGGAGTTTTGCATGGATGGATAAGGTATGTCATGGATATTATGAGATATTTAAGATAATTTTTGCTTTAAATGGTATGGCTTATAAAAGCATGGCATGGACAACTCTTATTCTCCACTCGAACTCACTTGTTAGTGCCATCACAAGTTCCTTCCACCAACACCATTGCTCATATTTTTAAGTATATTTAGTTCTTCTTTTTTTGGATGTAGACATTGTAACAACTCGTTAAAATGAAAATGGACGTGGTGCACCTTTATGTTTATGTGATGATGAACTAACCTCTCTTATGATTAATTTCTACAGATCGAGTTTTGTTTTTATGTTCTTTTCCTTTTCACCCTGTTGTTGTTACTTGTTAGTTCTCGTAATTGTTGAAAATCAGTCGTTTGTTCAGTGGTTTTTCTTAGACAATTTCATGGTTTTACTTTTACATCCTATATTGTGGAAGTCCTTTATCTCTTACTCGTTAACTAATTTAGATTTAGGGCCAATAACGAAAATGCTTTGAAAACTAAAAGACAAAAATGAAAACACATAATATGAGGAACCAAAGTGTGTTTTTGAATTCTTTTATACAAATACAATGATCTGGAAACATAGTTGCCCATCCCAACTAACAAGATTATATACAAATACAATCACCACTAAATATAAATCTGTTAGCACACCCGAAATAAATCTTCACTCGCTGTCTCGTGACAGGTTCATCAAGCTTATTGTATGCAAACAATAGTCACTTAGTCAGATTGCACCACAAATGACACATAAAGAATGACCATGAAGGAGACAAATTGGGTTAGATGAAATTTACAAATTATTTTACCACAAGCAGATAGTTACTACTCACGTTTTAAAGCCATGATTGCCTGAAGCCGAACATCTTCATGAAAATAGCCTGAGTGTCTTACCAAAATTTTCAGTGACTCCTCCAAATAGCTTAAAAAGATTAAGAAACCAAAAAACAGACAAACTCCTTTATTTATAAATATATAATGTACTCCTTGAATGGTTAGATAAAAAAAAAAAATTAAAATAAATAAAAGATGTAAAAAGATACGGTGCATAAGAACTCTTTGTGTGTTCAGCAAATAAGCCAAGCGCTTGAGTAGCAGCTGCCTTTTCATCCAAAGCTCTGATATTGCGTACTCTTGGCTCATCATGAGCTTCATCGTCAGACGAAACTCCACCAAATCCATTAATATTTTCATCATCAGACTCATCAATGTCCACTGCAGAGCCATCATCCGGATTGCAGGAAGCAAATGCCAGAGGCACAACATGAGGAAGATACTGTTTACCAATATAAATATTCACCCATGAATATAGGCAAAATAAAATCCACAAAAGTAAATTATACAAACCCACACCTGTGCAAAACCAACAGCCAAAATTTCTGCAATATTGCTGAAAAATCCATGGGTGTACTCCCGAAGCTCGCTGAACTCCAATTTAAAACCCTGAGAATGAAACACATTAATCAATCACTAAAACAAAAACAATTCCAGCCAAAGAAAAGTGCTTAGGCAATTCCGCTATCACAACAACTAGTCACTAACCCGTGTGATGCACGAGATTGTTTAACAAAATTTATATATTTTCACTTTGTGTCATTTAAGAATAACTATCATAATGATGAAATAAATAAATAAAAAAAAATCGTTCTTTCTCCAAAATCACTCATTAGGATGGAATCTGGTTATTAAAATTCTATACATAACCTGGTAAAAAGTTATCATGTGTAAGCCTCTTCTATAAGATGAAACAAAGAAACACTAGTTAACTTTTACCGTTTGTCATCATCAATATTGCTCAAAGAACCACATATAGGATTCTCCTACAAGAAGTCATACACAATGCAAATAGTACTCCCTCCTTCCCAAATTATTAGTCTTGTTTCGAAAACTCAACTTTTTAAAGGAACATAATTTAATATCTTGTCTCTTCAATAAATAAATATAAGTTTCCAATACTACCCTTAAGCAAATTTATCAAATATTTCCTACTCTTATTTCCCAAAATTGGCAACAAACAATTTTGGAGTTTTCAAAAGCCAAATCATATTTCAAATAGAGTACAATACTAATTCTATTGATGCCAAGCAAAATTTTAGTGAAAAAGATTGGCAGTATTATTTTACTAATATATCTAAGAACTTCCCTATTCTATCTTAACCCAACACAATCTCACAAAATTCTTTCGGTGTCTTATCTCCTCCCCTCAATTCTTATCTTTACATACAAAGATGAGTGACTTGCTTGAAACAACCCTTTTACAGCTCAAATAATAATAATAATAATAATAATAATAATAATAATAAAAGAAGAAAATTGACCAATACAGAACCTCAAGTAATCTATGAAACTAAATTTTTTTACCTATAGTTGTAAAAAGAAAGCACAATAAATAGGGACTAAATATGCAGGATCTATCTAGGGGAAGTTTTGAAATCTTAATACTTTGCATATAAAGTACTTCAAAAGGCAAAGCATTTAGGGCCTTGAACTTATTACGTGCACCAAGCTTTTATTGTATCCAAGAGCTCTCCTATCTTTTTATACCCCCAATCTTCGAATTGTTTTTCATTTTCCTTCTAGTATGTTTGTTTAATAACTCTGGAGACAATTATCGTAATAGACAATGAAACTTGTTTGGGCGTAGAAGAATACAACTTCAATTCCAAAGCCTTGATATCCCAATCTATAGAGGATTCTTGTCATATGACTTGCAACATCTGAAGCTTCCATCTCCTTTATAGGATGCTTTGACCTCAACCTCTCAACAGCCTGATTAAGCAAAATCATTAGCTAGATCAGTACCATAGACCAAGACATTCCAAAATTGAGAATGCAAATTCTTATTGGGCTGAAACTATGAATATTAGAGATGGGCTATTAAAGCAAACCTATGAATTACCTCTTTATTTGTATACGATTCAAGTGAATTTCCATATCTCTCTGTAAAAATAGTTTTAAAGGTCACAGAGTTCTCACAAAGCAGAGAATCTTGTGGTGGCATAGATTAAAGATGGTACAACTTCCTTGCATTCCTCAGAACAATTCCTATATAAGGTATCGGGGAAGCTATGTGAATTTCATAGTTATAATTCAAAATAGTTCAATTTGATAAAAAGGTATAAATTTTTTTTATGCCTCATTTAAGTCCAAACTGATATGTAAACACAAATCAACACAAATTTTTTTTATGCCTCATTTTAGCTCTAAAGCCTTGATACGCTCTAAAGGATTAGTTCTTATATCCAAAAGACTATTTGTTTCTTATGAATTTGACAAAGATTCAGACTCTCCTTTAGGGCACAAAGAAACAATATAAGATGTATGAGTAACATATACAAACTACAAATGAAAGCTCTTAATCTGTGGACTTCGTTAATAAAGTGAATTTATTGAATAACTTCAATCCATTTGAAAGAAGCATCTATATAGTGACAGCTCAAACAGTAGTCACCAACAAAAACCATTCTCTATTTAAGAACCCCCTGTTCAAACTTCAAACGGGTAATGTAGCTTATAAAAAACAAAATGGTAACATATGATATAAAAAGCCTAGATTAAAAAAATTAAACAGAGATCTGGTAATATATCCCAAACCTTCGTAAGTACCCCAAACAAATATAGCAATTTTTAGACTCGAAGGCACAGAGCTATTGAAACTAAACTCTAAATAAGCTGGGTCAGTGTGTACCAGATTCTCAGCCAGCTCTTTCATTTTCCACAGCATGAGCTGCAATTGGCATGTGGCCATCACATGCCAAAATAACCAAAAATAAGATATAAACATATTGAACAGCAAAACTCCCAAACCTTCTGATTGTTTTTTCTTAGCACCAAACGAATTCTCAATTAAAATTTTGAGAATAGATCACAACATGCAAAACCCATAAAAACCCAACATCCAAAATGACTAAATCAACACTTAAAAGTATCTCAAAAAAATCCATACCAAAACCTACAAAGTAATCAAGAATTCTCAAATAAAAAAAATAATAAATAAAAATAGAAGAAGAAAAACTTACAAACGTTGTCACAGTGATTGCCCATTTCCGGTGTGCCCATTTCCAAACCCACCGACAAACCTAAATTAAGAAAGAAAAGAAGTGAGACGGGGACCACTAGAATATCACAGAGAGAAGGGGAGTTCGACGATGAGAAATTGAGAGGGGAAGGGACATCTATATAGAAAATAAATCACTGGGTTTTAATTTCAAAGGGGCTGCAATTGAAGGCAACGATAGGGAGAGGAAGCGGCTAAATAAATTTATTTTGTTGAGTAACGTGTGTTGGATTTAATGAGGAAGTCCAAAAGAAGGGAACATGACGAACGTCTGATGAGGAGATGAGGAGTATGAGATTGAGAAAAAATAGCATTACCGTAGGCTGGATAGTTGAGATTGATGAAGAGAGAGAGAGAGAGAGAGAGAGAGAGAGAGAGAGAGAGAGAGAGAGAGAGAGAGAGAGAAAGGATTGAGCAAAGAAAACAGACTGAATTTATTGGGAAAAAAAAATGTGCATAAGGAGATGAGCAGTCGAGAGAGAGAAAAAAGAGGGGAAGGAAAAATAAAAAATAAATAAATACCTTTCTCTCAGCTACAGCTTTTAAGTTATAGTATAGATATCTTTTCTGGTTCCCCATTTGTTCACTAATCAAGTATTTTCCACAATAAAATTTTCTTTAGAATTGCATTCTATTAATTTATACCCTCATTCATCAATGTACACAGGCATACATAAATACAAGCCACACACACAGAAAGCAAGAAAGAGAGAGAGAGAGAGTGAATCTTACCAAGGACCAGATAAATGTTGCCATCTCAAAGGCATTCTACATGCACAAGAAAGACGATAAGGATTAAGTCAAATGAATGAAGAGAATACAATCTAAATCATAAATCAGACACAAGAAATGAATTACACATCACCACCTGAAATATGATGAATTGTATCAGCCATAATAAAATCTCTGGTTTCCCAAACCAAAATAGATCGTCGCATGGCTTTACTTGACCACCAACAGATGGACCTGTTTGTTCCACAATTTCAAGTGCTAAAGAGGAGACAACATGTTGAAGTTTTGTTCCAACCAGCATGACAAGCTTTTTTGAAATGTGAAACAATTTAGAAAGAGAACTGTTAATTTGAGAAGAATATAGACTTTCCTTATAATGACATGATGAGTGACTGTATACTTACAATGGCAGGAATGAAAGAAATCCAGAAATATATATTCAAACCAGAAGCAATTAGGCAACTACTAACTTTTTCATGAAATCAAAAATAAAAATAAAAATTCAAAGTTCTCAGCATTTACTTTCTGAAGATTTGATAGGTTACCATGGATATTTATGAAGATGCCTACTATGGCATATCCCCAAAGCGGCTAACTGCAAAGTTAAAAGGTAACTCAGTTCTAACTCTAACATAAGATGATTGCTTTAATTGGTAATTTACACACGCACCCAGTCATTCTTGAACCACAATCACACCTCCACCTAGAATTGATATGATGTACCATCAATTTGTTTGGAGTCGCATGAAAAGATAAATTATTTCTTTTAGAAAAGTGCATACCTAATCCCCAGAATTCCGTGAAATTCATCTTCCATGCTCCGAACCATATATTTATGGAAATCATAAGAAAGTGGCAGTTTGTGCTTCTGGATAGCAAAGAAAGATGAAACCAAATTCAGTACAAATATAATATGATGTTTACTCTTCAGTGTAAATGATATTCAATGATGAGGAGTGAACACTGTCATGCAACAATGTTAGTGTTCTGATTTGTGACCAAAAAATGCCAAATAACAGTGCAACTGCTAGCATCTATGTTCACCTAGAAGGTCAAGGTTTTAAGTGCTATATAAAGAAAATTGGAAGAAGGAAGAAAAATACAGATAAAATATGAGTATGAAACTTCCTATTATGGTCATTAACAAATATTAAGTAAAAACTAAAATATCTAAACTGACATCTGGTGTACCTTTTTGGTACATCTATTATACTTTGTGTTTTTTATTTTATTTTATTTTTTTATGAATGTATTATACTTTTTACTCATCATACAATAGTCAGGCTGACATATTATACTTCATCTTAGAGCAGCATTGCTATCTTAGCATTCTTTTGCCTTAACCTATATGGACTAACATGTCTCTAGCACAATTGTCGGTTAATCACAATCAAATAGAAATTTGGAATTCATTTTGAATTCACTTTTCTGGACTACGTATTGAAGTTCATGTCAAACACCTATGCAAGTGCATCTATTGAAGGAAAATCTTCTATGACATCCAGTTGCCCTCTTATTTGTATAGTAGCTATTTTCTGTGCACAACTTTTTTTTGCCCCTTGTCTAAGAGCAGGATGAATAGATAAATTCCATCTGCTAGGTAAAACACAAATGTGTGGAAGGTTCTTACAGGAAAGTCAGATATTATCATGTAAATCATCAAATATGAAGTATATAATGAATCATATAAATATGATAACAGTACTAGATTTGTTGGATTTGGCCAAAAAAATAAAGGAAGAAAAGAAAACCATATAGTAAAACAGAACATGCAAGAAAAAGGTATCAATAAGAAGTTAAGTACCCACAGTGACAAAACCCAAACGCAGTGCCAAATAATCTGGTTTCTTCATAGAACTCCTGAATTACCATAGAAAGCAGAGCTGCAACATTAGCCCATAAATCAACTTTACCTTACGGAAATTTGAAAGCTAAAGAAAGAAATGATAATCAATTGAAATTTGGACACTAGGTACTAAGTATTATTTATATTAAAGCATTTCGAAGTGACTGTCACAAATATTTGTGAAGATTACCATTGGAAAAGCTTAATGGATGGAGATGCATCAACCTTGTACAGTAATTTAAATAAGAATGTGGTGGCAACAGCTGTGATGTAGATCATCACAAACATGCATGATTCTCATTGAAATTAACACATTGAGTAATCGACATTTAAGAGAATGGGAACACAAGCTATAACCTTTTACTTGGAAATCAATCTTTCTTAGAAGAAATGATGCTCTAATGGCCTTGAAGATTTTGGTTTTGAATTGATCAATGTTTTCATTGCTTATCTTTGAAAATAAAATTCAGTTTTACCTACCTAAGAAATAAAGGACATCAATTATTGCATTTGGTAACTTGCAAAAAGCATATACATCCTAAGCTTCCATGAACAATCTTCATTAGAATCTGAAAACTACAATTATAACACAAATTCTTAAGTAGCTATCTCAGGGAATAAAAAAAAAGTCCAAAATCTCTTTGTCAACTCTTTGGGCATCAGTTTCTTGCAATTTTCTTTTCAAAAGGAAATGTCTAAATCAAACTGCTCAAGGATTTTGACATTCATCTTTTTTGACGACTATCAAACTGATAGGTTGTGGTACAAGCATTTTTCACAACGCACAATCATTCATTTCACAAAAAAGAAAAGAAATTTCATCTTCCAGCGCAATGAGCCAAATCAGGATATGGAAATGAGTAATATGGCATTCCTATGATCTCCTCCTAAGGAAAATGCCAAACAATTCTCTGACTTCCATTATATTAAGCTCATTTACCTAAACAGTTTCAAACAAATACAAAGTGGACGAATAAAAATATGGGAAATGAAAGTACATCAATTCTAATCTAAATTTAAATCTTCATAATAAGGATGAAAAATCACCATCCAAATGAGAACCCGACTCCTGCTCCATGGATGAGACGTGTGATGGAAAACAAAGGTGGACTGTCGCCTCATGACTTTGGTTTTCTTTGCTATAAAAGAGATCCAATATTAGAGCTAATATTGTTGAAAATTAGGATAAAGAAAGATAATCAGAATAAAAACACAAACTTGCATTTCTATCAAATTTTGGGAAGATAAAGCAATAAATTACATTACAAATACCTATCAATTAAAAGAAGAAAAAATACTTAATAGGGTAGTGGTTCACACCTCTGACTGCAGTGTAATCTCTGAGATAAACTAACAGTTTGCACCTAAAATCTTTCTTTATGTAATTCATTTTTCTTGTATTAATCAGATTCCTTGCATCAAGTCCCATACAAGTGATAGTCAACATTCTAAATCCATATAGCAGAATGGTCTTAATTTGTTTCTTTCCAAGTTTTGCCCATGGGGTCTTCAACAAACATATCTGTCCAGTCATTGGATTTCATTTTTTCGGAGGCTATATCATGTTAGAGACATCTATGCCAAAATTAACAACTCCAAGATCTTAAATATTGTTGGGAGGACCACCTAACATAACCACACCCAACTCACATAACCACACCGTGTATGTTTCAATAGGTAACTACCACCACTATATGGGAGTGTTGAGAAAAATTTAGAATATACAACTCTAAATTTTTCTATCTCTCAAAGAAGAAATTCACTTAAAATTGGAGACACAACAAAAGACTTTATTAAACTGAAAATATTACAAAGAAAGCTCTCAACTTTCACAAACACTCAACACTCAAGACTAAAACTACATATAAGACTTCCACTCCTCGATACAAAATGGGATCCATTGCTCCCTATTTATACTAGCTTGAGAGCTTCTAGGACATTCTTGCATAATGGCAAAATCGACTCTTCACCAAGCTTCTAGGACATTCTTGTGTGTGGAAGTCTCTAGATAGTGGTATCTTGTAGAGACTTCTAGAGAGATAGAGAGGGTTCTAGAAATTTCTAGAGAGAAGGAGAAAACTCTAGAAAGCTCTAGAGAGAAGCTTCTAGAGAGACTTAAAGAAGTTTCTAGAAATTTCTAGATAGAGAGAGAAATTTCTAGAAAGCTCTAGAAGATTCTAGAGAGAGAGAGAGGCGGTGATTGATCTTTAACACTCCCCCTCAACACTGACTCTCTCTGAATTCCTCCTTAGTCATCATACCAAGTTGCTTTCTAAAGTCTCTAAACTTAGCTGTGTTGAGTCCTTTAGTAAATATGTCAGCAACTTGGTTCTCTGTCTTAGTTTGGTACATCTTTATCTTACCTTCCAGTACCTTCTCTCTCACAAAGTGATAATGCACCTCCACATGCTTGGTCCTTGCATGGAACTCTGGGTTCTCAGCTAAACGTATTGCTGATTGATTATCGCAGTGCAATGACACTGCATAATCAATTGGTTGATGTAGATCTCTCATAAGTTGCATCAACCATGTACTTTCTTGAGCTGCCATTGCTGCTGCTCCATACTCTGCTTCAGTGGTTGATAATGATACGGTTGGCTGTCTCTTACTGCCCCAGGAAATTGCAGCTGAGCCCAAACTAAACATATATCCAGTAGTTGACCGCCGTGTGTCATGATCTCCAGCATAGTCAGCATCACAGTAACCAAGAAAGCTTGCATGCTTTACCTCTCTTGTATAGAAGACCATAATCAATTGTTCCTTTTACATACCTTAGTATTCGCCGAACTGCTTCTAAGTGAGGTTTCCTTGGATTTTGCATGTAACGACTAGCCATTCCAACTGCATATGAAATATCTGGTCGTTTCAATGTTAGGTAGATTAAACTACCTACTAATTGTCTATACATGGTTGAGTCTTCAAGTTCTTTGCCTTCTTGTGCACAAAACTTAGCATTGACTTCTACAGGTGTA
>OU015763.1:5198234-5205734 GCA_907173295.1 Fagus sylvatica | reverse complement strand
GAAGTCATCAAGGGCTTTCCATTGTGGATGTAGGCCTCTAAGGTCGAACTACAATAATTCCATATATTATCTCTCTTTCTTTTCTTTCTCTCTCTACCTTATTTATTTTATTCTTCATATTTTCTTATACACTTTATCATTGTGTCAAAACTATATCTCAACTTTTCTAACATAGTACCAGAATTATGTTTTATCTCTTCTAATGTGGATAAACAATAGATTGAATTGTTTTCATATCCAAGCACCCCATAAAAGGAGAAAGAACCACACATAGCTCCAAAATGTGAATGACTTCATCTTTGAAAGCCTTGAATGACCCCATTTGAGGATGGATCTATGCCTTCCAATGTTATAGAAACACAATTACAGATTGATTTGTTTTCTTGCAACATCCAAGAATGTGAACATGCTCTTGGGATCAGGGATATGAATACTGCACCTTCCTTTCTTCTGGCCAAAAATATAATCAAATAAATAAAGAATAATGCACCTTGCTCATAGCCAGACCAACTGCCACACAACTATACAGAACATGAGTGACACCAAGAACAAATAAGAATCGGTGAAGCTGCTCAAGACCCTGGTATGAAACGAATGGTTCATGACCCTGCAATCAACCATTGGCATCAGTAAAGTCAATTCACCCGCAAAATCCTAAAATTTTCAAATATTGAGAATTAATTTACCTCACCACATTGATTTGCTGAAAGACCTTTTGGAGGAATATCAGTAGCATTGGTAGCAAAGAAAGAACTTTTAAGCATAATGTTCTCATTGGTTCCGTAATCTTTCTCGGAACAAAGATAGAACCTACTGGTGAAAAGAGATGAATTTACACAAATCTCAGAGATCCACCTTGCAGATTGTGCCAACAACAAAGATAGAAGCCCAAGCAGCATCATCTCTAGCAAGAAGGGAAAAAAATGTCAACTACAAATCTACAATCAAACCAAAATCCCACATAATGAATGCTTTGGTAGAGTCTCAACTCTCATAGGACTACATCAGATACAGGCACAATAAACAACAAATGCAAACAAATCAAAGCTTGAAACCCAGAACCCATTTCAAGTATCTCACAGCATTTAACAATTTTATAATTACTCACCTTCCTTAATCTTCTCCAAAGAAACAAAAAGAGCCTTCCTCCTAGTCTTCTTCAGCCACTGTACACAGCAAACATGAGAATTAGATTTCTTCTTCAACTTGAAGAAAAATAATTTCTCTAGCTCATTGACATTTTACTCCAATTTCATATCCCAAACATCATGGAATCTCCCACATTTCTCAGTGGCCAAACAGATGATCATTGTGAAAATCTTATTCTCCACACTTTTCCAAACTTACAATCATAAGCCAACTAGTTGTGTGTTTCCTATATTATCTGAGATTTTAATCATTTTCTTATATTCTCACCATTTTTTTAGAGATGAAGCACATCATTATTACAACATTTTTACTCTGATAACACTTGAAGTGTCACTTAAATCAAGCTAAATAGTTATGCTGGTCCCAAAGTAAAAAAAGAATCCAAACTTCAAAAATTTCATATTCCAACAATGAATCAGCAATCAAACACAGCATATAATCACAAAACAGATATTTCCCGATTTTTTTTGTTAAATAATATTATTTTAATATTAATTATGTAAAATATTATTGTCCCAAAATAATTTGTAAAAATAGCCTGTTTAAAAATCGTGTTTCCGTTACACGATTTTAAGAGCAGAAATCGTGTTTCCGTTACACGATTTTAGATGACGTGGCACAACAATTTAAAAAAAAAATCCACCTGGAAATCGTGTTTGCCAAACACGAGTTATAGTTTTATATACCTGAACCCTTTACCATTTTTATTTCTTCACAGTACCGCCTCCCTCACGCCTCTCCCTCACGCCTCACGCCTCCGCCTCCCTCACGCCTCTCCCTCACGCCTCACACCTCCGCCTCCCTCAAGCCTCACGCCTCCCTCACGCCTCTCCCTCACGCCTCACGCCTCACGCCTCCGCCTCCCTCACGCCTCTCCCTCACGCCTCTCCCTCACGCCTCACGCCTCCGCCTCCCTCACGCCTCTCCCTCACGCCTCACACCTCCGCCTCCCTCACGCCTCCGCCTCCGTCAGCCTCACCTCACCTCACGTCACGCCTCCCTCAGCCTCAGCTCACGCCTCACCCCCGGGGATTTCCAACCTCCAACACTATTCTCTCACGCCCTTCTCTACCACTCTCCATCTCGTTCGAATCGGTTCTCTCTCTAAGGTAACTGCTCTCTCTCTCTCTCTTTCCTCTGTAAGCCCTCTCTTTTCTTTGCTGAAGATTACTGCTCTATTTACTGATTTAGGGTTTCTAATTCTTGCTTTTTGATTTTTTTCATTGCTGGATGTCTCTGTTCTAGGCTCTCTGACTGAACCAACTTGCTTTGCTAGAATAGTGTTGTGGTTGTAAGGTTAGTAATCTGACTGAACTGATTGCAAGTGCAAAGCTTATCCATTTGATTTTTTCATTGCTGGATGTCTTCGTTATTTTGAAAGTGTCTGTGGGTGTTTTTTTTTCTCAACGAATTAATATGCAATATAAATTTCTGGGTTTATTTTGATTTTTCTTCTGTTTACTTCTGGGTTTTGAAGAATGACCCAATTTTTTGTATTTGTATTTCTACCATCAACATAAACCTTGACTTTCCCCTCCAGCAGAAACATGGTCTCTATGGCCGTGAATTCCCATGGAAATTTGCTTGGACCGCATTCCCACCTATTCAAATTACATATATCAAATTATTCTTCCCATTAACTTGCACCACGAAAGGATAGAATATAAAAAGGAGAAATTAGGTATAGTTCCTTAGATTCTCTAATTAAATTCAACCAAGTGGTTGCATTGACTAATGAACAATGTGGTTGTATTTAATTGTCATTGAAAAAGATAACATTGGTTTTGTTGCATTGATTAATATGATCATGTAAGTTTTGCCCAATGTAAAATATCAACATAAAGAAGTCCTATAAACAGATTTTCTGTAAAAGAATGAATCCTTATGAATGTATGTAAAAATTAAAGTTTGAAACCACTAGCACCTAATCCTTGTTATTACTAAAATATATGTAGTCATGATTTCCCATGAAATACAATCAAGCAGAAAACTCAACATTTTAATAAGCTATAGTTTAAATGGAAATTCCTCCCTTTTGAGAACAAGGTAAGTCATGGGTTCACGACCTACTGGATGTGTATAACTTACCAATGGAAAAACAAGCAAGAAACTTGGTAAATTTCCCTACAAATTGGGTGCAAGAAGGGTGGAGAAACACTGGATTTGTAGAGTTGGGTTGCTAGTGAAATTGGTATGGTTGCAGTGTTGGTGACAACAATTTAACTGCTGTGTTGGTACAGAATTTAGGCTCATAAAAGTTACTACTTCAGAGCTTGTTGACCAAGAGTATCATCCACCACATTTAAAGATTACAGAAGTACTGAAAACGAATAAAGATTACTAAGTGTTAGGCTAACGAATTAATCCTCATAGGTTTTTAGTCATGATATTTTGACTTCCAAAAGGGTAACAATAGCACTATATATGTTTGGGGTGTTTAAGAAGAATTTCATAGGGTTGCTGAAATTAATATTTAGGGAATTGTATTTTAAGGAACACAAAATAATAATAACATTATTTCTTTGTAAACGGTGTTGATGCAACATAATAACATTATTTCTTTGTAATAGGTCTTCATGCAACATATCATCCTTCTTTTATTTATTTGAAATCTATGTTGATGCAATGTATTGTGCCTTTTTTAAAAATTTTATTTAATATTGATGTGATATATCATTTTTCTTATGTAGGATTTATTAGACATGGAGCCTGGTCCTATTGATGATAGTGTTTTGACTAGACAGGCTACACATCGCTCTAACAATATTTGGAAAATAGATGTAAGATCTTAATTTTCATAAGTTCTACACTATCCATTAAATATTATGTACAATAATTATTTAACAATGTCTTTTTCCTTTTGTAGGATTCTACTCCTTTAACATGTCGTCGTCGTGAGGCGACGCTGGCACGAAGTGGTCTTAATAATCCTCGAATTGTCTCCTATTTGCGTCGTGCTGGATTTTATGGATTGTCCCGTTTGCCGTTCATCAAATTGGATTGGCACTTTATCACAGCGTTAGTGGAGCGTTGGCGTCCAGAGACACACACATTTCATCTCCCATCTGGGGAGATGACCATCACTCTAGAGGATGTGTCTATTCAGTTAGGCCTACCAGTGGATGGTCTACCAGTTACGGGGTTGATAGATTCGAAGTGGCGGGAGTTGTGCATTCGGTTATTAGGCGTTGATCCACCTAGTCCGCAACTCAGTGGGTCACGTCTTAGTTTGAATTGGCTAGCCCAACAGTTCCCACCACTAGCAGCTGATGCCGATGATGTGACGGTAGAGAGATATGCACGGATGTACATCCTTCAGTTGATGGGAGGTAGTATCTTTGCAGATAAATCACAAGACAAAGTCCACTTAATGTTCCTAACATTGCTTGAGGACTTTGATGTTGCGGGGAAATATAGTTGGGGTGGTGCAACATTAGCATGGTTGTATCGAGAGATGTGCAAAGCAGCCAAGATAGGCGCTTCTGAAATTGGGGGTGCACTTATATTGCTACAGTTATGGGCACGAGATAGGTTTCCCCACATTGCGCCACAGAGGTTGTTAAGGGAGCATATTGAGCCTTTCGTTGACATCGAGGGACAACCTTTACCGAGAGGTCCTTTGGGCATTAGGTATGAAATCAACTCATTATAATTATTGTTTTGCTTTTTCTTATTCTTGTTATTTTAATATGTTATGAAATGTTAAATTTCAATGGATTTAGGTGGCGTGATGATTTAAATGCTCAAGGTGTTGCCACCCATGCTGTCACATCATACCGTTACATGTTAGATAGACAAAAACCTTCTCAGGTAGTCTTATTAACTAGTTTATTTGTATATGTTGGATGTCTTATTGAATATAACATTGGATTTGTATAATGATATACTAAATATAATTTTTTTTGTAGGTGGTTTGGCAACCATACAGTGATGAAGTTATAGCCGACCTACCTGAGTACTGCACAGTTGGGAAAGAGATATGGCGGGCAGTTGTACCATTGATATGTTTTCATATTGTTGAGAAACATTATCCTGATCGAGTGATGCGCCAGTTTGGGATGCAGCAGCACATTCCATCAAATGTTAATACTGATGAGAAGTTGCATTCAATTGATCTTCGGGGACAAGGCCAAAAAAATTGGGAACATTCTCATGCCCCACACATAGAATTGTGGCAGAACCGTAGAGAGCATATTGCTAGTGCGGATCCTCAAGTTGGTTTGATGGACGAGAACGATGAATATATGAAGTGGTATAGGCGTATCACACGCCGCTTCATAAGCCCTATGGGGGCATTAATTGATGCTATGGTATGTATTTTATCAAGTTCAATAATGATGAATATAGTGACTAAATTTATGCAACTTGGTATATCGTACTAACAAACTTTATGCATCTTATATGGCAGACTTCTAGTTTGGCACGGATTCGTGAACTTGCTGAACCAGAGTCTGAGATATTTACCATTGCATGTGCTGCTCTTGCTCTTGATTCCTCCACTAGTACCACCACTACCCCCCAGCCCATTGCTACCCCATCCACTAGTACCACCCCTACCCCTGAGCCTTTTGTGACCCAATCCACTACTACCAATGTTGCCCCATCCACTAGTACCACCACTACCTCCCAGCCTATTGTTGCCCCATCCATTAGTACCACCCCTACCCCTGAGCTTTTTATTACCCCATCCACTACCACCACATCCATCCCTCAGCCTTATATTGCCCCTTCCACTAGTACCACCCCTACCCCTGAGCCTTTTGTTACTCTATCCTCTACTACCACATCCATCCCCCAGCCTTATGTTGCCCCTGCCACTAGTACCACCACTACCCCCCAGCCCGTTGTTGCCCCATCCACTAGTACCACCCCTATCCCTGAGTCTTTTGTTACCCCATCCATTATTAGCACATCCATCCCCCAGCCTTATGTTGCCCCTGCCATTAGTACCATCACTACCCACCAGCCTGTTGTTGTTCCATCCATTAGTACCACCCCCATCCCTGAGCCTTATTTTGTTCCATTTACTAGTATCACCCCCATCCCTGAACCTTATTTTGCCCAATCCACTAGTACCACTCCTACCCCTATCCCTGAGCCTTTTGTTACCCCATCCACTACTACCTCCCAGCCTTATGTTGCTCCATCCACTACTACCACCCCTATTCTTGAGCCTTTTATTGCCCCATCTACTACTACCGCCCCTACTATTGTTGTCCTTAACCCTCAGACCCTTCAGCATTCTAACATCCCGGCCATGTCATCGTTACAACATCCACAATCCGGTCAGGTGGATGAACATATTACTCAGATTGAGAGTATAGGGCAAATACAAGTGCCCCTTATCACATATGGTAGGGGCAAACGACGTAAACGATGTGCACGTGATCCATCACTTATTAAGGGTGTACAAGAACCTGAAGAAAGAAAGTACCCATTGCGCAAAAGAAAACCCAAACGAGGGTGTGGGACTGGATGATGGAGGTGTTGAATTTATTATTGACTGACATTTTTGGTGAGCCTTTTACACCCTATTTTTTCAACGTCATTTGTCTTTGTTTCACTTCATAACAAAACAATTTTTATTAAGTATCAATGTGGTTAAGAAGTAACTTCCATGAATATTACATTTTACTTTCACTTGTAAAAGGTCTAGTTTCACTCAACAACATGGCTGTTTGCAATTATCCTACTACTGTACTTTGAATTGATTATTTGTTCTTTTGCTTCTACCTTCATTCTCATTTTATCTTGGTATTTATTACTGGTGGTATTTTTCCTACTGAAGTTATTCTGTATTTTTTTGAGAATTTTGTTAATATATTTTATTTTTATTAATTTGTTTTTCTTCCTTGTTCTAGACACCATGGATGCAAGTAAGTAAATCAAGACCCTTGCTTTTAATGGTTAAGCCTCATGTATTTATTGAAGCTGTGGGGATGGGAATGTGAGTTCTTCATAAATCAATTAGACATTCATTTTATGGAATTACACTTGTACATCGTACCATGTATGACACAATAACAACTCATGTTATTTGCTTCTATGAAGATAGCCCTAGGCTTCCACCACTTTTGATGTGTTCTGGAGAAATAACATAGCATTTGGGTCTCTGTGATATATTTCCTTGACTGTTTTTGCTTAGTTTTTTATTCTACACTTAAGCCTTAAAGATGTTTGATTTTGGCACATTAAAAGAAGGGTACTGCAGTGGTCTCCATCTGTTTTGGCCTATTTTCATTATTACTTGTCTGTGTTAGACAGTGTGCTATTTTAGTTCTTCTTAGTTAGCAAAGTAATAGAAAAAGAACAAAAAAATGTCTTTTGACAAAGATTCTAAATTTCATGTGC
>OU015763.1:5173652-5198134 GCA_907173295.1 Fagus sylvatica | reverse complement strand
TCAGTTAGTGTACCTGCCTTCCAGAGCAAGAAAGTCATAAATCCCATAGTAATATACCCTTTGACAAAAGCTGTGAGTCGAAAAAATCTAGAAAGCACCAACTTTTGTGTCAAAGACACCAAAAAAACAGCCATTTATCAGACAGGCCATTGAGCTCCACATACCAAAAGAAGCAAAAAGATCCAATAAACCACAACCACATCTTAATGAACCCATAGAATTGGATAGAAACAGAAATTGAAGTTTAAGTGCAGAAAAAATGGATGTTGGAAATACCCAAAGCTTCATTTGTTCCAGAGCAAAAACAGTGAAAAAAGGAGAATTTGAGACTACCTCGACTTCAGTTACTGTACCTGCCTTACAGAGCAAGAAAGTCATAAATCCCATTGTGATATACCCAAGACAAAAGATGTGAGTCGAAAAATCTGGAAAGCACCGACTTGTGTCAAAGACACCAAAAAAACAGCCATTTCTTAGAAAGGCCATTGAGCTCCACATACCAAAAGAAGAGAAAAGATCCAATAAACCACATTCACATCTTAATGAACCCATAGCATTGGATAGAAACAGATATTGAAGTTTAAGCTTCAAAATGAAAGTTGCCAGTTGTCAACAATCAAATAAAGAGGCACCATCAATAAAAAGGCAGATTATTTACCATGACAACTCAAAAGTTCCTTTTAAAAAAACAAAAATTAAAATGCTACAAAAGTTCCTAAACTTTTTTTTTATACGCAAATTCAAAAGAAATACAAAGGTTCCTAGGTATTCTCCTCCTTGCTCACGAGAATGAAGGAGAGAAACGTATCTTCTTTACAGATTCCTTCTCATCTTAGTCTCGAATAACCATTGGTAATGTTTTCAATACCTTCCCTGCAGAAACAAAACAATCCATTGTCATCTAACATTGCCAAGCACATCATTTTTTTTATTGGTAACTTACACATGCACTTAGTGGGTTTCGAAACCACAACCTCACTTTGCATCCCATTATTATGAAAGGAAGAAGCACCATTTGAGCTAGAGGTCATTGGCACTTTTTTTTTAATTAAAAAAAAAAAAAAAATTTACCCCTTAAAAGACACTCAAGTACGCTGGGAATATAAGGAGAATGAATGAGCAAGTGGAATTGGAGACAGCATGAAACAATCCAATCTTCCAAATGGAATTAACAGTGTTCTTTGTTTTTATTGTTCTTTCCCTTTTCTCTAGTTAGCACAATACAACTTTCTGCGGAGTTGTTTGGGAGATAAATTCACTTTCAAACCACCACAGGAGAGGGAAAGCTAAACTGACCAAAAATATGCACCAAAGCCTGGAGTCAGTGAATTGGAGTAGGCATAAGAGAGGTAAAAATTTCCTATACTTTCAGATTTCAAAAGATTCTCTCTAATGAATTATGAGGGCTTCTACCAAAAAAACAAAAGGGTTCCAAAGTCTGAAAAAATGGTAAATTCTGCATTAAGAACTCAGGCAATACCTTTCTACCCTTCTATGTTCTTATTGTTTGCATGTAACAATGCACGAGTCATATAAGTTCATTGTCTAAAAACTACTATTAATGCTCCCACTGAGATGCTTTTTTGTGCAAGAATATTTTTAATCCAATAAAGTGCTACTTTGTACTACTGACCCATATGGACAAGGGTCATAACTTTTGTACTACTTTGTACCATATCTCATGTACAACAGGACATCAGAAATGCTCCCATAAAAGTGGGAGATTCAGAATTCATGTTTAGATTACACTTCATATTCACCACTGTCGTCCATAGCTGAGTCATAACTTTTTCCTTCAAAAGAATAGATCCACATCTGAACCTATCAGAGCAGAATTTCTACGCTCCCACAATTGCCATTTTGATCAAAAAATAAAACTTTATGCTTCGCCTTTGAAACCAAAAAGGACAAGGGGAAGGCGAAGGCGAAGGCATTATATGGAAAATTTATCATGTTTTTTCCAGCTCATTATTGGATTCTAAAGGTACTCTACAGGTCTAAGAATCGCATTAGTTACTCAAAAGGGGAATGTCTTACTTGATCAGTTCCCGTTTGTCCCATTGGTGCATAGGGCCTTTGCTCTCCTTGCCAGTTCCTCTGTTCGCCGCCTTGTGAGAACTTTTGACCTTCTCCATGCCCTGGGTAACTCTGCCCATAGCCAGAAGTTGCTCCCTGCCTATAAGCTCCGTCAGTTCCTTGGCCTTGATATCCAACCGCTCCTTTGCCCATAACCGCTCCTGTTCCACCCTGTGGAGGACCATAATTCCTATCCGCTCCTTGCCCATAAGGTCCACCCTGTGGAGGACCATAATTCCTATCCGCTCCTTGCCCATAAGGTCCACCCTGTGGAGGACCATAATTCCTATCTGCTCCTTGCCCATAAGGTCCACCCTGTGGAGGGCCAGAATTCCTATCCACTCCTTGCCCATAAGGTCCACCCTGTGGGGGGCCAGAATTCCTATCCACTCCTTGCCCATAAGGTACACCCTGTGGAGGACCAGAATTCCTATTATCTTCCATAAAATTCCCCTTCCCAGGAGGTACATAAGCACTCTGATTTCCTTGAGGGAAGTCTCTATGTTCTTGGGGATAATTATTTCCCTGCCCTTGGTTGTAATTGCCGTGATGTGAAGGTGCCATTGACTCTCCCCTCCCAGACTGGTAACCTTCTGTTCCTCCAGGGGCATAATTCCTGTTGTTCATCGGCATAGGATCCCTTCTTTCTCCTTGTCCTTGTGGGCCATAATTCTGCTGCGGTGGATAATTTTGCGGAGCCCCACGGTTCCTTCCATCTCCTTGAAAAGCCGCTTGGTTGTCGTATGAGGGTCTTGATTGATTATTATACATTGTTTGACCTTGGTTGCCTCTTCGATCACGCGGTCTTCCCTGCCTTCCATACTGAATTGGTGGTGGCCTAGGTATAATTGTTCCATTAATGTATTTATCCCCTGATAAATTGGAAAATGCACAGCACGGAAGGTCTTAGCTCATTATTTTTACAAACAAAAGTCAAAAACATTCACCATAACATAACAGGACAAATGCAAGTATTCTCTAAATAAAGAAAGCATTACCTCCATACTCCTTGTTTACTGGATCTATGTAAGAATCCGGCAATACAAAAATAACTCCAGGTAAACCTGTTTAAAATAAAAAGGAAAGTTAACATCTGGGCTTGATAAATTACCAGTTGTCCCAAAACTTTAATCTATCAAGTAAATAACGAATTTAATCATTTAACCATTCACTTGGGATTTCAAACTGCTTTAATACCACAATAAAATTACAACTTGTTGCAAAAGCTTAAGCTATTGGGAAAACGTGAATTTAATCATTTAACCATTCACGTGAGATTTTAGACTGCTTTGATACCATGATAAATACGAGTTGTCGTAAAAGCTTAAGCTATTGGGAAAACGTGAATTTAATCATTTAACCATTCACATGGGATTTCAGACTGCTCTTATACCATGATAAATTACAAGTTGTCCCAAAAGCTTAAGCTATCATGAAAACATGAATTTCATAATTCATGTGAGATTTTAGACTGCTTTGATACCATGATAAATTACGAGTTGTCGCAAAAGCTTAAGCTATTAGGAAAGCGTAAATTTAAATCATTTAACCATTATTTTACCTTGAAACTTGTTTGATTCCTCTTCTGTCATCACAGCCTGAAATCCCACATATGTTGTTGTGCTACAAGCATACATTTTCAATTTCGCCTCTTCCACGCTGAAACCATAAAATGAATGTGTAAATATTATTGTACATCCACAAATGTCCACATTTAATGAATAAATATCCAGAATAAGAAAAAGCAAATATTAGCTTGATGTACCTGATATTGAGGCCTTTAGCGCAGGTCTCCTCGTAGGTCCGGACCATTTCCTCAGGCGCAGGTCTATTATCTTTAGGGAAGTCCATCACGATTAGCCAGTGGTTGTAATCGCAGCCTTCGAAGAGTATCGTATCGGGTCCGATTTCATCGTTGTTGTTGTTGTAGGTGGAGCGAGCTGAGTAGAGAGCGATGGTGGTTGATCTGAATGGATGGGATGGAGCGAGGAGATTGAAGGACGTGGAAGTGGGGAAATGGAAGAGAGGGGTGGAGATTGAGGTTGTGGTTGAGGTTGAGGTTGAGGGGAGGAAAGTAGGAGCCGCTGTGAGAGAGCGGTGGAGAGTGGAGAGAGAGGTTAGGGTTCGGCGGAGACGGAGAGAGTACAACGCCATTGGTAGCGAGTGAAGAGAGGGGTTTAGGGTTTTGGAGAGGGTTCTAGAGAAAGAAATGCGATAGTACTAGTACTAAGAGTCTGAGACTAGTGAGGGAATGAGAGAGCTGAAGTGTGCATTATGAGGTTGTACATTTTGGACTGAAATTATTGTTTTTGGACTGAGGTTGTCCAAATGTATTGGTATAATTAATAATAATAATAAAAAAAAAATGGTTCTTTCTTCTTTTATAGATAAAAAAAGTACTAATTAAACTTTTGTATTAAGTGGTCAATGTTAATAATCTACTGTATAGGAAATTGATTTTAAGAAAATTGAAGCCTTAAATAGTTAGGAGAAGTTAATTCTTAATGATGATTTTATACATTTACAATTTTTTGTGTGAAATAGTTTAGGGAGTTAATTAGGTTATGTTTCTATTGGATTAATATTTTGAGAGCCTTTTTAGAGGTCAGAAGAAAATGTACAACTCATTTTATGGATTTTTTTTTTTTTTTTTTTTTTTTTTGATAAATTTTTTTTTTTTTTTTTTTTTTTTTTAAAACATAAAAACAAAATTATTATCATAAAATTTCAGGGCCTTTTGTAATTGGGGGGGGCCTTAGGCCTAGTGCTAAAGACGGCTTTGGGTGGAGAAGGTCTTCAATCGCTTCGATGCCAATGGGGACGATAGGATCTCGTTGTTAGAGCTAAGCATCGTGCTCAACTCCGTCATCTCCTTCTCCTCCTCCAAATAGCTTTGTTGTGTCATGGCTGAGCATCACCCTAGGTTATTCCTTAGCCCAACCCTCTATGCTTTGGATAAAGGGTAAACTTTTTTTTTGCGTTGAATTTGAGATTTTGAATGATGTGAGATAACTTTTTTGATATGTTGCGGGTAACCTTTTTCTTTCTTGAATATGAGGTTCTAAATGTTATGGGTTTTGAAACTGTGTTGTTTTTTCTTCCAACACCAACCAAACTGACTGCATCGGGCCGAAAAATTGAGGTCGATGCAGCTCGATTTCCCCCCTCCAAACGGTGCAATAGAATTTCCCATTTTTGGGAAACTAACAAAAGTTGGTGCGGTGCAAAATGACCTCCAAAAGCCCACCAATGGCTACTAGTGAAACAAAAGTCCTCACATCAAAATAATTGACTGCATCTTGTTTTTTTTTTAGATAATGGACTGCATCTTGTTTTAGTATTTAAAAAACTTTTATTTTATTTTAAATATCGATTGCATTTCCGAGGTTTATTATTTAAGGGTGAGTTTGAAGTACCATGTCTTAGTGAAACTCCTCGTCATAAAGAAAAAAAGAAAAAAAAATACGGACATCAAAATAATTAATAAGACTCACTTGACTACTTGTAACATGGTAAAAGCTTTCCTACTAGGGAAAGAGATTTTCCAATTACATAGGCTTCTTGTCACTCTTTATTTTCTCCTGCTAGAGAGTTGGGAGTGGTATTACACTATTACTTCTTGATGACAAGAGCAGATTAAGCAAATGACTTTTGACTATAGCAATCCAAGTTGTTCCCATAGCCTAGTCCAAAAATGTCACAATATCTCTTATAGAACCCGATCCTATCAGCCACCTTATCATCATGACCATGCCCACATTCGAGGCCACCATTGATTATGTTGGTGATGACTCCGTAGCCTGGGACCCGACCAGCTGACCTATCAGCAGCAGACGGTGTCCATTTGCCTATGATGACATCGTGGCTTGATGGCTTGTTGCCTTGTGGGGTCATCCAAAACCATATGGCTGTCTTAAATGATATCACTGCGTCTGTGGCTACACGGTCTGGATTGTTTATCAGGTCCACTCCGATTGCTTTACCCGCTGAAGCATAGTTGTAATTGCTGAAAAAGTTAAGAGATCAACACTCAATGTCAGCGTCAAAGTATGGATACATCATATATATATAGTCACATGTGTAGATACAATTAATCATCAAAGTTTGGCAGGCAAATTCAATTAGACTTACTTACAAACATCTATTTTTGACTGTCCTATTGACAAATCCAATTCCGTATAATTTGTCTCAATCATGAGAGTTAGATTTACATATATTTTGGACTAATGTTAGGCAATCGAATATTCCAGTAATGTTCGATTTATATAGTAATAGAGTACGTGTAAGATTAATTCCAAGCTCCCTAAATCTTGCATTAAATGGAGACCTTATGATAAAGCCAATTTAGACTATGAATCTTCAAAATAAACACATACAAAATATTACATCAAACAATAAGACAATCTCATGACTTTTACAGTCTTCAATATATACACAATCCCATCACATAACTGCAACTTTGAGACACATATTTCAATGTATAAACAATTCCAGCACAATCTCATAACTGAGACAATTTAACATGTGAGCAGGGGCGGGGCTAATTTTTGCAAATGCAAAAAAATCTTGACAGCTATGTAGGTAATTTCCCATTTTTTTTATAAAAAAAATATAATATAAAAAAAAAAGAAAAGAAACAAAGACACTGGGCTATAGCCCAGCCAAGGCTTGCCTTGGCTACGCCCCTCAAACAAGTAACGCAATGTATGTCACAGTTAAGATTTAATTTTTGGGATATAACCTTATATAAAGTTGATATATAAGTGACATGAATGAGAGACGTACTGTGTGAGTTGGATGGGTCCTCTGCCATAATATAGTCTGCCAGCAGCGCATGGCCCTTTACTGGGATCGCAATAAGCGTTTCTTTCTTTCTCCCTTACAAAGCAATATCCCCAAGCATATGGACCATCTGGTGCCGCTGCCCATCCTCCTACACAAAAATTAACCATGTAGTATAAGTTAACCAATCACTAAATCAACAAATAATAATGCTTCATTCTTATAAATTATTGTTTATATTTTAGACTTAAACCAATCAAACTAGTATTAGGATCTTTTCCATTTAAAATAAACCAATTTCATAGTTCAGATTATATATTACAGATTTGAATATATCAAGTGTTACTTCATTTAAAATTTTAAATAATGTGAGAAGAAATAAAATTTTAACTATAAAATAAAAATGATTCTGTTCCATCAAACTAACCTGTAGTCTCATGAGAAGTTTGAGCCAAGAAAGCTGCAAGCTCCCTCTTACGGGTATTAACATCACCGGTGGTGCCAAACCCACCAAAAGATTGGGCAGCAGCAATGAAAGCATTGTAGGTATAGAACCCATGACTGGCGCAGCGCCCATCGTTGTGATATTTAAGCAGTTGGTTGTATAGAGAGAAGCTGATAAGGCTGCCAACATTCCCAACACCACTAGGGGTAGGGGTTGGGGTTGGATTGGAAGGTGTAGTTGCTGGCTTACATTGGCTCTGGCAACCATTTCCACAGTAATCGGTTGTGGTGCCACACCATCCATGTTGGCTACAACATAGGCCATTTGGACAGACAGCACCCTTAGCTTGTCTTCCACATTGTTCTGCCGAGGTTATTCCTAGCAACAAAGCTAAGCTCAAGAGAATAAAAATGTAGGACTTCATTTTACAATTGTGTGAGACCATGTGATCGATGGCTTTGCTTAAATGTTTGAGATTCAAGTCTCTATATACACGGATACGGTGTTGTTTTTGTTGACTATTCATTAATTAGGTCTAGTCAATATGGGCTGCTTGGCTTATTAATTAGGTCTATTCGCCATTCGGGTACATATTGACTAATTAATTGACTTGCTTTAACCGCGTACGGGAACTTGTCAAGTTCAGAGAAGTCTGTATTAATCATGTCAAGACTTAGATTGATCTCCCTGCAAATAAGCAATGAAATTACCATAATTATCTTGATGGTAATGAGCAGAGCAATAACATTTGTTTTCGAGTCAGGATTTAATTTGAGGGATGACAAAATTTATACACGACACACATTTATACTCGTGGGAAAGATTAAAAAGTTGAAGACGAAATTTGATTGACATAAAATCATAATTATTATTAAAGTTTGAGACTTAGTATAATCATTGTTATATTTAAGGTAATTCATAATCTAAATTGACTATAAACATATATTTGAAATGAGTAAAAATAAAAATTATCAATAAGTAATCATTAATAAACGTCGTTATAAGATTAATCTAAATATAAGATATTAATACAAGTCATTTTATTAACTTAAAGCAAAATAAAAATATATATTAACTTAGAAGTATTAAAAGCATATACAATAATATATATTCTCAAAATTTGATGGCATTGTTAAGAGATATAACACTCGTCTTGTGATCAAAGGGTTTACATAGGAGTATGGCATTGATTATGAAGAAACCTTTGGTCGTGTGTCGCTCATCACAAAGGGTTCAAATTATTGAGATGAAAGACCTTGACACCCTCGATCAATTATTTTTAAGTCTTGAGATCTTCTCTTACTCTGATGGTTATTACTTGACTCATGCCAAGTACAACTCTAATCTTCTTTCTCAAATTGGCCTCACCAACAACATGATTGTTGACACACTAATTATTGAGCCCAATGTTTGCCTTAATCCATTTGATGGCGAACCTCATCATGATTCCACTCTCTATCTTTAACTTGTTGGTAGTCTTATCTAACTCATGGTCATTCAAATTGATACCTCATTTTCCGTGCATCAAGTGAGTCAATTCATGGTGTTTCAAGGTAGGATCACTATGCCAAAGGGGTGGCTTAATAGTAAAGCCAACAAAGTAATGGCTTTAGGCCCTAGCTTCTAAGAAGGCCCCATAAAAGAAAAAAAAATATTAGTGTAGGATTTTATCTTTACTTAAAAAGAAAAAGAAAAAGACCCATATATTTGGCGAAACATGCTCAGGATTCAACTCCTCTTTTTAACAGCACCCCCCCCCCCACCCCCCCCCCCCCACCCCAAAAAATAAAATAATAATAATAATAATAATAATAATAATAATAAATCAG
Source organism: Fagus sylvatica (assembly GCA_907173295.1). Taxonomy (NCBI): domain Eukaryota; kingdom Viridiplantae; phylum Streptophyta; class Magnoliopsida; order Fagales; family Fagaceae; genus Fagus; species Fagus sylvatica. The sequence goes on along the minus strand of OU015763.1, from coordinate 5,189,002 downwards.
CTCCTCTTTTAATTTCATTTGAAATCTTCATTCATTCAAACTTAGACACACTCACAAAATATAAAAAAAATTAGGTGAAAGTTCCATAAATGAACAAAAAAAGCCCCCCTACTTATAACCAAAAGTAAAAAGGCCTCATTTTGATTTGTTGCTTTAGGCCCCAAATTACCTAGGGTTGGCCCTACTATGCCACAGTGCTTCGTTATCTCAAGGGGACTCTCTTCCACGATTGCATAGATTATCTCAGAACTTTTTTGGTTACGTTGGCTGATGCAAGGCTTCCTCCAACTTCATTCGTTTGCCTCTCATAAACAGCTTGCTGAAATCTTCACTAAGCCACACACCCTCCGTGTGATCTAGTGCCCAAACTCTCAAGTTTGGCTCTTTTCATCCACCTTGAGTTCGAGGGGTTGTTACTGTATTAAGTGTATTGGGACGGCCAAGCCTACTCTTGGGCTCACCATGTAACAACCCAAGGAAAGCACTAGCCACATCTGCGCTTATACCCCAAAAGGACTAGTCAAGTTACAATTGGAGTTTCTTGCAATTGTTAATAAAGCCCAGTTCGACCCAGTATATGCCTGATGTGGGACTCAGTGCACACACATACTACTTATCAGATTTTGGGGCATCACACACCATATTATCATACTTTCTATTGTACTATACTCTCATACTATATTGTTTTTTGCTAAACTTTTTTGTTTTTTGCTAAACTCTCATGCTATATTGTTAATAGTAGTTGTTGGCTCTTTATATATAAGGCCCTCACTATACAGTATTACAACTTGAATTGTTAATGGTAGTTGTTTTGGCCTCTTTGTAGATACGCCCTCACTATACAATATTACACCATATTACACCTTTATATATATATATATAACACGATTGTCCATTCCAACAGGTGGTATCCGCGTTTTCACCCAATTCTATAGGTTTTATGTAGGGTTTCAACCATAGTGAGCTTAACTCTAATGAAAGCAATGTTTCTAAGATATATACATTTAAAGCATAATTGTCAAAAGTCAAAACCATGTGCAGGGTTTTATCTGAAGTTTTAGTCTTGTATATTGCTAATGGCTGAGAATTGGCCCAATTGTCCACTTTCAATACAGTAGCTCGTCTGTTTCTATCATCTTTAGGACACCGCATTTAAAAAATCAAAAGTGGAAATGATAAAAAAAGCTTTAAGATTTTTAAAATGTAAGGTCGTGAATGTTCCTGGGAATAAACTTCTTAATGTGGACCGTGCCTTCGATCATATAAGACCATTGGAGAATGGTTTTCTGTGCTATATGCATAGTTAATAAGCAATTCTCATCATGGGGTCTTCGTTTCTTTGCTTCATGTTCATGCGTGTGCTTTTCTAAATCTTCCTGTCTCCTTCTATACAGCCACTATGCCATGATGATGAGAGTTCAGCCTTGTTGCAATTCAAAGAAAGCTTTATCATAGAAGGATCCGATTCTAGTGATCCATTGGCTTGTCCTAAGCTTTCATCCTGGACACTAGAAGGTCAAAACAGTGATTGTTGCTCATGGGATGGTGTTATTTGCGATGAGTACACAGGTCATGTGATTGAGCTTGACATGAGTAGTACCTGTCTCTACGGTTCAATCAACTCCAACAACACTCGATCTCTTCCGTCTTGTTCATCTTCAAAGGCTTAACCTTGCATACAACAACTTCAACTACTCTCAAATCCCATCCCAGGTAGGCAATCTTTCAGGACTAACATATCTCAATCTCACTTCTCTATGTTATTTGGTGAAATTCCTTCTACCCTTATGAACCTCACAAAATTGACTTTTCTTGGGCTTGCATCCAACAAGCTTCAAGGCCTAATTCCAAGCTCAATATTTCAACTAAACAATCTTGAAGTTCTTGATGTTTATGATAATCATTTGAGTGGCACCATGGAACTTTGTATGTTTCTTAATCTGAAAAGCTTAGGCCTGTTGGATCTTTCTGCTAATAATTTGTCCTTACTCATTGATGAAACATGTACCAATGCCACTCTACCAAAGTTCTATGGGTTAGATTTGGCTTCATGTAACTTGAGTGAATTTCCACATTTTCTAAGAAACCAAGATGAGTTGCAGTGGCTAAGCCTAGCTTACAACAACATTACTGGCCATATACCTGAATGGATGTGGAACATAAGTAGAGAAAGTCTAAGGGTTTTGGATCTTTCTTTCAACTTTCTCATAGCCTTTGTTCATGTTCCAATTCCTCTTCCATGGACTAATCTGGCCATTCTAGACCTTAGCTCTAACCGACTTGAAGGATCACTTCCTATTCCACCATTCACTGCCTTGCGGTATCATATTCCAAACAATAAATTGAGTGGAAAAATTCCTCAATTGATTTGCAACATGACTTCTGTTGAGATGCTTGATTTGTCTAATAATAACTTAAGTGGTTCACTTCCTCAATGTTTAAACAACTTTGGTGATTCTCTTGTAGTGCTTAATTTACAAAGAAACAAATTAGAGGGAAGCATTCCACAAACTTGGAAAAAAGGAAGCAAATTGAGGATGATAAATTTCAGTGAAAACAAATTCCAAAACCGGTTACCAAGATCATTAGCCAAGTGTGTGATGCTAGAGGCTATGGATCTTGGTGTTAACCAATTCAATGATTCTTTTCCCTCTTGGTTGGGAAATCTTCCAAATTTAATGATTCTTTGCTTACGGTCAAACAAATTTAACGGTCCAATAGCCACTTCTAATGCTGATTATAAGTTTCCCAACTTGCGAGTCCTTGATCTCTCCAACAATAGTTTTTCTGGAAAGTTGCCACTGGAATTTTTTCAGAATTGGAAGGATCGAGATTTTGAGAATGAAAAGCCTTTAACATATATTCATGTGAAGACAAATTTTAGTATACCAAAAGGTTTTTGGAATTATCATTTGTCTTATGATTACAATTACTCAATGGAAATTACAAACAAAGGCATGAATATGGTATACCAAAAGGTCCAAGAGCGCTTTAGAGGTATTGATAGTTCAAGCAGGCAATAGATTTGAAGGAGAGATCCTAGAATCAATTGGAGATTTAAGGGTGCTTCATTTGCTCAATTTTTCCAATAATATTCTTACTGGCTATATCCCAATGTCATTGGGGAATCTTGAAGGATTGGAATCATTGGATCTTTCTCAAAACAAACTCTCAAGCGAGATCCCACAACAACTAACATAACTTAATTTCTTGGAATATTTCAATATTTCTTATAATCATCTCATGGGACCCATACCAAGAGGGAACCAATTTGATACATTTCTAAATAATTCATTTGAGGGAAATTCAGGATTGTGTGGAAGCCCATTGACCAATAAATGTGATAATTCAGATACTTTGCTACGTCCACCTTCAATCTATGAGAAGAGTGAAGATTCAGGTTCTTCATTTGAATTTGGTTGGAAAATAGTTGTGATTGGGTATGGGTTTGGTCTAGTTGTTGGAGTAACTATTGGGCACATTGTGATGACAAGGAAACATGATTGGTTAATGAAGACATTCAGAATGAGACAACTTGTGCAAGAAAAGGTGAGTGGGAGGAGACATAGACGATTTACATAATATCGACAAGAGTCTTCCCAAGATGTAAATATACATGTACTTCCCTTTAATGTTTTTATATTGTAATCTTTTCAATTTCTCTTTTCAGTGTGTAATGTGCTTCTTCCATTTTTTTTCATTGTTTTGGTATGTTGTGCTTGGTTGCATTAATGTATAATTAAGAGTAATGGTGACTTCTCTGATTTTTTTTTGCTAAATAACTTCTCTGATTTGTTACCATGGAGTACTAGAACTACCTTGTATTCAAAACACTACCATTCAAAACTTCGTCAATTAATCTATTCATTTAGTTGGAAAAAAGAAAAAGAAAAAGAAAAGCCAAAAGTCTTGTACTTCAATTAGTACTTTCGGGTGTTTCCAATTAAGACATCCAAGCTTCAATCACTCCTCCCTTAACTATCAAATTATAAAAAATAAAAATAAAAATCGAAATTTCAATGTTGAACTAATGCTAGGCGAATAGCGAGAAACTGATGAGGCTGCCAACATTCCCACCACCACTAGGATTAGGGGCTGGGGGTTGGATTGGAAGGTGTAGTTGTTGGCCTACATTGGCTTTGGCAACCACTTCCACAGTACTCGGTTGTGGTGCCACACCATCATTGTTGGCTACAACATAGGCCATTTGGACAAACAGCACCCTTAGTTTGTCATCCACAGATTGGTCTGCCGAGGTGGTTCCTAGCAACAAAGTTTAGCTCAAGAGAAGAAAAGATTAAGACTTCAATATATATTGGCTTATTGAAGGACTATGTGCATGTGAGTTTCTGGTATATAATGACTAACTGACTTGTTTTTGTCAGTCTCTTCCTTTTGGTCCCTCCATTGGATTAGGAGGGGTGCTAATAGAGCCCCTCATGCATGTCTTTGCGAGGTGGCCTCTGCTTAATTCTTCTTTGGGGCCTTTTGATTTTTGTATCGGCCCTCAAGCTTTTGTTTCTGTTTGTAATGAGGATCTTGCCTTGGGGGTTTCTTCGCTTGTAGGCCTTAATTGCTCTTCCTTTCAATAAAGTTTTTTCTCATTTAACCACACGTATGCAACATGTCAAGTTCAAAGAAGTCTCAATTTATTATGTCAAGATTGGAAATGGGTACACAAATGATGCTGCTTTAGATTGATCTCGCTGCAAATATCAATGGAATTACCAGAATTATTTTGACGGTAATCTATACTATAATGTAAAATTGAAGTTTTTTTTACTTTTGATTGACCTCATAATATTGCGCCGCATAAACTGATCCCAAAATTTTACATCTCATTATTTTAATAATATTTTTAATTGAATTTAAATTTTATTCTATAATTAAACATCTCATTAGAATCTTGACACATTATATTTTCTTTAATAGAAATAATATATAGTTCCATATATAAACACAATCATAATAAATGTCTAATACTATAATATATTTTATATATAAATACAATAATAATAAATGTCTTTTAATAATTATCAATTTTCATATTTAGACAAAATATAAAAGACAGAAAAAATCATATTTCGACCAATAATTCTTTAGATTTCATTTTATGTAATTTTTCAGTGCATCGCACAGGTTTACGACTAGTTAGTACTAATTAGCAAAGCAATAACATTTCATACTTTAACGAGTTGGTCTTGATGGTAATTAGCAAATGCATAATAAAAGTTTTCCTACAAGGGAAATAGATTATCCAATTACATAGGCTTGTCACTCTTTATTTTCTCTTGCTAGAGAGTTGGTAGTGGTATTACACTATTACCACAATACTCTTGACCATAGCAGTTTAAGCAAAGGGCTTTTGACTATAACAATCCAAGTTGTTCCCATAGCCCAATCCCAACTTGTCACAATACCTCTTATAGAATCCGATTCTATCAGCCACACTATTATCATTACCATGCCCACATTCGACGCCACCATTGATTATGTTGGTGATGACACCGTAGCCTGGGACTCGACCAGCTGACCTATCAGCAGCAGATGGTGTCCATTTGCCTATGATGACATCGTGGCTTGATGGCTTGTTGCCTTGTGGGGTCATCCAAAACCATATGGCTGTCTTAAATGATACCACTGCGTCTGTGGCTACACGATCTGGATCGTTTATCAGGTCCACTCCGATTGCTTTACCCGCTGCAGCATAGTTGTAATTGCTGATAAAGTTAAAAGATCAACACTCAATGTCAGCAAAAGCATCAAAGTATATATTCACCAAAAAAGAAAAAAAAAATGCATCAAAGTATGTGTATAGTCACATATGAGGATATACAATCATCCAAGTTTTACTGGAATTAATTCAATTAATTAGACTTTGGTACAAGCATCTATCAAAAGTGGGATTCACTTGAATTTTGGACTGTTCTTGACCAACTTTGCACCAGACACGACTTTTTCATCGAAAGATTCACTTTCTCACTCAAATGCACTTCACATAGGCCACCACAACACAAAAAAAGAAAATAAGGATATAAATTTTTCAGCAAAAAGTTTTTGTGAATTGATTTGTCTAGAGCATGAGAATTGATTTTATATATATATATATATTTTGAACAAATGTTAAGCAATCGAATATTCTAATAATGTTCTATTTAGTAATAGAGCACGTGTAAGATTCTAAGTCTAAGCTCCCTAAATCTTGCATTTATATTGAGATCTTGTGATAAAGCCAATTAATGTTTGAATCATGAAAACACACACAAATACACACACAAATATTCCAATCAAACAATTGCAACTTGAGACACAATTTACAATTACATGGAAATCTAGTAACAATTTATTTCATTTCAAATGAGTATGACAAGGTAAGAGCCATGTAACTCAGTTAATATTTCCTTTTCTTCTATATGAGAAGAATTAGGGTTCAAATCTAAAATCTTATCTCCCATAATTATCAAATTATCAAAAAAAAATTGAGTATAACAATTTGATATTCCAATTCCATTCTATTAATGTTAGAGCACCTGTACGTAAGATTATAAACTCTCTAAATCATCTTGCATTTAAATGGAGACCTTGTGATAAAATGAATGAAGTTTTAATCTTCAATAGATTCATATACATGTTCCGGGGGAGTGTCCACCCTCAACTTTAAAGAAAGAAAGAAAAACATATTACTACTTCTTTACGTTTCTTTCTGCCGTTCCAAGTATCTAATCCATCTACAACCATATAAAAAGTCACAACTTTTGTCATAATTTGGTGTAATGGTAACATGTGAATGGTTAACAACCAATTTAGATGCGCCCACCATTAGAAAACCCTTGGTTGTCCACCAATCACCACAACATAACTCAACAAATTGTGTCAAGAGTTATGATTTTTAATGTGATTTTAGACTTATTCTAAAACCTAAAAACATTTCTCACTTCCTCTAGTAATGTGCTTGCATTACCTTTCCAAGAGTGAGCAGTCATTCCACATAAAGCTACCAAAATTGATTGAGATTTTTCAAATGTTTTTTAAAGGTAGTGTGAAGTAGCTTCTATTAGTTCAAGTTTCTTACTAATTTCTTTTATTTGTGGAAGCAATTTGATTTTTGTATTTCTTAAATTGCTTTGCATCATTATTTAGTCAATCTACGGGTTAGTTTGTATAAAACACTATGTGAAAATTTATCAAATTTTAGCATTTAGCATAGATGATGGCACTTAAACGAATTTTGGACTTGGGTATCTTTACTATAAAGAAAAATTTTAAAAACTAGAATTAATAGACCATTTTACCTTAATGTTTTTTTTGGTTGCCAAAGTGCAGAGAAACAAAAGGAAAATCCTAAAAATATTGAATTTTATATTTTATGATATGTTAATTTGTAAAATTTGTTCTTAAATTTGGTTTATGATTTTTGGGATTTTTATATTGTTAAAGTTATTTGAAATTAGTTTTAAATCGGCTTTTGAACATTGTTTTTCTTTTAATATTTTTGAAATAGTAATAGAGAATAAAATATATTAGCATTTTATATCAGCTTTTGGTTTTAATGTGTTAAAATTGAACTATAATTAATTTGCAAGTGACATGAATGAGGGACATACTGCGTAAGTTGGATGGGTCCTCTGCCATAATATACTTTGCCAGGAGGGCATGGCCCTTTTTGGGGTTCACATATAAGGGTTTTATTATTCTGCCTTACAAAGCAATATCCCCATGCATATGGGCCATCTGGTGCAGCTGGCCAACCTCCTACACAAAATAACCATGTAGTATAAGTTAACCAATCAACTAAATCAAGAATAATAATGCTTCATTCTTGCGAATTATTGTTAATATCCTAGACCTAAACCAATCAAACTGGTATTAGGTTAATTTTCATTTGAAATGAATCAATTTCATGATTCAGACTTCAGATTAAATATAATAAAATCTAAAGATGTATCCGATGTTACGTTATTTAAATTTTTAAATGATGTAGAATAATACCATCAAATTTGATTTGGGGAGTATTATTAAATATTGATACAACAACAACAAACCCGTAGTCCCAAAATTTATACAACATGTAGGGGGAAAAATTGATTAAGACAAATATAGGGCTACAAATAAAATAGGAAGCAAAGTTGGGTTTGATCTTCACTTTATAGCATATTGCAGCTGTAAAATACAGCTGGGTAAAATAAGAAATATCTACAAAATATCATTTACATGTTCTGTGAAGTTCTACCATATTCTTGGACAAAAGGATTCTATAAAAGGGAAGGGAAAAGTAACGTAAAAGGGGGCTGGCTGAGAGATCAAAAGGAAAAAAGGCTAAGAAAGAAATATGAGAGAGAGTCTCTCAAGTGTTCGGGCAATGTATTTTATTGTGCTTACAACTAAATTTGATATATTATTGATCTGGATGTGGACGTAGGCAAATTGCCGAACCACCTAAAATTATGTGTTCTGTATCTTGTTTATTTTATCATACAACAGTCTCCAATGGACTGAGAATCTACGTGCTGTGAGGTTTGACACGGTTATATTATAACGTGAAAAAATTTCCACCTTCACAACACATGGATAGGAGAGAAGTCCTTTTTTTTTTTTTTTTTTTTCTTCTTCCTTTTCTCTTTCTCTATCTTGACATTTTCACCGAAATAATTAGGTATTCAAAGAGCTCTTGACACCCACATGATACTTTTTTTTAAAAAAAACCAACATTAAAACTTCAATATATAGTACTAAAACTAACCTGTAGTCTCATGAGAAGTTTGAGCCAAGAAAGCCGCAAGCTCCCTTTTACGTGTAGCATCATCACCAGTTGTGCCAAAGCCATTGAAAGATTGGGCAGCAGCGATGAAAGCATTGTAAGTGTAGAATCCCTTACTACATGCTTGATCGTTCCGATGTTTAAGCAATTCGTTAAAAAGAGACTCACTAATGAGGCTGCTAACATCTGCAGAGGTTCCAAGCAAGAAAGCAAAGAAAAGTATTAAAGAAAAGCTTCATTTTTATCTTTATTGGGGCAAAATTTGTGGAAAAGTCTATATATAGCAGTGTTATGGGTTTTTCATTTTTATCTTTGAATTCATCTTCAAGAGTGACCACTACTATTTTAACTTTGGGCTATATGCTACACCATTTTTTTTCCTTCTTAATTATTTTAAATTTTGAATAATACAACCGCAATGTTTTAATAATATAGCTTTTGTGTTATTGAAGAGAATGTATTAATTTTGTCTGAGAATATGCCAACATATTTTCCGGAGTTGTTCAGTGAAATTATGACAACATTTAATTTGCCATAGTTTTGCACTAGAGAATTCCATGACACATATAAAGTTGATTTAATTATTAATTAGTATTTATTTAATGGGAGTAAATACAAAGTATAATGACTAGCTTAGTCAAAATAGGTTGGCTGAGACTGCCCTCATCTTCTTTTTTTTTTTTTTTGAGATTTTAATGATCTTGGGAGGAAAATGGACAAGTATTTTGGATATGTAGATATAATTTGTTTTAATAAAAAAATAGTGGGGGCTATGGCCCGCACCGGTCTTAATTAGCCTGGCCATACTTGTGCTTTTAAGTTTTAACACTTAAATATTTAAGGAGACAAGTTATATCACTATGTCCCGTGAGACCTTGAACCCCAAACATAACCGAAAAAAGAAAATTCCTCTTAAAACAGCGACAAGGAGAAGAGATGTTAAAAAATAAAGCAAGATAAATTAACCATAACAAAAGCGCATGAACATGAATAGCAAAAGTCAAGAAAAAGAGCCAGCAGATATAACCATAATATTCTAATAATGTTTGTTTGGCACTCTTAGATAATATCATTGAAGTGAATTTGAGACATTTCATTTTTTTTTTGATAAATTCCAATTTTTTCTTAGGTGCTTCCCATTTCATAATTCATAGACTAGTTGATAAGGAAATAATCTAAGCTATTAATCACCATCCTAGTCTTAGGGAATATGAGTCATTAATTTATAATCAATCAGGTCTTACTCTTTTTGTAAATCAATTATGTCCCATTCCTAATATAGTATATGACTCATATTAGGAATGGAAGATGATTGATTTATAAAATATATTGGAAATGAGACATGACTGATTTACAAAAGGAGTGAAACCTGGTTGATTACAAATTAATAACGTATATTCCTTAAGACTAGGGTGATTATTTCCTTATCAACTAGATCTAAAGTCTTCTGTAATTAATTAATATCACAGCGCATGCATGACTTTTCATCCAATGCCAAGCGTACCAGAGCCGTGGACTAGACCACCTGCCCAATGTGCGTTCTACACTTCTACTTGCGATACTCTCACCTCAAGTCAAGTCATGCCCGTATGTCAAATCCCCGTATGTCAAGGGTCTTAGATCAAATATTTGACGAGATCAAATATTTGACGAGATCAAACTTATGAGATAAGGGGGTCACTTCTGTCCCCTCATGGTACTGTCGGTGGGTGTGATTTTCGGTAAAGTAATTTTTGGCAGTCACTATTTTTGCATCCTTTTCTTAAATTTTCGTACTAAACATTGTAGAAATATAAAAATTTGTGTAATTTTGTGTATCATTTTTTTTTTATATTTCTATATTAAAAGTGGTGTAGAAATATCATTTATCTAATTTTTTTTGATAAACTGTTATTTATAATAAATTTCATGTCATTTGTATTAACAGTAAAACTGTAAAAGCACTTCTTATTACAGGTAAAATACATATCATTTGTAGTAAATTTTCTTTTTTTGGTTAACTTTTTCATTACTACAAATGAAATGAGTTTTACCACTAGTGACATACACCGTCCCATGAGGGGACAAAAGTATTTTCCCATTATGAGACGTTATCGGGTTGTTTAGAGCTCATCAAGTCATTGATTATTCCCTAATTGTATATAATTGAAGTACCAAATAGAAAAAAATAGAGGAATTAAAGAATTAATATAACATAATTGGGTATAAACCTATAGACTTAAGTTTATGGATTAAATGATGTTCCTATATGTTATATTAAGCGCATGAGCTTCAATTATAGTCTATTCTACAGAGTGTCATGTGAACGTGTGAAGGCTCACTAACTTTCAACAAAGTGGTATCAAGAGTCATCAAAACAAAAAGATCAACAAGCTTGCACCTGAAAAGAAGAATTTGAATTCGTTTCAGATTATTTATCATGGAAATCATGGTATAGGCTTTTGGGTTAAGTGATCTTCCCATATATTACATTAAGGCCTCAATTAGTCTTGGAGTCTCCCTAAGATGCTTTGGGTATTGTGGCAATCCTAAATTGTTTTATTATTTTTTATTTTTATATCTTACAACAAGTATCGATTGCAAATCTTTAGTATGTTATAGTAATGGAAATTTGATTGGCGATCCTCAATTTGATTGCAAAATCTTTAGATCTTTTGTTGCTCAAGTTTTTTCATAAATTTATCAATTTTTTTTTTTGCTAACATAAATTCATCTAATTGTGAGCAACTGAGACTCTTTTAGACTCCAGATAAAGAAGACGATTGAGTAGCTAGGAATGGTGTTTTATAACGTGACAAAAGTCTTTGGCATGTCTTTCAAGTTTTGTAACTTCAACCAGTTATCTATTATAAATCCAAAATTGCTACCACTTTTCCTCACAAACATTCTGTGAAAAGTGGTTGCAACCGATTATCTATATTATTCTCACAAACTTTCTGTTAAGAAATTTCATGGTTGCAACCAGTTATCTATTATAAAAACAAAATTAATTGCTACTACTTTTCTGTCATGTCCCATGCAAATGAGAAGATAGAAGCTACCGAAGCTACAACAACAGACCAGACAAATAATAAGAGCTTGGCGCTAAGAGCGTTTATATTGGTAGGAAGTCCTCAGTTTAATTAATATTGTTAAGGAAGTCCTTGACTCAAGCTTTCTCTGTAGCTCTCTGTTGTGAAAATTAACTGTTTTCGCAAGATTAAAGAATAGAGAAAGAGATCAAACACACAAATAGAAAACACAAGAATTTACGTGGTTCGGCAATATGCCTACATCCACGGGCGACGACAGGGAGAAAGTTTCACTAAGAAAATATGGAGATTACAACAGTGGTACCAGGACTCTCTCAAATAACCCAAACCCCAATTACACCCTAACCTCTCTCTCACCAAGAATAAACCTAGAGAAACCCTTCTCTAATTATTCTATATTGTGGCACCCTTAACCTAAACAAAAGACCTATATATATAGCAATAGGTTTAGGTTTGCCGTATGAGGTATAAGAAAGTCGGCTATAATTCCTAATATTAATAGGAAACTCTTAACAAGGTTGACTAATTCAACCACCGACATAACAAATCTCCACCTTGGCTTGAATTGGTCAAGCCTCACGAACTTCTCCTCCATCGCCGCCACCGTAGCCCCAAAGGGCTATCATAAGCTGCTAACATTGACCAAGTCCAAGCAATGCTTGAACTTGGCTGTGGTAACCGGCTTCGTCAACATATCAGCTGCATTCTCTGAAGTGTGCACTTTCTCCAAAACAATATCTCCTGTAACAATCAACTCTCTTATCTTGTGGAACCTAACATCGATGTGTTTCGTCCTGGCATGATAAACTTGATTCTTTGCCAAGTAAATGGCACTCTGACTGTCACAATGCATCTGAACTCCACCTTGATTCAAACCAAGCTCTTTGACTAGCCCCTTTAACCATAATGCTTCCTTTGCAGCTTCAGCTACAGCCATGTATTCAGCTTCTGTAGTGGACATGGCTACTATGGATTGTAATGTAGATTTCCAACAAATAGGTCCTCCTGATAGTGTAAACACATAACCTGTAGTAGACCTCCTGTCATCCACCTCACCTGCGTAGTCTGCATCCACGTATCCTACAACTGAATTAGTCCCCGGCTGTCTTGAAAATAAGATCCCATGTTCCGCTGTGCCTTTCAAGTATCTGAAAATCTACTTAACTGCATTCCAGTGCTCTCTCCCTGGGTTCGCCATGTACCTGCTAACAGTACTCACTGCATGAGCCAAATCCGGCCTGGTGCAAACCATTGCATACATTAAGCACCCCACTGCACTAGCATATGGAACCTTTGACATATTTTCAATTTCTTCCTCGTTCTTTGGACACTGACTACCAGATAATCTGAAATGATTCGCCAATGGTGTGCTCACAGGCTTAGCATCCAACATGCTAAAATTTTCAAGCACCTTCCTGATGTAGTTTTTCTGAGATAACCACAGCTTTCTTGCCTCTCTGTCCCTGCGAATCTCCATACCCAGAATTTTCTTAGCAGCACCCAAGTCTTTCATTTCAAACTCTTTGTGTAGCAAAGATTTTAACCTGTTAACCTCACACATGCTCTTAGCAGCAATTAACATATCGTCCACATACAGTAGCAGAAAAATATAAGAACCGTCTTCAAGTATACGAACATATACGCAGCAATCATATTCACAATGGGTATAACCAATCTGGATCATATACGAATCAAACCTTTTGTACCACTGTCTAGGAGACTGCTTGAGCCCATAAAGTGACTTCTTCAATCTGCAGACAAGATTCTCTGTACCAGGTTGCTTGAACCCCTCTGGTTGTACCATGAAAATCTCTTCCTCCAAATTCCCATGAAGGAAAGCCGTCTTCACATCCAGTTGTTCCAATTCCAGATCCTGATCTGCTACCAAAGCCAATACCGCTCTAATAGATGTATGCCTGACTACAGGTGAAAATACCTCATCGTAGTCAATCCCATGTCTCTGTGAATATCCCTTTGCTACCAATCGTGCCTTGAATCTTTCCCCTTCTTTTTCTGATACTGCTTCCTTCTTCTTGAACACCCACTTGCAACCTATAGGTTTCTTTCCTTTTGGAAGTTCCGTTAACTCCCAAGTTTTGTTCTTGCTCAAAGACTCATTCTCCTCCACCATAGCTTCCATCCACTTATCCTTTTCAGAGCTTTCAATTGCTTCTTGAAATGTAGAAGGATCCTCGCTACTAGTAAGTAAAGCATAAGAGACAAGATCCTCGAAACCATACCTGACCGGTGGTCTTTTGTTGCGTTTAGGCCTATCTGATCTGATGCTATCCTGTTCTTGATCATTACTGTGAGGTTCCTCATCTGACTGAGACTCCAATTCATCAAGCTCCACCTGCACTGTTGATCTACCAATGTTATTACTGCTTTCCGCTGCTTGAGACTTCTCTTCCTTGAATGCTTTTGTCATTGACTTCTCATCAAACACTACATCCCTGCTGATCACCACCTTCTGCGCAACTGGATCCCAAAGCTTGTACCCTTTTACCCCTTTCTTAAAACCAAGAAAGATGCACTTCTTTGATTTTGGATCGAGTTTTGACCTGTCTTCACCTGAGATATGAACATATGCGGGACACCCGAATATTCTCATGAAAGAGTAATCAACTTCTTGTCCTGTCCATACTTCTTCAGCGACTTTCCCATCAAGTGCAACTCTAGGTGATCGATTGATGATATAACAAGCCATATCCACTGCTTCCGCCCAAAAAATTTTAGGAAGCTCAGCATTCAACCTTAAACATCTAGCTGTCTCTGTGATGGTCCTGTTAAGTCTCTCAGCCACCCCATTTTGTTGAGGAGTTTTCCGTACTGTGAAGTGTCTCTTGATACCATGCTCTTCGCAGAACTTCAAGAAATCACCATCCCTGTACTCAGTGCCATTATCAGTCCTAAGGCACTTTATCTTCCTTCCAGTCTGATTTTCCACTTCTGCTTTCCAAATCTTAAATTTAGCAAAAGCCTCAGACTTGTTCTTCAAGAAATAAACCTAAGCTTTTCTGGAATAATCATCAATGAAGCTCATAAAATATTGAGCTCCTCCTTTCGAAGGAGTTCTCACTGGCCCCCAAATATCTGAATGCACGTAGTCCAATATACCCTTTGTCTTGTGTGTGGCAGTTTTAAATCGCACCCTACACTGCTTTCCCATAATACAATATTTGCAGAAATCTAATTTGCATGACTTAATCCCAGTCAACAGATTTCTTTTGTGCAATTCCCTCATACCACGCTCACTCATATGCCCTAGCCGCATATGCCACAAGAGTGTATCATCATCCTCAGACTCAGCTACTGCAGCAACTCCACCTAGAATGGTATTTCCTAGCAATTTATAAACATTGCTACTTATTTTCTGACATGTCATCACAACCATAGCACCCTTTGAAACTTTCATTATCCCATTCTCAGACTTATAGCTATAGCCTTTTGAGTCTAGGGTTCCTAATGAAATCAAATTCTTTCTCATATCTGGGATATGTCTAACCTCTTCTAATGTTCTCACCACACCATCGGACATCTTAATTTTAATTGTTCCCATT
>OU015763.1:5135635-5173552 GCA_907173295.1 Fagus sylvatica | reverse complement strand
TAGCAAAAGCCTCAGACTTGTTCTTCAAGAAATAAACCTAAGCTTTTTTGGAACAATCATCAATGAAGCTCATAAAATATTGAGCTCCTCCTTTCGAAGGAGTTCTCACTGGCTCCCAAATATCTGAATGCACGTAGTCCAATATACCCTTTGTCTTGTGTGTGGCAGTTTTAAATCGCACCCTACACTGCTTTCCCATAATACAATATTTGCAGAAATCTAATTTGCATGACTTAATCCTAGTCAACAGATTTCTTTTGTGCAATTCCCTCATACCACGCTCACTCATATGCCCTAGCCGCATATGCCACAAGAGTGTATCATCATCCTCAGACTCAGCTACTGCAGCAACTCCACCTAGAATGGTATTTCCTAGCAATTTATAAACATTGCTACTTATTTTCTGACATGTCATCACAACCATAGCACCCTTTGAAACTTTCATTATCCCATTCTCAGACTTATAGCTATAGCCTTTTGAGTCTAGGGTTCCTAATGAAATCAAATTCTTTCTCATATCTAGGATATGTCTAACCTCTTCTAATGTTCTCACCACACCATCGGACATCTTAATTTTAATTGTTCCCATTCCAATAATTGTGCATGTAGCATCATTACCCATTCGAACAGAACCACAATTAATTGACCTATAAGTGTCGAACCAGTTCCTGTGGGGAGTCACGTGAAAAGAACATGCGGAATCCAGAAGCCAAGATTTGTTCAAACCGTCAGTGCTTAATGAAACAGAAAGCATGTCGCCATCAGATTCTGAGTCTGCTACTACGTTGACAGATGTAGAGGACTCTTCCTTCCCCTTATTCCATTCTGGACAATCTCGCTTCATATGCCCCTTCTTTTGGCATTTGAAGCACTTTACTGTCTTGCTCTTGGATTTAGATCTTCCCCTAGCAGATTTGTCATCCTTGTCTTTCTTCCTTCCACGATCTTGATAACCCTTTACTACTAGCCCTTCACCAGAACTCTCAGCTGAATCCTTATGTTTCCGTTGGTAATGATCCAATAGGGCTCCTGAAATTTCTTCTAATTCCAAAGTTTCTTTTCCGTAAAGTAGGGTCGTCACCAGGTGTTCGTAGGAAGCCGGGAGGGAGGTTAGGAGCATCATCGCCTTATCTTCATCCTTGAATTTTATATCAATTCGTAACATATCACTAATGATTTGTTTGAAGGTATTGATGTGCTGCCTCAGGTCCGCACCCTCTGTCATCTTAAGCCCATACAACTTTTGCTTTAGATGCAGTTTGTTCGTGAGGGATTTGGACATATATCTTTTCTCTAGATTCAACCAAATCCCTGCAGTTGAGTTCTCCTCCATGACATCGTACATGACTTCGTCTGCCAGTAATAGCCGAATTGTACTCACCGCCTTCATGTCTAGTTCTTCCCATTCCTCGTCTGTCATCTTCTCTGGTTTCTTTGTCTTCCCGTACAAAGCCTTCACCAAACCTTGCTGCACTAACAGATCCTTCACCCTTCTTTGCCATAGCCCAAAGTTACCAGTTCCGTCAAACTTAACTAGGCCTACCGTCGCAATAGAAGCATTAATTGCCATTGTTTCGACCAACAGCTCTGATACCAATTGTTGTGAAAATTAACTGTTTTCGCAAGATTAAAGAATAGAGAAAGAGATCAAACACACAAATAGAGAACACAAGAATTTACGTGGTTCGGCAATATGCCTACATCCACCGGTGACGACAGGGAGAAAGTTTCACTAAGAAAATAGGGAGATTATAACAGTGGTACCAGGACTCTCTCAAAGAACCTAAACCCCAATTACACCCTAACCTCTCTCTCACCAAGAATAAACCTAGAGAAACCCTTCTCTAATTATTCTATATTGTGGCACCCTTAACCTAAACAAAAGACCTATATATATAGCAATAGGTTTAGGTTTGCCGTATGAGGTATAAGAAAGTCGGCTATAATTCCTAATATTAATAGGAAACTCTTAACAAGGTTGACTAATTCAACCACCGACATAACACTCTCACATTCAAAAAAGCACATCCACAAGAATAGAAAAAGTGAAAAACCATAATTGATAATGTTCTAATAATTTTGTTTAACACTCTTAGATAATCATGGAAGTTAATGTGAAACTTCTCATCGACTAGATATACCACAGCTCATGCATGACTCATTAATGCAATGGCAAGAGCTTAACAAGAGCAATGGACTAGACCACCTAATTAAGTGCAGGCATGCGTTCTACACTTCTACTCTAATTAATCTGACCCAATTCCATATTTTCTGACCAGGTTTTTATATAACGTTTCAACCATATTGAGACTGAGCTTAACTCTAAAGAAAATAGTGTATCTAACATAACATGTGCAGGTTTTATTTGAAGTTTTAGTGTTGTAGCTAACAATTGCCCCAAGTGTCCACTACATTCTTATGTTATAACTTTGGAACGTGTGGTGTGGGTGTCTAGTCCCACATTGATTAAAATAATTTAAAATAAAGAATGAATTTCTTAAAACTTTTTATAATAAATTTTTAATAGAAAACTATTTAAACATCATAGGATTTTGGTAATAGAGTCGAATTGAAGGAAATTAATTTAATAATGTGTTAATAATAGACCACATGTAGAAATTAAGTTACACAACATGTAGTGCTTACATTGAGCCAAATGGCACAAACATGAGATAATTAACATAAACATCAACATAACCATAAATCTAGGATAACACTCATACGAGGCGAATCAGATCGACCCGAACCATCTCTTTCTTCCTTCCTAAATCATATCAGCCACACACCTATTTCTAATTTTTCTCTTCTCCCTCTTTTTGTATTTGATGATGGTTATTCTCATTTTTGTTATTACGGTTGCTACTCCATTTGCTGCCATGCTTTTCTTTGAATTGCTACGAGAGTTAGGTTTCTCTGCTACTTATATTTTTATCTCTATTTCTTGTCTTTGGTTTGTTGTTGGTGTGTTTATTCATGAACATATTTGTAAACACAAGATCAATTTTGTTATGTATGTCCACATGATGGTGCATGTTTGCTGTGTGTGATTAAGGAATTCGGATCATGAAAAAAAATTTAATACAAATTTGGTTTACCAGGACTGTGGAAAGATACGACATAATAAAATTAGCTGGATTATTACTATGACATAAATTTTAATAAATGATTAATCTAACCCATAACAAAAATGGTCAGATTTCGGATGGTAGGAAGATGGGGTACATTTGGTTCACCAGCATCATGACAGTAAATTTTCATAAGTGATTAATCTAACCAACCCATAACAAAATAGATTAATAGAATTAAATAAAATTTCATATAAACTCACGTACATATTCTAATAAATTGATATGATTATTTTAATTAAAATATAGAGAGCAATTCAAATGGTTATGGACCTGTTAATAAAAGTACATATTCCAAGAAAAATCAATATAATTATGTAACTGAATTAAACCATAATTTTGAGGGAGTTATGACACACATCAATAGAAATAAACATACACATAAACGTAAACATACACAAAAGAATGTGTAACATCACCTAAGATAATGCCGCACAAGGATAATGCCAAAAGTGCTTTAGAGCTATTGATATGTCAAGCAATAGGTTTGAAGTAGAGATCCTGGAATCAATTGGAGATTTAAGGGTGTTTGCCAATAATATTCTAACTGGCTATATCCCAATATCCTTAGGGAATCTTGATGGATTGGAATCATTGGACCTTTATCAAAACAAACTCTCAGGCGAGATCCCATAACAACTAACACAACTTAATTTCTTGGAATATTTCAATATTTCTTATAATCATCTCACGGGACCCATACCCAGAGCGAGACGATTTGATACATTTCTAAATAATTCATTTGAGGGAAATTTTGGATTGTGTGGAAGCCCATTGACAAATAAATGTGATAATTCAAATACTTTGTTACCTCCACCTTTCAATCTTTGAGAAGAGTGAAGATTCAGGTTCTCCATTTGAATTTGGTTGGAAAATAGTTGTGATTGGGTATGGGTTTGGTCTAGTTGTTGGAGTGACCATTGGGCACATTGTGATGGCAAGGAAATATGATTGGTTAATGAATACATTTAGAATGAGGCAACTTGTACCAAAAAAGGTGAGTGGGAGAAGACACAGAAATTGATTTAATTAATTTCGATAAGAGTCTTTCCAAGATGTAAATATACATGTACTTGCCTTTAAAGTTTTTATTTTGTAATCTTTTCAGTTTCTCTTTTCGGTGTGTAGTGTGTTTCTCTCATTTTTTTTTCATTGTTTTGGTATGTTGTGCTGGGTTGCATTAAGGTATTTATATAAAGAGTAATGGTGACTTCACTAATTTGTTACATAAAGTACTAGCATTACCTCGTATTCAAAACGCTATACCATTCAAAACTTCATCAATTATATTCACTAGCATATAACCCGCGCAGAGCAGGGGATCATCTATATTAATATTCATGATCAGAAATTTAATTTTTCTGTAAAGTAGGTGAAACACAGTTGATATTAAATAGAAATACAATATAGATAATCAATCAATCTATTATAATCAAATAGAAAAATACCAAAACAATACATATAATACAGATTTACTTCACAATAATATTACTTGTTTGAGACCTCCATAAATCAACTAAACATTGTATAGAGTAAATATAAAACATTGTGTTAACAAATAACAATGGTTTGTAATAACTTTTTATTTTTTCATCTTTAACACTTTTCCTTATTTTTTGCACTTCTAAGCTTTTTGTTCTCTGATGATTTTTCTTGAGTAGCCTTTGAACGCTTTTGAATCCTTTGTATTGTCATGTTGTCATCATCTGATTGCATATTTTCCACATTTATTGGCAATCTCACTGGAGAATATTCATCCATTGTTTTGTCTGCATATGTTTTCTGATTATTGTAGTAGTTGTCACTTTTTGAAGTTCCGACACATCTAATTGGAATTTCCTGTAATGATTGACAATTAATATTGTTAAAAACATTGTTATGTTATTGTTATTTATGAGATTGAGTGCATTGGATAATCATAATAATGATATGAATCTAAGCGTATAATGATTTTACCAATAAATTGGATAAGAACTCATTATAAGATAAATGTATTGAACTGTTACCTTCTTGATTTCAGCTTCATTTGAGGTACTATTTTTCTCTGATATATCAGGATCAAATATTCTTGAGACAGTGTAATTCTCCCTTCCATATTTCAAATTATATTCATCAAGGCGCAATTGGAATATATATTCCTTTCCAATAATTTTTTCCAGTTCCTTTGGTAGGTTATTATCATTCAAATTCTATACAAATAGAATATAAAGTTATAAGAAGATACAATATGATGTATAGATTTAATTTAAAATTTTGAGTTCATAATTACCTCATCTTGCATTTCTGCAAGTTCCTTTGCAGTCTTCAGTATAATCTTTTCAACCCCGTTGTCAAACAGAATGAATGTTGTTGACCCCGTTGCATCTTCTACTTCAGTTTGTATCCTATAGCTATTTCATTTGCAAAATTGTTAGTAGAAGGAATATATATATAAGTTTGGTAATTTATATATATTTGTTTGTTTTTTAGTATAATTTCTCATTTACCTTGGTACTGCAAATTTAGGCTCAGCTTTACAACGCTCACACCATAAGAAACTTTTTGTAGGTTTAACCTTGGTCTTGCATATAATATTATACATGCAATATAATACCATCCAAATCTGTTGTCGACATTTATGATTTTGGCTTTGCATGTCACAAATATTTCCTGCAATATAAAGATTATTTATTTTTAATAATACAATTTAATATTCATATATGACATTTAATTTAAAACGATTTATTGTAATTGATACCTTTGTCTCTGAGTTCCATTCCATTTCCTTTATTTCAGCCACTGTTTTCCTATTATGTAAGTGAAGTTCTCTATCTGAAACTTTCAATGGTCGTTCTATCATTATTTCCTTAACTTTCGATACAGTGGTGTTGTGCAATATACTCCTGAATATGTTATATTATTATTTGTTAGTTTACATAATGTTGTTATACTAAAAATAAAGAATGATAGTATGTTTACTTGTCAAGAAGTCTTTCAACTTCAGGAATCTCAAGGTTGATGTAGATTTTTGTTGCACTTGTTGATGATAAATTGTAATCACCTACAAATAGTTAAACAAAATTGATTAAGATTATAAATATAAAATCTTTCTATCATTTCTAAGTTGTTAACTGAAAGCTTACCTCTGAAAGTTTTCACCATTGTTGAAGTGATTATTACAATGAATGGGCTAGGATTATTTTTATAGAAATCATCATCTATTTGCAATGCTGTAGATCCCCACAGAGTAGTTTGCATAGACTTGTTTATGAAATTTTGTATAATTGAGTTAGAAATAAAAATCTTCATTTTAATTTTATATAGTTTTGCATTATCTAATTACATTTCAAATGCAAAGATAAGTAAATCTTACTCTTCTAACAACAGTTGAATTTTTCGAATTTTTGTTGGACTACCTCTTTACATAACCTCCTCAATGGACCCAATTGATTCCAATATGCCAATCATATCTGCAAATGCATGAAATAAGTTCTAATAGAGTTAGTATTAATTTTTCATTTAGTATTATTTTGTTAAATTCTTAAATTATATTTGCAAATGCATGAAACAATATGCTGAATTGAGAATAAATTTGACTTAAACGATATATGTGAATTAATTTGTAAATTAATTAGTATTACCAGTCAAATAAGTAGTGTCGAAGCATCGGCTAACTATAGTTTCATAATCCGCAAGTTCAAATCGATATTGAGGTATGAAATTATGAATTCAATCGATTTGATTGACCAATGTTGTTGACATGAAAAGCATTTTGTGTTTGTTATGTACTGGGCAAAATTTTCCTTTGTATTCCTCGACTAAAAAATGCTTGATTTCATACATGCATCCTTCCTTTAAGAGTGGTCAAAAACGTTGAGCCAGATTCCATCTTATACTTGCATGTAATAGTGTTCCCTACAAAATATGATCCACACAAATAAATAAATGTCCATAAATATATATATATTTAAGAAATAAATATATAATTACCTCTCTATCAACCATTATCATATCGAGACTAATAATTTCATGGTCATTCGCTATGTTAATTGCATCCCACATTCGTATAACTCTAATTTTCACATTCCAATTGTCTTTCTCCACCGATATCTGATTCAGTGGTGTGTAAGCCATGTTGATATGATTCAGTTATATCTGCAAAAAAAAATTATATTAGTAAGTTTAACTTACATTGAGGGGTAGGAAACATCTACTTAGTACAACCTAAGTTGTAATGTAAATTTCATTACATATAATAAATGACAATAATTACCTCTAGGTAGATTGCCGAAGATCTCCTTATATACTATATTTTTTGTATGGAAATGATCATTATAATCTTTTTTTGCAATGAGTACTCTAAGACCATTTCTATTTGTAACTCTAGAGACTGCAACATATAGTTGTCCATGATAGAAGACAAGTTTATGTAGAAAAAGGCCTACATGTTTCAATGATTGACCCCGACTTTTATTAATCGTCATTGCAAAGCATACGGATACCGGAAATTGTCTTCTTTTTAGTACAAAAGGCCATTTAGATTCAGAAAGAGATAAAACTATTCGTGGAATGAATACTTTATCTCCAACATGAGTTCCTGATATGATTTGAGCTTCTAAAACCCATTTTGACAATTGAGTAACTAAAAGTCTAGTATCATTGCAAAGTCCAGCACTTAAGTTTAAATTGCGAAGTAACATTATAGGCAATCCAACTTTCAGTCTGAGTCTATGGTTTGGAATACCAGGAAACTTTAATGAATTTAGGAATTCTATTGGATACATTGCATCTTGTTCTGGAATGTTGCTTGCAGCTTTACATATTGAATCTACAGTAAGATATGTTTCTTCATCAACATTAATAAGATTGATCATGAAGTCATTTATGTCTTGCACAAAATCATTTGTTAGGGCTAGAATTGCTGTCTCTTCTAAATACTTTGCATCAGTGTATTTAGCCTGAATCTCAGGGTAGGTAGCATTAACGATATCATTGATAGGATGATTATCTACATGAATTATTAAATTAGACGGTATCTCAATCAATAATTCACCTTCAGTATCACATAATTCACCATCACCTATTTTCAAAATCCATTTTGCAAATTCTCTTGCAGCATTATCACCCGGATTTTGTTCAAGCCTCATATTCTTTGTCAAAATAAAAACTCTACAATACTTCCATAATGAAGACTTGTTAATTGATGCCTCAACTATTTGTTCTCTTCGTCCTTTAGCTACAACTGGTAATATTTGTCGAAAATCACCGCCAAGAACAATTGTTTTTCCTCCAAAAGGTTTGTCTGTATTGTTTGGGTCACTAAAATGTAAAATATCTCTTAAGGAGCGGTCAACAGCTTCAAAACAATTTCGGTGTACCATAGAAGCTTTATCCCAAATTATGATACTTGCTTTTTTCATTAATTCTTCTATTTGTGAACCTTGTTTAAATCCGCAAGTCGAATTATCTGTTACATTTATTGGTATTTGAAATCTCGAATGAGCAGTTCTCCCACCAGGTAACAACAACGCTGCAATTTCGGATGATGCGATTGCAATGACTATCTTTCCTTCTGAACGCAATCGACATATCATTGTTTTCCATAAATAAGTCTTTCTAGTACCTCCATGTCCATAAACAAAGAAAACACCACCTTTATTTTCTGTAACAAATCCAAGTACTGCATCATATATTATCATTTGATCATAATTAAGACCATTAAGTAGTCTGGTATGCTTTTCTACCAAAGAATCTCTATCATAATCCAATTCTTCCTGCAACATTCAATTGTTAATTTATCTGAGAAGCAATGTGTCTGGATATGGTATTGATTCAAATTCTCTTAAAGACCTTCCATTTCTTATCAATATTTGTTCAATATCACAAAGTGCATAATTCTGTAATTGGAAGTCATCAAGATGTAGGTTGCCATATTGTAAAATTGTTCTTTGACGATGTTGAATGTCTTCAGATAGTATCTTCCAATTTGAAATCCATAATTTGTAAGGGTCAGCAACTTCACAAAAAATCAAAATTGTGACAAAAAGTTCACGAAGTTGCTTCCCTGAAGCCCAATGTGATGCATGATTTAAAGCTTCATGCCACTCTTTATCATCATCAAGCAAACCTAGTGCATAACATGCTGACCTGAAAGTTGGGTGCAGCACATTATTTACAGTTCTTATTTCCTGAAAAGATCTAGGTCCTTTAATAACATTAAGTAGCATTCACATATAAAAGCGTTCCTCACTTCCCGGATGAGCGTAGTATATCTGCCCTATAGATCTTCTAGACTTCCTCAACCTCCATTCTTGTCTTTTTTATGCCAAACCCATTTGGAAGGGAAATCAGAATAAGTCAATTCCCTTGCTTCTTCATACAAATCATTTGCTTTCATCCATTCAGTACTTTTAGTCTTCCCAATATCTGGCTTATCCAATACATTATCTAAGTAATTAGAATCATCAAACATAATTGGTTGTTAATTTTCAAGATGGAAATTTAGTCTTTCAACAGCAGGCAGTCTATAATGGATGTCAAATTGAAAGATCCTCCAACATGCTTTTATGGCAGATATATATCTGCAATCTAAATACTCTTTCACTTCATCGGTATTTGTCACATGTTGTATTCCAGTAGAAGCATCGACATGTACATTCTCTTCAAGAATTAAAGTAGCACGATCAGGACCTTTAGTTATATATGTTAGAATATAGGTCCAATGGGCCTTAGGCCCATTACATTGTCTTGTATAGCACTCTTCTTACTTATGCATTACTCTTACCTCTGCCTATATAAAGACTCTCTTGTATTATATTTATTCACATAATATAAACACAGACTTTCAGTCTTTAACATGGTATCAGAGCTAAGGCTCTAATTTTGTGCAGTTCTGAGTCCTTCCAGGCGTTATTCTGCTGCTTCAGCTATCTCCGGCACCTCTCCTCTGTTCGTACACTTATCGCAGTTTCTGCTTCCCGACATTGGCCACTTTTTCAGATGGATGTGAAGAATGCCTTTCTTAATGGAGAACTAACTGAGGAAGTCTACATGCAGCTCCCTCCTGGTTTCTCCCAACCTCCAGGCTTTTCTCACAAAGTGTGTCGCTTACGTCGGGTACTATATGGTCTAAAGCAAACTCCACGAGCTTGGTTTGCCAAGTTCAGCTCCACCATTTCTCAGCATGGTTTTTCAGCTAGTTCATATGATTCAGCTCTGTTCTTCCGACGCTCAGATCATGGTATTACCCTTCTCTTGTTGTATGTAGATGACATGATCATTACTGGTGATGATGTGCAGGGCATCCAGGATCTTAAGCGCTTCCTTGGTCAGCACTTTGAGATGAAGGATCTGGGTCCCCTCAGTTATTTTCTTGGTCTTGAAGTCTCTTCATCCTCTGATGGTTACTATCTCACTCAAGCCAAGTACACATCTGATCTTATCTCTCGAGCTGGAATCACGGACAGCAAGATAGTTGACACACCCATCGAATACAACAATCGCCTGAATACTCATGATGGAGAACCTCTTCCTGATGCTACCCTTTACAGACAGCTAGTTGGGAGTCTTGTTTACCTCACTGTCACTCGACCGGACATCTCCTATGCTGTTCACATTGTTAGCCAGTTCATGGCTGCACCGCGGTCTCTCCATTATGCTGTTGTACTTCGAATTCTTAGGTATTTGAAAGGCACCTTGTTTCATGGTCTTCACTTCTCATCTCAGTCGTCACTCACTCTTCAGGCTTATTCTGATGCCGACTGGGCAGGGGACCCTACTGACCGTCGTTCCACTACAGGGTATTGTTTTCTTCTTGGTGACTCCCTCATCTCTTGGCGAAGCAAGAAACAATCTGTTGTTGCTCGTTCTAGTACTGAGGCCGAATATCGAGCACTTGCTGACACCACTGCTGAACTCCTTTGGTTACGCTGGCTCCTCCAGGACTTAGGCATTGATTGTTCTACTGCAGTTCCAATCCATTGTGACAATCGAAGTGCCATCCAAATTGCCCACAATGACGTCTTCCATGAGCGTACCAAGCATATTGAGATCGACTGTCACTTTGTTCGTCATCACTTATTACAGGGTACTTTGCAGCTCCGTTCAGTGTCTTCTCAGGATCAGTTAGCTGACATATTCACCAAACCTATGCCTCCAGGCCGTTTCCGTGATCTTATTTCCAAACTCAAGTTGGTGTCTCTTCACCCAACATGAGTTTGAGGGGGGATGTTAGAATATAGGTCCAATGGGCCTTAGGCCCATTACATTGTCTTGTATAGCACTCTTCTTACTTGTGCATTACTCTTACCTCTGCCTATATAAAGGCTCTCTTGTATTATATTTATTCACATAATATAAACACAGACTTTCAGTCTTTAACAATATATTTGAATAGGTACTTGATAGACTTCGAACGATTGCACCACTCAACATTTATATGTGCTTCATATTTCACCAATAAGTCAATATTATGAGGAACTATAAATTGATTATCAAGTTTGACACCGTTTCTTTCAACAAATCTGCCATTATTCTTTCTCCTATATATTGCGAGTCCATCTTCATCAATAGTGGTCTCAGAACAAAATTTCTTAGGGAAATGTTTGCTACATCTGTTGTCAATCATACAACTTGCACTTGGATTTATTGAACCTCAAGGACCATGGACCATGTATTGTTTGACAGCAATATAAGCTTAAGGATCCTTGTTTCAATTAGGAATTTCTGCAGAAATTATCCTATCTATTTCTATTGGTGTTGGATGTTTGTCATCAGGATGTAAGAAAAGCAATATATGCGCATGAGGGAGTCCTCTCTTTTGATATTCAATAGTGTAGACCACTGGAAGAAAAATACATTTTTAATTATATTAGTACAGGAAAGTTATAAAGTATTTAAAAATTATTAAAAAGAAATCAATTTATATTACCAGCAATGACTCTTCCAAAGTGTTATTGCTTCAGATCATATAACAGTTGATCGAGCTTTATCTTAAAACCCTTGCAACTACATCAGGTCGATCTTCGGTTTTTTGTCCAGGATTCATAGATAGAAAATTTTTAATCTCTGGCCATTTTGCGTTGCATGTGAATGTAATAAATAAATCTGGATAACCTGCCCATCTACAAATCGCCATTGCATCTTGGTAATTCTCAATCATATATCTTGGGCTGCCAGTGAAACTGGAAAGTAAAACAATTCTTTTCCCAGTAGATGCAGGTGTAATATCTCCTCTCATAACTGCATCTTTCAATCCACTATACAATTCAATCCTTAATCTACGTTGGTTTCGCCTGACCCACATAAGTCGAGCTCCTTCAATACATGTGTAAGCATCAACATCAAATTGTTGAAATAACCTGCCACCATATATCAAAGTATGGCCTTCACCGTCACATTCTTGTAATCTGTATGCATAATATTCTCTCATTGTAACAAAATCTTTAGTGTTAGGTATCCTTCCATTAACATTTCTATACAAAATACCAAGTCTAAAACCATCCTCACTATATGGAAATAGTAAAGGATACTGCAATGCCATGTATGATGGATGCAACTCATTGATCCTTTTTAACCCGCCATCTTTATACTCCACAATAACATCACGATGTTCATTTTCAACACCAATATCACCAACAATAATCGCAACAATTTCATAAGAGGTGGGAAGATTATACTCTCTTCCATTAGTTGATCGTGAGCCAATAAGACGTAATCTTAAGTAGTGAATATCACCTTCTTTAAAACGATCTCTAGCTATACGAAATAGCTTTACCAATATGTTTGACTCATCCAACATCTTAACCAATGTATCAACAATAGAGGGATCAAGGTTGCTATTAGATTGACTACTACGCAAGGCATTCATTCTATTTTGAACCTCATTTTCTATGTCATAAAAATATAACTACGCAAAATGGGGATGTTGACCATCAGCAAGAATAAGTGTTCCAATCCTATGGTGGTTTTGACCATTAAGTCTATAAATGTAAAGACCTCTTCCATCGTTAACTCTAGTATTCACCTTACCACCACCATCTTTATACTCTACAATAACATCATGATGTTCATTTTCAACACCAATAATCGCAGCAATTTCAGAAGAGGTGGGAAGATTATACTCTCTTCCATCAGTTGATCGCGAGCCAATAAGATGTAATCTTAAGTGGTGAATATCACCTTCTTTAAAACGATCTCTAGCTATACAAAATAGCTTTACCAATATGTTTGACTCATCCAACATCTTAACCAACGTATCAACAATAGAGGGATTGAGGTTGCTATTAGATTGACTACTATGCAAGGCATTCATTCTATTTTGAACCTCATTTTCTGTGTCATAAAAATATAACTGCGCAAAATGGGGATGCTAACCATCAGCAGGAATAAGTGTTCCAATCCTATGGTGGTTTTGACCATTAAGTCTATAAATGTAAAGACCTCTTCCATCGTTAACTCTAGTATTCACCTTACCACCACCATCTTTATACTCCACAATAACATCACGATGTTCATTTTCAACACCAATAATCGCAGCAATTTCAAAAGAGGTGGGAAGATTATACTCTCTTCCATCAGTTGATTGCGAGCCAATAAGAGGTAATCTTAAGTGGTGAATATCACCTTCTTTAAAACGATCTCTAGCTATACGAAATAGCTTTACCAATATGTTTGACTCATCCAACATCTTAACCAACGTATCAACAATAGAGGGATCGAGGTTGCTATTAGATTGACTACTACGCAAGGCATTCATTCTATTTTGAACCTCATTTTCTGTGTCATAAAAATATAACTGCGCAAAATGGGGATGCTGACCATCAACAGGAATAAGTGTTCCAATCCTATGGTGGTTTTGACCATTAAGTCTATAAATGTAAGGACCTCTTCCATCGTTAACTCTAGTATCCACCTTACCACCCATTGATGTCATTGCAAGCATGGCATTATAACTTCTTATTTGTGTCTTAAACTTTTTGGAACGTTCCCCACCAGCATGATCTAACAGTTCATTAAGAACAGTAGGTGGTTTCTTAAACAAAGGCAACTTCACCTTACTCTCCATACAACACAGAGAGAATTTTGGGATAACAGGCTTCTTAGATTTTTTGGACCACCTTCTTATGTATGTGAGTATTGTGGTGCAATATTATGGTATGAAGAAAGAACGATAAATTCTTCCATATCAACATCAATCTCTAAAAAACGTAGATGAAAATATATTAAGATTCATATGTTCAAATATGAATGTTTTAAGAATAAATTAGTAAATTGAGTTAAAGCACTGTTAAACCTTTTGTCGCACAAATGTTTGAACTTTGACCAGCTAAATGCAACGAATTGTCAAGAGTGATAACAAATTGACCATTTGTATCCCCTAGGTTTCTGAAAGTATTTTGGCTTAATAAAGACATAGGACTAACGAAACTAATCCTTGATTGATTTCTTAGGCCATCATACCCTTTTCTCTTGAGTCGTTTCTTCATACATAATAATCCGTCTTCTTTGCCGTGCAACTCTTGCAATTTCCATTATTCTTTTCTATTAAAGAAATTTTAAATGAGAAACGATAATTG
Organism: Fagus sylvatica; assembly: GCA_907173295.1. Classification (NCBI taxonomy): domain Eukaryota; kingdom Viridiplantae; phylum Streptophyta; class Magnoliopsida; order Fagales; family Fagaceae; genus Fagus; species Fagus sylvatica. The sequence continues at coordinate 5,158,872 of OU015763.1, read as the reverse complement.
TAAAGAAGGGTTTTTGACATAAAGAATAAAAGAGAGAGAGAGATTTAGCGAAATATTATTTAAAACTTATCAATTAATTCAACCAATTCAATTACTCAAGTAAAGAATATAATCAAATACGAACATGATATATTATTAGCATCATATTTTAACTAAAGAGTATCTTAATCATATAAAAGAGAGAGCAAGATATTTTTACACAGTATAAATTAATTCAACCACTTCACGTAAATAATATAATCAAATAATACAAAGCATACAGACTTTTTTGCCATTAAAATAATTTACAACTCAGATATAAAGTGGGAATTCTAAGATGTTAGTTTATGTATGTAAAATTTCTACAATAATTAATGGCCGACCCATATAAACTATGGGATTACCAGGATGCTACACATGCATATGATGTAAACATAATGATGTAACATATGTTGTAATTATTTATCAAAAAACATATGTTGTAATCAAGTTTGTCTATATGCTTTCGTTAAAGAGATGCTCCATTGTTTTAAAAAAAATAATAATAATAATTGCTACAAACATTGGTGTTTTACTTTTACTTTTTAAAAGAACAGCAAATGTATCAATTATAATTTGACTTGGATTTTTCTTTTCTTTTTCTGTTAATTATATGTGCATTAACAAACATTAGAAAAACAAATAAGTTTGTCTAACCTTTCAATTTGCTTGAGTATTTGAACTTGTTTGGATCTCTTCTAACTCTGCTTGCAGAAAAACAAAGGACTTGCTTCCTTGAGTAAATTGGTTTTGCAGAGAAGACTATCGTTGTTTTTTCTGTAACTGATTTGCAAGGGAAGAGAATGAATAATAAAACAGAGGTAGCGTTTAAAATAATAAAACACACGCGTATAACGCAGAGATTGTTAATTTAAAAAAAAAAAATTTAAAAAAAAATAAAACACACGTTAAAACATATTTAAAAAAAAAAAAAAAAAAAAAACATAAAACACACGTTTAAAAAGGGAAAAAAAAATTGGTGTGTCATACACTCATACTCAACTTTGTATGAATCATAATTCTACTAAAAGACTTCTTTTAAAAAATTCATTGTCCTAATCATAATTCTACTAAAAGACTTCTTTTTAAAAATTAATTAGCCTATTATTAGTATAACGCAGAGATTGTTAATTTAAAAAAAAAAAGATGATTTAAAAAAAATAATAAAACACACGTTAAAACATATTTAAAAAAAATTAAAAAAAAAAACATAAAACACACGTTTAAAAAGGGAAAAAAAAAAAAAAATTGGTGTGTCATACACTCATACTCAACTTTGTATGAATCATAATTCTACTAAAAGACTTCTTTTAAAAAATTCATTGTCCTAATCATAATTCTACTAAAAGACTTCTTTTTAAAAATTAATTGGCCTATTATTAAAAGAGTTCCTAAACAAATTTAATTCCATAAAAAATAGTAATAGTCAAACGCATATTTTTCAAAAAATGATCGGCAGGAAAGGACATTTATTCTACACGTTGTTTAGTTTATTTTTATTTTATTTTTTTATTTATTTTTAAATTTGGTGTTGATCATTAAATTGAACTAATCTAATCCTTTTTTTTTTTTTAAATAATAATAATCTTAGATAAGTATATTTTATTAAGATGTCTTTTAGTAGTAGGAAATTTATTTTAAAGAATTTGTAATTATCTGTTTTAAATTTAAAAGAGAAATATTTTTATTATAAAGGCTTTTTGTAAAGCAGTATTTGGTCTATAAAAAATATAAAACACACGTTTAAAAGAAAAGAAAATTTGGTGTTCATCATTAAATTGAACTAATCTAATCCTTTCTTTAAAAAAAAAAAAAAAAAAAAAAAAAAAAACTAATTTTAGATAAGTATATTTTATTAAGATGTCTTTTAGTAGTAGGAAATTTATTTTAAAGAATTTGTAATTATCTGTTTTAAATTTAAAAGAGAAATATTTTTATTATAAAGGCTTTTTGTAAAGCAGTATTTGGTCTATAAAAAATATAAAACACACGTTTAAAAGAAAAGAAAATTTGGTGTTCATCATTAAATTGAACTAATCTAATCCTTTCTTTTTTAAAAAAAAAAAAAAAAAAAACTAATTTTAGATAAGTATATTTTATTAAGATGTCTTTTAGTAGTAGGAAATTTATTTTAAAGAATTTGTATCTGTTTTTATTTTAAACAATTGATAGACATGCCACTTGTTATGAAATGAGACACTCTTGGTTTCAACGCTCATGTCTTCTGCTATTATATATTACTAGCGTATAACCCGTGCAATGAACGGAAAAAACTCTATATAAACACATAATATTTATATGATCAAAATATACATTCAGAATTATTTTAAAAAAATATGTTCCATAAAAAAAATAAAACTGATAATAACAAATAGATGGAATTGCACCAACAACAGAAAAATAAAAGGAATTAGATAGTGTATAATAATTAAGTTAGAATCAAGAAAAAAATAAAAGATTACCTTAGTTCAATTGCCTCTTAGATCCCCTTGCAGTCATATAAATGTACAAAAACACAAAAAAAAAAAAAAATCATGTTTGAAAAAATAAATAAATAAAAAAGAAAAAGAAGTAGAAGAACAAAACTTGTACCAGATTACCATTGTTTAAAGCCCCTTGCAGTCATATAAACGTACAAAAACACAAAAATAAAAATAGATCATGATAGAAAAATAAATAAATAAAAAAGAAAAAGAAGTAGAAGAACAAAACTTGTACCAGATTACCATTGTTTAGATGTTACGTAAGCAGATTATGCAAGAATGAGGAACCTTCAATTTAACGTGCTCTATTTATCTTCCTTCTATCAAGGAGTATGTCTATTCACCAAATGATATCTTAAGTGATTGTTCACCAATCAATACATTTTCACTAAAAGAGTACTCCTAACACAGTTACACTACAATATTCTTTATCTATTACTCTTATTTAAAAAAAAAAATGGTGTAGATTTTTTTTTTTAAGATTTGTACGACTCCTATTTTAGAAAATTTGGTGTTGAAATTTTTATAATTTTTTTAAAACATGTTTGACATAATTGTTTTAATTTCTCTAAGAGAAATATATTTTGTTTAGATATCTTTTTGTAGTAGGATATTTATTTAAGATTTGTTTTTTATAAAATGTGTATGATAGATTTTTTTTTTTTAATTTTTATTTAAAAGTGTTTGACAGTTATTAAATCAAACCACTTAGGAAATTTAAACAACGTATGAATTTTTTTTTTTATAATCTTTAAGAAGTCTTCTAGTATTAGGAGATTGTCATAATTGTAAGATTTTTAATATGATATTTTATTAAGATGTCTTTTAGTAGTAGGAGACTTATTTTAAAGAATTTGTTATTATCTGTTTTTATTTTAAAGATTTTTATTATGATATTTTATTAAGATATCTTTTTAGTAGTAGGAGACTTATTATCAAGAATTTGTTATTATCTATTTTTATTTAAAAGTGTCTTTTAATAGTAGTAGTGTAACAACCCAAGGAAAGCGCTAGCCACATCTGCACTTATACCCCAAAAGGACTAGTCAAGTTACAATTGGGCTCCTTGCAGTTGTTAATAAAGTCCAGTTCGACCCAATAATTGCACGATATGGGACTCAACAAACACACACACACTTATCAGGATTTGGGGCATCACAATTTCTCCCACTTAAATCCCTAACGTCCCCATTAAGGCCCATACGTCCGAGCCCACATGGGATTATTGGGTTGGCTCTGATACCATTTCTAACAACCTAAGGAAAACGCTAGCCACATTTGCGCTTATACCCTAAAAGGACTAGTCAAGTTACAATTGGGGCTCCTTGCAGCTGTTAATAAAGCCCAGTTCGACCCAATAATTGCCCGATGTGGGACTCAACAAACATACACACACTTATCAGAATTTGGGGCATCACAAGTAGACTTCTTTTAAAGATTTTGTTATTATCTTTTTTTATTTAAAAATTTTTATTATGATATTTTATTAAGATGTCTTTTAGCCAAAAAAAAAAAAAAAAGAGTTTTAAACATTTAAAAAAAAAAAAAAACTATCTTAAACGTTTTTAATTATGTAATGTCACGTCATTTTTAATTGTGTTTATTATTGAAACGGTTTTCTACTTCCTATCATAACTTTGTGTTAGGAGACCAAATTTAAATTTTTTATTATGATATTTTATTAAGATGCCTTTTAGTAGTAGGACTGTAGGAGACTTATTTAAGTTTTTTATTATGATATTTTATTAAGATATCTTTTAGTAGTAAGAGACTTCTTTTAAAGATTTTGTTATTATCTTTTTTTATTTAAAAGCTTTTTATTATGATATTTTATTAAGATGTGTCTTTTAGTAGTAAACAACGTATCACTTGGGAAATATAAACTGTAGATAGGACATGCAAACCACTTAGGAAATTTAAACAACGTATCATTTCAGAAATTTAAACGATAGATAGACATGCCACTTGTCATGATGTGAGACATTCTAGGTTTTAACGCTCATGTCTTCTGCTTTTATATATTATATAGATATAAAAGATTTAGCTTGAAAAAAAAAAAAAAAGTTAAAAGTCTTGTAATTCAATTAGTATTTTCGGTGTTTTCAAGATGTCCTAGTTTTAATTCCCTCTCCCTTAACTATCGAATTAATTAAAAAAAAGAAAAATTCAAAATATCAATGTTGAACTAATGCTAAGCGACATTTTTAGAGCTGAATTTTTTTATTATTTAAGCATGCAATTGGTTGAATAGAGAGAAGCTGATGAGGTTTCCAACATTCCCACCACCACTACGGGCTAGGGGTTGGGGTTGGATTGGAAGGCTGTAGTTGCTGGCTCTACATTGGCTCTGGCAACCATTGTCCACAGTACTTGGATGTACGTGGTGCCACACAGTGGCCGTGTTATAGGGGGGGCAGGGGAAGCAATGGCTCCCCCTGATTTTTTTAATTTTCCTTTAATTTTATTAAAAAAAAATATAAAATTATCCTTATCGACTACCCTTAGAATTTTTTTTTTTACCAATTCTGGCTTCACCTCTGGTGTCACACCATCCATGCTAGCTACAAGCCTACAACATAGGATCCATTTGGACAAAGAGCACCCTTAGCTTGTCATCCACATTGTTCTGCCAAGGTGGTTCCTAGCAACAAAGCTAAGCTCAAGAGAATAGAAGTGTAAGACTTCAATATTGGCTTATTAAAGGACTATGTGCATGTGAGTTTCTAGTATATATTGACTAATTGACTTGCTTTAATCACGTATTGCCGTATTGGAACATGTCATGTTCAAAGAACCATGGTTTTAAAAACCGAACCGGACCGGCTGGTTCAAGCGGGGACCGGTGTCCAATCCGGTCCGATTCGTTGGAAAAACCAGAAAATTAGAAAAATAGGCCAAAAATCGGAAATTGCCGGTTCGACCATAAAAACCGCGAACCGGAGCGGTTGAACCGGTTTTGGCCTGGTTCCACTAATTCCAAAACTGCACCGTTTTGGTCAAATTTTTTTCCCTTATCCCTTGCCCTAGCTTATCTCCCTCTTCAGTTTTTGGCCGCCGCTTGCCCCCTCTGCCTCATGGTGAGAAGTCTATGAGCTCTCACCCCCTAACCTCGAGCTCGAAGACCTCACTCTCTTCCACAGAGCCATCCTTGCTTCCACCACCTCCTCCACCTCACGCACAGTCCACTCCCGCTTAGGCACCGCCACAAACCCCAAACCCAAAATCGCTTTTCTCTTCCTCACAAACTCCGATCTCTCTTTCGCACCTTTATGGAACAAATTCTTCAACACCACCACCAATAACAAACACCTCTACAATATCTACATCCACACCGACCCATCAGTCACAATAGCTCCACCAGGCGGCGTTTTCCAAGGCAGATTCATCAAAGAAGCCAAAAAAACCGAACGTGGATCTCCTTCACTAATCTCTGCCGCTTGCCCCCTCTGCCTCACGCCGCTGTCTTCTTCACTCTCACTCACGCCGCTTCCCCTTCCCTCAGACTACTCTCTCCCTCTCGGTCACTCTCATTTCGTGTTTCTCGATCTCTCCGCCTCTGTCTCGGTCTCTCACGGTCTCGCCTCACGCCGGTGTCTTTCACTCTCACTCTCACGGTATTTCATTATTTGTCAAACATTTTCAGTGAAGATTTGATTTCCATATGTTGAAATGTTTGATTTGGGTGAACATTGCGTTGTGTTGAAATGTTTGATTAGGCTTTCTTAACTTTGAAATGTATTCTCATTGTGTTGGAATGTTTGATTTGGGTTTTTTTACAGGCACATTTCGTAGAGGTTGTCATGGTGGCTTCACTCTGTCTCGGAATGTTTGATATGTTTAGTTACATATTGACATAGTTACATTTTGCTTAGTTTTGATTATCAAATGAACATTTATCGTTCTTTGTTGTTTGGATGTAATGGAATTCAGAATTTATTTGATTTAAGGATCATTATTTTGTGATGTAAACATGTTTAGTTACATATTTACATAGTTACATTTTACTTAGTTTTGATTTTTTTCGCAAAATATAAAATATGGAAACTCATATAAAGTATTTTAAAATTTGCTATATATTTGTTAACCCTATATTATTAGTTACAATTTTTTTTTTTGTATTTATTTAATTATTTATATAATTTTAAAATTATTAATTAATTATTTATGACGTCACTGGTTCGACCACTAGTACGGGAACCATTCCTCTTTCCGGTTCTCTCCCCGGTCCGGTTTTTAAAACCACGCAAAGAAATCTCAATTTATCATGTCAAGATTGGAAATGGGGACAAAAATGATGCCACTCTGTAACTATCAATGGAATTATTGGAATTATCTTGATGGTAATTACTAATTAGCAAAGCAATAGCATTTCATACGTTAACGAGACAGTCCGCAGACAAAAATATATACAGTGCCACTCGTTCCATATTATGAAAGAAATAAATGGGTCGCATTGGAGTTATAAAGTACACATACAGATCGAGACCAAAATGAAGTTTGTGAGCACACTCAGACAATTAGGCAACAAAGCAATGATTAATTAACTGTAATTTATATAATTCTTCTTTATTTATCTCAAAGTTTTGAGCTTTCTTATTGAACATGAAAATCTCCAATTCATAGGATCATAATGTCTCTTTATTGTAGTTGGCGACGTTACTTTGCCTTGGATCAGAGCTGTTCAAGCAAAAGGCCTTTGATTATAGCAATCTAAGTTGTCCCCATAGCTTACTCCAAATAGGTCACAATACCTCTTATGGAACCTGATCCTATCAGCCACCCTACTATCTTCGCCAATGCCACATTCTAGCCCACCATTGATAATGTTGGTGATGACACCATAGCCCGAGACTCAACCAACTGAAGTGTTAGCAGCAGATGGTGTCCATTTTCCAATGATGACATCGTGGCTAGATGGCTTGTTTGCCTGTGGAGTCATCCAAAACCATAAGGCAGTCTTGAATGATATGGTGGGGTCTGTAGCTACCAGATCCGGATTGTTTAAGAGATCAGAGTTAATGGCTCTACCTACTGGCCCATAATTGTAGTTGCTGACAAAATTCAATCAAACAATCAAAATCATGGTCAAAGTCTTTGATATACATAGTTACAAAGCCTGTGTTGTGTGTGTGAGTGTCAGCACGCGGACAACGAATTTAAGATTTCAAAAACTTACTGAGTGAGTTGGATGGGTCCTTGACCATAATATTGTTTACCAGGAGCGCATGGCCAATCAGTTGACGGCGTACAATAGGTGTCCATGTTAGTTTCTGTAATAAAGCAATATCCCCATGCATATGGGCCATCCGGCGCACTTGGCCACCCTCCTACACAAATATAATTATGTTTTGTTTAATTTTAATTTTTATTTTTTAATTTTTATTTTTTATAATTCGGTAGTTAGCTAGGGAAGGGGATTTGAAGTTTTAAACCCTAGATGCAAGACTCTTGGCCATCTTTTTCTATTAAAATTAGAAGACCAAATTGAAATTTAACCAAAGTTAGAGAGTATAATTTGTAATTTAACCTTAGAATTAAGGCAATCCAAAAAATTAAAATAAACAGTAACTAAGTATTTCTTATGATTATGTTTGTTAGACAGGTTTAGAGTTTGAGTCCAAGTCCATTATAAATACTATAAATCTAATTGTACCTAAGTTTTACCCTTTAATTAATGTTATTTTTTGAGTTTGAGTCCGTGGGTTTAGTATGTACCAAGCCTTTTTGTTAGTATTTTGTCTAATGAGTTCTAGTATTTGAAAGTACTAGCCCTCTATTTTAGTAGTTAAGTTAATTGTTGATGTTAGTGGTTTGTTAGTAGGAGTAATTTGCTGCGTGTTACGCGAGGGACCAGGAAGGAATTATGGCACGAGGGTGGCTAGTTTATATTTTCACTATCTCATGCATGTATTGTACATGCACCGGAACATCTCAATCAATGATTTCTATACAACTTATAAAGTCTTTTTCTATACTTAATTAATATATCACTTGGCACTTGGCAAGCGAACGAGAGCCGTGGTCTAGACCATCTCCTCATGTGCGTTCTAGACCATCTCACCTTAAGTCAAGTCATCTCCGCATGTCAAGGGTCTTAGATCAAATATTTGATGAGCAGTCCTATCCATTAGGAGACGTTATTTATTTATTATTTGTTAACACGGTTTATTCCTAGATGTATTTAGTTCCACGATCTCAGGTAATTACACGAAGAAATCTAAGACTTTTATGAATTTTATGAGGCCATGAGATCTTAAGAATCACTAGGACTTAAGAATCATTAGGACAAGTACTTGGGATTAGACATTTTTATCATTTGATCCTTATTGTTCGATAGAAAGATAAGGAATTACCACTATCCCAAGTAATTATATGAAGAAATCTAAGACTTTATGAATTTTATGAGGTCATGAGATTTTAAGAATCACTAAGACAAGTACTTGGGATTAGACATTTTTATCATTTGATCCTTATTGTTCGATAGAAAGATAAGGAATTAATTTGAGGAACTAGTATAACATATTTTGGCCTAAACCCATAGCTATAAGTTTTTTGGTTAAATGGTGTATTATTTTTTATGGGTATGCACATGTGAGTTGAAGTCCCAAATGGAAAAAAAGTGAAGAAGTTGAAGAATTAATACAATATACTTAGGGCATAAACCTACCAACCTAAGTTTTTGGGTTAAGTAGTGTTTCTAGCTATATGTTATATTAAGCCCATGGACCTTAATTGGAGTCTCTTCTATTGAGTGTCGTGTGAAATCAAAAGTCAAATAATTCGGTGGATTGGTATGAATTTGTGACAAATGCAAGTTTTTCATTGAGTATAGTTTACATCGAAATATTTATAGCATCTTTTTTATATAAGCCTGTTTATTCATCTTTACAAAATTTGAACTTTCAAAATTCCTCTCTTAAAAGTGTTCCTAATAATTTTTTTTTTTTCAAAAATAAAATTTTTTATATATGAGTGGTCAAATAATGGTGGTTGTGTGAAGGCTCACTAACTTTCAACAAAAGTGCTATTAGAGCTTATAGGTTTTTGGTATCAAAAGGAAGCCTTGTATGAAAGAAGAATCCGTAATAGTTTCGGATGCATAACCTTTCAACAAGTGGTGTGTGAAAGGCCCACCAACAAGTGGTTGCACTTAGGTGGAGCATTTTTGGAATGACAACGCCACTCTCTTCCCTTCTCCCTCCGACTGTTTGGATATATAATTCAAATAAAGTTATAGAATTCTCTTTGATTATGTTTTATGATATTTAGTCTGATAATGGGTTTGTTGCGGAAGCATTGAGCAAGCCACGTAGGTATTATTGCAAAAACCACCTCAAGTGAGTAGCGTATTGGTTGGGCGAACTCTATTAGGTAACAAAAAAGTATAAGTTAAGAGTTCTACACCTTACAACTACATATTATTTGTTCTCAAATGTGTGGCGATATCCTCCAATCCAATTAAATTGGCTTAGTTTCGTATCTAATAGCCTCAAAGTTTCAATTTTGTTTTTTAAATCAAAATTTGAGGGGTTGGAGTTTATATAGGTGGTGAGAGTGTGAGCTGATTGGTGGAGAGTGGTTCATGAGGATCACTATTCACTAGCGTGGCAAAATCACTTCCTTTTGATTGGTGGAGAGGCCTGGGAGTTTCACGCAGCTGAAACTCTGAAAGCAAAACCACTTGTTTGGGCCATTATCTTTGTGAACCCCTGGGCCTTGCTTCCTTAACAACGAATGTTGATACACGACTCATTGTCCAGCTTAATCATGAGGCTTCTACACAGCTTAAATGAAAAATTGTGGCCCAAATAATACGAAACCACCCACAACAGCTTCCATAATGGCCTATTACACTGCACAATTAGACCACTCATATTCGGTTTTGAATTCTTTAACTAAATTTTCTCTTTAAAAAGTCACTTTTTTTTATTTTAGTTTATTTTTATTTTATTTTATACGTTTGTTATTTACTTTTAAACATGCCTATATCTGAGGTAAAATTTGCAAAATAATATGAGGAAATTAAAGAAATATATTAAATTAAATTTTGTGTATGCTATGTACAATAATAATATCAATTGCCCCATTCGAATCCCTAAAGGAAAAGGAATATAGCAATGCTAACTAAGCTAGCTATGCATATGTGTAAACTCAGGTAAATACTGAAATTAATATTGTAATGCCTTACCTTCATCAGGTTAAGGTGAATTGTATTTATAGACTTTGATTACAAGAAGAGTTACAAGATAAGTATAAACTCTAACAAACATTTGAGTATTTGAATATGTGATTACTTAGGCTAAGTATTTATCTGAATCCTTATCACAACTCTTCAGCATGATTTGAGTTTATCCTTATCACATTTCTGTTCTAACTGTCTTTGATCATTATCTTCAACACGCCCCCTCAAGCCCAACGGGATAGGAAGGACGTTGAGCTTGGTCCTGAGAAGAGGAAATCAGGATAAAGAGATGGGTTTAGTTAATAAGTCAGCAAGCTGATCTTTACTGCATAAGAAGCGAACATAAATGGATTTGTTTGCTACCATGTCTTGGACAAAGTGGAAGTCAATCTCCACATGTTTGGTTCTGGCATGAAACACTGGATTGGAGGAAAGGTAGGTAACACCTATATTGTCACACCAAATAGTTGGTGGAGGAGAGATAGACACACCAAGTTCACAGAAAAGAGAATGCAACCATTTGAGCTCAGCAGCAGTGTTGGTAAGAGCTTTATATTCAGCTTCGGTGCTTGAGCGAGCAACAGTAGCTTGTTTCTTGCAGCCCCAAGAAATTAAATTTTTGCCCAAAAACACACAGTAACTACCTGTGGAACGACGGTCATCACGAGAACCAGCCCAATCAGCATCACAATAAGCTTGAAGATCAGAACAGGATGAACGAAACAGTTGAAGACCAAACTGAATGGTATGTTTGAGATAACGAAGCAGACGTTTCACAGCTTGCCAGTGAAGCAAAGTGGGGCATGCATGAATTGTGAGAGCTTGTTGACAGCAAAGGCAATGTCAGGCCGAGTAAGAGATAAGTATTGAAGTGCTCCTACAATACTGCGATACAGGGTGTGATCAGGAAATGAGGGACCCTCATGGGCAGTAAGACTTGTGGAGGATGCCATGGGAGAACTAACTGGTTTAGCATCCTACATATTTGTACGCTTGAGAATGTCAAGGATGTAGCACTGCTGAGAGAGAATGACACCAGTAGTATTCTCAAGAACCTCAACGCCCAAGAAAAAATTAAGTTTGCCAAGATCTTTCACAGCAAAATCAGAGCTGAGCTGGTGAAGAAGATCATCAATAGCCGTGGCCTTGGAACAGGTGATGATAATGTCATCAACATAAATCAAAACATACATAGTGAAGGAAGCATCCTTGAGAAAAAACAATGAAGTGTCAGAGCGAGACCTACAAAATCCAAGTTGAAGCAACCGGCTGCTTAGCTTCGAGAACCAAGCTTTTGGAGCTTGTTTGAGGCCATAGATGGCCTTTTGCAATTTATAGACATGAGATGGAAATTGAGGGTGATTAAACCCAAGTGGTTGACTCATAAAAACATCTTCAAAGAGGGTTCCATGGAGAAAGGCATTATGGATGTCAATTTGCCTAATAGACCAACCAGCAGAAATGGCAATTAAGAGAACAGTACGTACCGTAGTGGGTTTGATGACTGGGCTGAAAGTCTCTCCATAGTCGATGCCTGGTTGTTGGTGAAAACCTTTGGCGACCAACCTTGCTTTGTAGCGCTCAACGGACCCATCCGCTTGGCGCTTGATGCGAAAGACCCATTTGCAACCTACCAAATTTCGAGCTTGAGATTGTGGAATAAGAGACTAGGTCTTATTCTTTAAGAGCGCATCAAACTCAAGATTCATGGTGGTGCGCCATTCCGGAATTTTCACAACTGTAGAATAGCAGGTGGGTTTGGTAATGGTGGAGTCAACGACAGTAAGGAAAGCTCAGGGTATAGGGTAAAGGATGGTGCTGTCGGTGAGATTTCTAGGTTTGGTGATGTTATTTTGTGATCGAGTAATCATGGGGAGGGATGGGATCGGATTTGCTGAGGAAGAAGGCAGTGAGGCAGAGACGGGTTGAGGGGGAGAAGATATTTGTGGGGGCTCATGTATGTGGAGTACAGGCTTAGTGGGTAACACGGGCTCAGTTTGGAGTATGGGCTCAGTTGAGCTGGGAGAGAGTTCACGGGCCTGAGAGGGAGCTGGAACACAGGGCTCAATAGAAATGAGCTGTACCAATGGGTTTTGAAGATCTGCAGAAGTATTAGTTGGAGATGTGGCAGAACTGGAGATGGAGGACTCAAGAAAAGGAAAAATAGACTCTTCAAAAAGGACATCACGAGAAATATATAAATGACTAGTGGAAATATGAAAGCATTTATAACCCTTATGCATTAAACTATATCCAAGAAAAGCACATTGAAGAGAACGAAGTTGTAATTTGTGAGTATTATAAGGCGAAGATTAGGCCAACAAGTACAACAAATTTTTTTTAAAAAGAATGATTAGGAGAGGTGGTAAATAATTTTTCAAATGGTGAAATATTGTGGAGTAATTTTGTAGGGAGTCGATTAATCAAGTAACAAGCCGTTTGAAAGGCATCATCCCAAAATCGAAAAGGAAGATGGGCATGAGATAAAAGAGCAAGACCAGTTTCGACAATATGGCGATGTTTGCGTTCTACTACACCATTTTGTTGGTGAGTGTGAGGACATGACACACGATGTAAGATTCCACAATTTTCAAAGAATTTAGATAAAGTACGATACTCACCTCCCCAATCTGTTTGAACAAGTTTAATTTTTAAAGTAAAGAAACGTTCAACATACTTTTGAAACTTGAGAAAAATAGAAAAAGCATCATTTTTATGTGTCATAGGATAGAGCCAAGTATATCGACTAAAAGCATCCACAAAAGAAACATAATATTTAAAACCATTACGAGAACAAATAGGGGATGGACCCCAAACATCAGAATAAATTAATTCTAAGGGAGCATTTGTTTGAGTGGAGGATAAAGAAAAAGACAATTGTTTACTCTTTGAACTGAAACAAGCAGAACAAGAAGAATCAATTTTATTGGACACAACAGGAAGTTTAAATCTAGAAATAATTTGTGAGACAACACGAAATGCCGGATGACCCAAACGAGAATGCCATTTTGAAACGGAAGTCCTTTCACCAACCAAAGCTTGAGGACGAACAAGTCTTTTATTGAAAGAGGTTGGAAAGATGTACAGCCCATTTTTACTCAGCCCGCGAAGCAGCACCTTCCCCGAAACCCGATCCTTCACAAGAAAATAATATGGGTGAAAATCAAGAGAAGTGTTGGTATCTTTTGTAAACTTATGAACTGAAATCAAATTTTTTGTTATATGGGGAACATGTAAAACATCACGCAAAATAAAGGGAGAAGTAGGGTGAGAAAGTTGGGTGGACCCAACATGTTTTACACATAACCCAGTACCATTACCAACCCGGATTTGATCCGGACCATTGCAGTCATCAGCACGAAGGTTGAGATTGCCTAGATCAGCTGTGAGATGGTGAGTAGCCCCAGAGTCCGTGTACCAGTTGGGGTCTTGAGGTGCAGAAGGGGTAGCAAGAAGTGCTTGCATATTGGGGCGAGACTCACTAGTATAGGAGTTGTCAAACCGATGGTAGCATTGTAATGCGGCATGGCCAAGCTTGTTGCAAACTTGACAAGTGGGTCTGTGTGAAGAGAAGCCACCACGACCACCACGGCCTCTGCCACGGTTGGTGCGCTGGTTGTTGGTGGTGGGACCACGGGTTGATTGGAAGAAAGTGGGAGACTTGCCACTACGACCACCACGGGCAGAGTTGGTTGGTGCAGTGAAATTGGCGTTGGCAAGAGAGAGATCTACAGTAGGCCAATTGTGAGCCAAACGGATCTCATGAGTAAGAAGATGACCATATAAATCCTCAATAGAAAGAGGATATGCCCGAGTTTGGACAGAGGTCACAAGGGAGTCATACTCTGAGCCAAGACCTGCAAGAAAAAAAGAAACCAACTCAAAGTTGTCAAGAGGATGATCCACAGCTGCAAGAGTGTCAGCGAGTATAGTGAATCGGTGATAATATTCAGCAACAGTGGAATCTCCTTTTTGTAAGGTTGCAAGTTGATAATGGACTTGCATGGTGCGTGCCCGAGATTGAGAGGTGAACATCCTCTCTAGAACCTGCTAGACATCACGAGCAGTCACACATCTGACCACATGGGCCAAGATATTCTCGGAGAGTGAAGAAATCAGTGCACTGAGAAGCATCTGATCTTGGAGATGCCATTGTTGTTCGGGGTTGGGAATGACTTGAGCAGCACCATTAGTAGTGGTTGTGAGAACCGGAAGTGGTGCTAGGCGAGAGCCATCAAGGAAACCAAACAAATGTTGGCCTTTGAGATAGGGAACAATCTGAGCCTTCCAAAGAAGGTAGTTATCCCGGGTAAGTTTGATTGTAATCAGATGATGAACCTGAGTGAGAGAGTGTGGGATGATGGGAGGGGAAGTGGGTTAGGCATTTTCAGTATTGGTGGAGGAAGAGGAGGCCATTGTAGCGGAAGTGTTTGATAAAAGGCTTGAGAGGGAAAAAAAAAGCTATTTGGACGTTTGTCACTTTACAGCTCTGATACCATGTAAACTCAGGTAAATACTGAAATTAATATTGTAATGCCTTACCTTCATTAGGTTACGGTGAATTGTATTTATAGACTTTGATTACAAGAAGAGTTACAAGTATAAACTCTAACAAACATTTGAGTATTTGAATATGTGATTACTTAGGCTAAGTATTTATTTGAATCCTTATCACAACTCTTCAGCATGATTTGAGTTTATCCTTATCACATTTCTGTTCTAACTGTCTTTCATCATTATCTTCAACAATATGCCACTCTGTAACTTTCAATGGAATTATCGGAATTATCTTGATGGTAATTACTAATTAGCAAAGTAATAGCATTTCATACGTTAACGAGACAGTCTGCAGACAAATATATATAGTGCCACTCGTTCCATATTACGAAAGAAATAAATGGGTCGCATTGGAGTTATAAGGTACACATACAGATCGAGACCAAAATGAAGTTTGTGAGCACCCTTAGACAATTAGGCAACAAAGCAATGATTAAATAACTCTAATTTATATAATTCTTCTTTATTTATCTCAAAGTTTTGAGCTTTCTTATTGAACAAGAAAATCTCCAATTCATAGGATCACAATGTCTCTTTATTGTAGTTGGTTACGTTACTTTGCCTTGGATCAGAGCTGTTCAAGCAAAAGGCCTTTGATTATAGCAATCTAAGTTGTCCCCGTAGCTTACTCCCAATAGGTCACAATACCTCTTATAGAATCCGATCCTATCAGCCACCCTACTATCTTCGCCAATGCCACATTCTAGCCCACCATTGATAATGTTGGTGATGACACCATAGCCCGAGACTCGACCAGCTGAAGTGTCAGCAGTAGATGGTGTCCATTTTCCAATGATGACATCGTGGCTAGATGGCTTGTTTGCCTGTGGAGTCATCCAAAACCATATGGCAGTCTTGAATGATATGGTGGGGTCTGTAGCTACCAGATCCGGATTGTTTAAGAGATCGGAGTTAATGGCTGTACCTGCTGGCCCATAATTGTAGTTGCTGACAAAGTTCAATCAAACAATCAAAATCAGGATCTAAGTCTTTGATATACATAGTTACAAAGCCTCGTGTCGTGTGTGTGAGTGTTAGCGCGCGGAGAACGAATTTAAGATTTCAAAAACTTACTGAGTGAGTTGGATAGGTCCCCGACCATAATATTGTTTACTAGAAGCACATGGCCAATCAGTTGATGGAGTACAGTAGGTTTCCTTGTTATTTTCTGTAATAAAGCAATATCCCCATGCATATGGGCCATCCGGTGCACTTGGCCACCCTCCTACACAAAATATAATCATCTTTTGCTTAATTATTTTTTTTTTTGATAATTCGATAAGGGGAAAGGGTTTTGAATCCTAGCTACAAGACTCTTGGCCATCTTTTTCTATTAAAATTAGGCTAAATTATAAATTATACTCTTTAACTTTAGTCAAATTTCAATTCGGTACTGTAACTTTCAAATTGTTTCAATTCACACCCTCCGTCCAAGTTCTGTTATCTGGTATTATTAAATGGACAAAAAGGGCCTCCTTTTGATACTTTTTTATATTAAAAAAAATTCTAAAAAAAAAAAATTATAATTAAAATACAAAAATTGATTGATTTGTTTTTAATGAAATTGAGGAAGAACAAAAAAAAAGAAAAAGAACATATTGATTTGACCAAAGAACACACATATTGAATTTTGTTTGTTGAAATATAAGTGTGTTGACACCCCCATTAAAAAAAAAAAAAAAAAAAAAATACTTTGAAACTAACCTGTGGTCTCATGAGAGGTTTGAGCCAAGAAAGCCGCAAGCTCCCTTTTACGTGTAGTATCATCACCAGTTGTGCCAAAGCCATTGAAAGATTGGGCAGCAGCGATGAAAGCATTGTAAGTGTAGAATCCATTACTACATCCTTGATCGTTCCGATGTTTAAGCAATTCCTCAAAAAGAGACGCGCTGATGAGGCTGCTAACATCACTACCAGTAGGAGTAGGAGATGGGGTTGAAGGGGTTCCTCCACCAGAACACTGGCTCTGACAACCAGCTCCACAGTACACAGCTGTGTTGCCACACCATCCATATTGGCTACAACATATCCCATTTGGACATACAGCACCCCCGGCCTGGCTTCCACATTGTTCTGCCGAGGTTCCAAGCAAGAAAGCTAAGAAAAGAACCAAAGAAAACAGCTTCATTTTTATTTTTGAGAGTGTGCAGCTAGCAATATGATTTGTGGAAGATAATGGTCTATATATATAGGATCGGTGTTATGGGTTTCCGCCCACGACTATTCTTGCTTAGTCAAAATAGGTTGGCTGACTTCATCTTCAATGACCACTACTATCCTAGCTTGTGTTTCCCACTATAATCCACCATTTAATATACCAAGTGTATATTTATCTTATTTTATTTTCTTATTTTAGATTTTGAGTAATGCTAATTTCACAAAGTTTTCACAATATTATCTAGGGGTTAAGTTATTAGTTTTCACATGCATCCACCACTTACATCATTTTATTGTTAATTATATAATAAAAACATCATTTTATTGTTTACCATTTACAGTTTCACAGTTTTCCGTCTGAGCAATGTTACGAAAATGTTGTGATTGTAACATTAGTGTTAAACTTTTGTTGAACAAAAATCTTTTGAGTCTGATCATTCCGGGTATTCCTTCTCCGAAGAAGTTTGACCTCATGATGCATCCTTTAGATCCCACTTAAGGCATTTTCCTACACACACGGATTATTTTGAGTGTTAATTACGATAAGACAAGCAAGTTGAAATGGTCATTGTTATAAGTACCTTGAATAAATTTTGTTTAAATTGTATTTCATGGTCTACAAAAAAAATGTTATTACTTCACAAAAAAATGTTATTACTTTTCATGTTGTAGTAATTCTTGATAAATGAAGGGTTTTGTAGTTTAATGACATGATCTCTTATTAAAAAAACAAAATCTTGATAAATAAGATTTATGTTGCTGTAGCAACTGCAGCATTAATTGCCAAAGTTGTTGCACTTGAGAATTCTCATGATAGGGCCCATATAAATTTTATTTAATTATTAATTAGTATTTATTTAATTCGTGATAAATAATGATAACTATTAAGCTTATTAGGATTCTTGCAGTGAAATGTTTTGTTACGAAAAAAATCACGTTACGACAATTCGATAGACTTGTTGCTTTCCTGGGTTTATCACACAAACACAAAGTAAACATCCAAAGTAAATAACGGACTTGAGGTTACCAATTAAATTGGTAGCTCGCCATAAAAACTTGTGCTTTTTAACTTCTGATAGGTACATGTTTTTTCGGCTGGAGTTTGTGATCCATGTAGAAGAATAGTAGCCTTTTATTTTAGTAGTTTAGTTAATTGTCAGGGTATGTTTGGTACAATGTAATGGTTATTACATTGTAATAGGAATCCGTATTACATAGAGTAAAAGAAGCTGTAATGTAATAGTTATTGCATTCATGCATATGTTTGATGACAACACATGAATAGAACCCTGGATCTGTATATTAGATTTTAGTTTTACTACAACATGGTTAATATACGAGTATTACTTATTATACAAGTATTAATAATTTTAAAACATTTTGGAGACTTGGATTTTTTTTTACTATATAAAAAAAAAAAAAAAGTTGCTGGGTGCTACGCGTAGGACCAGGATGGAATTATGCATGGCACGAAGATGACTAGTTTATATTTTTACTATCTCATATTCTCATGTATTGTAGAACTAACTAATACAAATAAAAATTTATATACAAGTTATAAAGTCTTCTGTACTTAATTAATGTATCACAGTTCATGTATGAGTTCATGCAATGGCAAGCGAACGAGAGCCGTGGACTAGACCATCTCCCCATGTGCGTTCTTCATACTCTATTCTCTTCTCAAGTCAAGTCATCTCCGTAAGTCAAGGATCTTAGATCAAATATTTGATGAGGAGTTCCAACTTCCATGCATTATGAGACCATTTTATTTTATTTTTTTTGTTAGAGAGGTGTCTACAGCACGTTCGAGTCTTTTTTACTATTTTTGGGTGTATGTAGTTGCTTCCCCCTATATAGATCATGTCATTCTTGGAATTATCTTTATAAATAAATAAATAGAGCTCTTTGACCCATGATTGGACTACCAAAACCAATGATAGGGTAATTATAAAATTCTCTCTTAGTACATTAATGACGTACTTCCAAAATACATTTATGTGAAAGGAGGGAGAGAACGACATTAATATACTCTAGGAGTATTATATAATTTTCCTCTATTATTGATCAAACACATGCAAGTAAGTGTTGCAATGTTTGATACCTTTTATGAATACAAATACTCTGTCGCATTTTTTGTCTTCCAGTTTAGGATCTATCAATCACAACTCGACATGTATTTTTATTTTCCTTTTCTTATAAAATAAATAAAATTTAAAATGGAAGCAAATTAGACACGTAACATATTGGACTTCGTGAAGGATAAAGTTGAACTCAAAAAGTGGGATGGAGGATATACTTAGTCTCCATCTACAAACACAATATGATTTTTAATGAATGAATGTTTAATGTAATTAAGTTCGTGACAAAACCTTCGACTCATCTTGACATGATTAATAAACTAGACAATTTATTGTTGACTTGCTTAACCCACAATCAACCCGAAATTACTTGGTGCATTATTCATATTAAAATTAACAAGAACCAATTTAACCTACGTAAATAAATGTCATATTTATATAACATAAGTTTTAATCTTAATTATAGAATTGAATAATTAAAATAATTTTAATGTTTATATTGAAAATTCTTCAATAAATCTCTAAAGTTCCCAACTCTTTTACCCAAAACAAAGTCCGCCTCAACTTTTATGTTGTAGTCGGAAGACTTTTTAACTTTTTTTTCTTCTTCTCAATTTAGTACATAAACTTTCAACACCCAAATGAGTTTGTGAGCACCCTCACACGATCAACCAACAAAGCAATGAATAATTGGCTCTAATTTATATAATTTTTCTTTTATTCATCTGTAAGTTTAGAGCTTTCTTACTGGAAAGAAAAATCTCCATTTCATTGGATTATATTGTCTAATGTCTCCTTATTGCAATTGGCTACGTTTCTTTGCCATGGTATTAGCTCTGGCAACCATGTCCATAGTACTCGGATGTACATGGTGACACACAGTGGCGGTGCTAGAGGGGGGCAGGGGGAGCCATGATTTTTTAATTTTCCTTTAATTTTATTAAAAAAAAAATATAAAATTTTCCTTATCGACTCCCCCTAGAATTTTTTTTTTGACCAATTCTGGCTTCGCCTATGGTGCCATACCATCCATGCTGGCTACAAGCGTATAGGACCCATTTGGACAAACAGCACCCTTAGCTTGTCATCCACATTGTTCTGCCAAGGTGGTTCCTAGCAACTAGGGGTGGGCAAAAAACCGTGGATCCCGACCCGCCCGACCAATCCGGCCGACCCGCTCGCCCGCCCATGAGTTGTACATGGACAGATACTGGATTTTATTATTTTTCTTATTCGGGTTTCGGGTGGGCCACGGGTTTTGTGTTTTTTGTCGGGTGGATACCCGCCCGCCCGACCATTTAATTATAAATATAAAAAAATATATATAAAATCCTAAACTACCCATGACCCACCCATGACCCATCCCTCACTTTCTCACTCGACTCTCTCACTCAACTTCAGAGCTCAATTCCTCTCTCGGTCTCTCCCCCACTCTCAACCCCCTTCAAAGCTAGCACATGACTCTCTCGGTCTCTCCCCCACTCTCAATTCATGTATTATTCTGATTCTGGTTTTGGGTTTTTGTCGAGGAAGTCGTCGGAGTTGAGAGATGAACGGACGAAGCTGACGCGTGCAGCGAAGCTGGAGAAGACGGTATAGAGGTCGACATTCGTGAGGCGAGCCTACGATGACTCTAGATCTGATGAGAACTCACCGGATCTGGTGAAATCTAGAGAGATCTTGCCGGATCTGGTGAGATCTCGCCGGATCTGGTGAGATCTCGCCAGATCTGGTGAGCACCGGATCTTAGCTCATCGGGGTTTGCCAAACCTCCATCATCTCCTCCATGGCGCCACCAGCTCCTCCAACCGACTGTACTTTGGTCTCTGATTGATTGGTTAACCGGATAAACCCGATCACCCGCCCGCCAAAACCGATCAACCGACCCGCCCAATCCGACCACCTTAACGGATGGTCAATGGGTTGAAGTTTTGCAAACCTGACTCTGTCGGGTAGGATAAAAAATTACCCCCAAACCCGACCCGAACCCACCCCTGCTAGAAAGCTAAGCTCAAGAGAATAGAAGTGTAAGACTTCAATATTGGCTTATTGAAGGACTATGTGCATGTGAGTTTCTAGTATATATTGACTAATTGACTTGCTTTAATCACGTATTGCCGTATTGGAACATGTCATGTTCAAAGAACTCTCAATTTATCATGTCAAGATTGGAAATGGGGACAAAAATGATGCCACTCTGTAAGTATCAATGGAATTATCGGAATTATCTTGATGGTAATTAGCAAAGCAATAGCATTTCATACGTTAACGATGCAGTCCGCATACTAATATAGTGCCACTTGTTCCATATTACGAAAGAAATAAATGGGTCGCATTGGAGTTATAAGGTACACATACAGATCGAGACCAAAATGAAGTTTGTGAGCACACTCAGACAATTAGGCAACAAAGCAATGATTAATTAACTGTAATTTATATAATTCTTCTTTATTTATCTCAAAGTTTTGAGCTTTCTTATTGAACAAGAAAATCTCCAATTCATAGGATCATAATGTCTCTTTATTGTAGTTGGCTACGTTACTTTGCCTTGGATCACAGCTATTCAAGCAAAAGGCCTTTGATTATAGCAATCTAAGTTGTCCCCGTAGCTTACTCCAAATAGGTCACAATACCTCTTATAGAACCCGATCCTATCAGCCACCCTACTATCTTCGCCAATGCCACATTCTAGCCCACCATTGATAATGTTGGTGATGACACCATAGCCCGGGACTCGACCAGCTGAAGTGTCAGCAGCAGATGGTGTCCATTTTCCAATGATGACATCGTGGCTAGATGGCTTGTTTGCCTGTGGAGTCATCCAAAACCATAAGGCAGTCTTGAATGATATGGTGGGGTCTGTAGCTACCAGATCCGGATTGTTTAACAGATCAGAGTTAATGGCTCTACCTGCTGGCCCATAATTGTAGTTGCTGACAAAATTCAATCAAACAATCAAAATCAGGGTCAAAGTCTTTGATATACATAGTTACAAAGCCCCATGTTTTGTGTGTGAGTGTTAGCGCGCGGACAACGAATTTAAGATTTCAAAAACTTACTGAGTGAGTTGGATAGGTCCTCGACCATAATATTGTTTACCAGGAGCGCATGGCCAATCAGTTGATGGCGTACAATAGGTGTCCATGTTAGTTTCTGTAATAAAGCAATATCCCCATGCATATGGGCCATCCGGTGCACTTGGCCACCCTCCTACACAAATATAATCATCTTTTGTTTAAATTTTTTATTTTATTTTATTTTTTTTTTTTTTTTTTTATAATTTAGTTAGCTAGGGAAGGGGATTTGAAGTTTTAAACCCTAGATGCAAGACTCTTGGCCATCTTTTTCTATTAAAATTAGAAGAACAAATTGAAATTTGACCAAAGTTAGAAAGTATAATTTGTAATTTAACCTTAGAATTAAGGCAATCCAAAAAATTAAAATAAACAGTAACTAAGTATTTCTTATGGTTATGTGTGTTAGACAGGTTCAGAGTTTGAGTCCAAGTCCATTATACATACTATAAATCTAATTGTAATGTAACTTTTTGATTAGTCTACTATAAATATTAATTAAGCCTATGTTTAATATAATTTTTAATGATGCATTTTTATTAAGTCTGGTTGTATTTACATAGTCTATTTTTAAAATGAAAAATAAGTTATATCAAACACATAAATATTTATGTATTGGAGATATACGTGGTACAATAAAGGCATATTTGTTCTTTTCTTTCCATAAACATAATGACTTTGACAATTA
>OU015763.1:4901933-5135535 GCA_907173295.1 Fagus sylvatica | reverse complement strand
TTAAGATAAAGCTCGATCAACTGTTATATGATTTGAAGCATGGTCGACACTTTGGAAGAGTCATTGCTGGTAATATAAATTGATTTCTTTTTAATAATTTTTAAATACTTTATAACTTTCCTGTACTAATATAATTAAAAATGTATTTTTCTTCCAGTGGTCTACACTATTGAATATCAAAAGAGAGGACTCCCTCATGCGCATATATTGCTTTTCTTACATCCTGATGACAAACATCCAACACCAATAGAAATAGATAGGATAATTTCTGCAGAAATTCCTAATTGGAACAAGGATCCTCAAGCTTATATTGCTGTCAAACAATACATGGTCCATGGTCCTTGCGGTTCAATAAATCCAAGTGCAAGTTGTATGATTGACAACAGATGTAGCAAACATTTCCCTAAGAAATTTTATTCTGAGACCACTATTGATGAAGATGGATTCGCAATATATAGGAGAAAGAATAATGGCAGATTTGTTGAAAGAAACGGTGTCAAACTCGATAATCGATTTATAGTTCCTCATAATATTGACTTATTGGTGAAATATCAAGCACATATAAATGTTGAGTGGTGCAATCGTTCGAGGTCTATCAAGTACTTATTCAAATATATAACTAAAGGTCCTGATCGTGCTACTTTAATTCTTGAAGAGAATGTACATGTCGATGCTTCTACTGGAATACAACATGTGACAAATACCGATGAAGTGAAAGTGTATTTAGATTGCAGATATATATCTGCCATAGAAGCATGTTGGAGGATCTTTCAATTTGACATCCATTATAGACTGCCTGCTGTTGAAAGACTAAATTTCCATCTTGAAAATGAACAACCAATTATGTTTGATGATTCTGATTACTTAGATAATGTATTGGATAAGCCAGATATTGGGAAGACTAAATTTACTGAATGGATGAAAGCAAATGATTTGTATGAAGAAGCAAGGGAATTGACTTATTCTGATTTCCCTTCCAAATGGGTTTGGCATAAAAAAGACAAGAATGGAGGTTGAGGAAGTCTGTAAGATCTATAGGGTGGATATACTACGCTCATCCAGGAAGTGGGGAACGCTTTTATATGTGAATGCTACTTAATGTTATTAAAGGACCTAGATCTTTTCAGGAAATAAGAACTGTAAATAATGTGTTGCACCCAACTTTCAGGTCAGCATGTTATGCATTAGGTTTGCTTGATGATGATAAAGAGTGGCATGAAGCTTTAAATCATGCATCACATTGGGCTTCAGGGAAGCAACTTCGTGAACTTTTTGTCACAATTTTGATTTTTTGTGAAGTTGCTGACCCTTACAAATTATGGATTTCAAATTGGAAGATATTATGTGAAGATATTCAACATCGTCAAAGAACAATTTTACGATATGGCAACCTACATCTTGATGACTTCCAATTACAGAATTATGCACTTTGTGATATTGAACAAATATTGATAAGAAATGGAAGGTCTTTAAGAGAATTTGAATCAATACCATATCCAGACACATTGCTTCTCAGACAAAGTAACAATTCGAATGTTGCAGGAAGAATTGGATTATGATAGAGATTCTTTGGTAGAAAAGCATACCAGACTACTTAATGGTCTTAATTATGATCAAATGATAATATATGATGCAGTACTTGGATCTGTTACAGAAAATAAAGGTGGTGTTTTCTTTGTTTATGGACATGGAGGTACTAGAAAGACTTATCTATGGAAAACAATGATATGTCAATTGCGTTCAGAAGGAAAGATAGTCATTGCAGTCGCATCATCCGAAATTGCAACGTTGTTGTTACCTGGTGGGAGAACTTCTCATTCGAGATTTCAAATACCAATAAATGTAACAGATAATTCGACTTGCGGATTTAAACAAGGTTCACAAATAGAAGAATTAACGAAAAAAGCAAGTCTCATAATTTGGGATGAAGCTCCTATGGCACACCGAAATTGTTTTGAAGCTGTTGACCGCTCCTTAAGAGATATTTTACGTTTTAGTGACCCAAACAGTACAGACAAACCTTTTGGAGGAAAAACAATTGTTCTTGGCGGTGATTTTCGACAAATATTACCAGTTGTAGCTAAAGGACGAAGAGAACAAATAGTTGAGGCATCAATTAACAAGTCTTCATTATGGAAGTATTGTAGAGTTTTTATTTTGACAAAGAATATGAGGCTTGAACAAAATCCGGGTGATAATGCTGCAAGAGAATTTGCAAAATGGATTTTGAAAATAAGTGATGGTGAATTATGTGATACTGAAGGTGAATCATTGATTGAGATACCGTCTAATTTAATAATTCATGTAGATAATCATCCTATCAATGATATCGTTAATGCTACCTACCCTGAGATTCAGGCTAAATACACTGATGCAAAGTATTTAGAAGAGAGAGCAATTCTAGCCCCAACAAATGATTTTGTGCAAGACATAAATGACTTCATGATCGATCTTATTAATGTTGATGAAGAAACATATCTTAGTGCAGATTCAATATGTAAAGCTGCAAGCAACATTCCAGAACAAGATGCAATGTATCCAATAGAATTCCTAAATTCATTGAAGTTTCCTGGTATTCCAAACCATAGACTCAGACTGAAAGTTGGATTGCCTATAATGTTACTTCGCAATTTAAACCTTAAGTGCTGGACTTTGCAATGGATACTAGACTTTTAGTTACTCAATTGTCAAAATGGGTTTTAGAAGCTCAAATCATATCAGGAACTCATGTTGGAGATAAAGTATTCATTCCACGAATAGTTTTATCTCCTTCTGAATCTAAATGGCCTTTTGTACTAAAAAGAAGACAATTTCCGGTATCCGTATGCTTTGCAATGACGATTAATAAAAGTCAGGGTCAATCATTGAAACGTGTAGGCCTTTTTCTACATAAACCCGTCTTCTGTCATGGACAATTATATGTTGCAGTCTCTAGAGTTACAAAGTAGAAATGGTCTTAGAGTACTCATTGCAGAAAAAGATTATAATGATCATTTCCATACAAAAAATATAGTATATAAGGAGATCTTCGGCAATCTACCTAGAGGTAATTATTGTCATTTATTATATGTAATGAAATCTACATTACAACTTAGGTTGTACTGAGTAGATGTTTCCTACCCCTCAATGTAAGTTAAACTTACTAATGTAATTTTTTTTTGCAGATATAACTGAATCATATCAACATGGCTTACACACCACTGAATCAGATATCGGTGGAGAAAGACAATTGGAATGTGAAAATTAGAGTTATACGAATGTGGGATGCAATTAACATAGCGAATGACCATGAAATTATTAGTCTCGATATGATAATGGTTGATAGAGAGGTAATTATATATTTATTTCTTAAATATATATATATATAATTTTATGGACATTTATTTATTTGTGTGGATCATATTTTGTAGGGAACACTATTACATGCAAGTATAAGAAGGAATCTGGCTCAACGTTTTCGACCACTCTTAAAGGAAGGATGCATGTATGAAATCAAGCATTTTTTAGTCGAGGAATACAAAGGAAAATTTCGCCCAGTACATAACAAACACAAAATGCTTTTCATGTCAACAACATCGGTCAATCAAATCGATTCAAATTCATAATTTCATACCTCAATATCGATTTGAACTTGCGGATTATGAAACTATAGTTAGCCGATGCTTCGACACTACTTATTTGACTGGTAATACTAATTAATTTACAAATTAATTCACATATATCGTTTAAGTCAAATTTATTCTCAATTCAGCATATTCTTTCATGCATTTGCAAATATAATTTAAGAATTTAACAAAATAATACTAAATGAAAAATTAATACTAACTCTATTAGAACTCATTTCATGCATTTGCAGATGTGATTGGCATATTGGAATCAATTGGGCCCATTGAGGAGGTTATGTCAAGAGGTCGTCCAACAAAAATTCGAAAAATTCAATTGTTGTTAGAAGAGTAAGATTTACTTATCTTTGCATTTGAAATGTAATTAGATAATGCAAAACTATATAAAATTAAAATGAAGATTTTTATTTCTAACTCAATTATACAAAATTTCATAAACAAGTCTATGCAAACTACTCTGTGGGGATCTACAGCATTGCAAATAGATGATGATTTCTATAAAAATAATCCTAGCCCATTCATTGTAATAATCACTTCAACAATGGTGAAAACTTTCAAAGGTAAGCTTTCAGTTAACAACTTAGAAACAATAGAAAGATTTTATATTTATAATCTTAATCGATTTTGTTTAACTATTTGTAGGTGATTACAATTTATCATCAACAAGTGCAACAAAAATCTACATCAACCTTGAGATTCCTGAAGTTGAAAGACTTCTTGACAAGTAAACACACTATCATTCTTTATTTTTATTATAACAACATTATGTAAACTAACAAATAATAATATAACATTATTCAGGAGTATATTGCACAACACCACTGTATCGAAAGTTAAGGAAATAATGGTAGAACGACCATTGAAAGTTTCAGATAGAGAACTTCACTTACATAATAGGAAAACAGTGGCTGAAATAAAGGAAATGGAATGGAACTCAGAGACAAAGGTATCAATTACAATAAATCGTTTTAAATTAAATGTCATATATGAATATTAAATTGTAATATTAAAAATAAATAATCTTTATATTACAGGAAATATTTGTGACATGCAAAGCCAAAATCATAAATGTCGACAATAGATTTGGATGGTATTATATTGCATGTATAATATTATATGCAAGACCAAGGTTAAATCTACAAAAAAATTCTTATAGTGTGAGTGTTGTAAAGCTGAGCTTAAATTTGCAGTACCAAGGTAAATGAGAAATTATACTAAAAAACGAACAAATATATATAAATTACCAAACTTATATATATATTCATTCTACTAACAATTTTGCAAATGAAATAGCTATAGGATACAAACTGAAGTAGAAGATGCAACGGGGTCAACAACATTCATTCTGTTTGACAACGGGGTTGAAAAGATTATACCGAAGACTGCAAAGGAACTTGCAGAAATGCAAGATGAGGTAATTATGAACTCAAAATTTTAAATTAAATCTATACATCATATTGTATCTTCTTATAACTTTATATTCTATTTGTATAGAATTTGAATGATAATAACCTACCAAAGGAACTGGAAAAAATTATTGGAAAGGAATATATATTCCAATTGCGCCTTGATGAATATAATTTGAAATATGGAAGGGAGAATTACACTGTCTCAAGAATATTTGATCTTGATATATCAAAGAAAAATAGTACCTCAAATGAAGCTAAAATCAAGAAGGTAACAAGTTCAATACATTTATCTTATAATGAGTTCTTATCCAATTTATTGGTAAAATCATTATACGTTAGATTCATATCATTATTATGATTATCCAATGCACTCAATCTCATAAATAACAATAACATAACAATGTTTTTAACAATATTAATTGTCAATCATTACAGGAAATTCCAATTAGATGTGTCGGAACTTCAAAAAGTGACAACTACTACAATAATCAGAAAACATATGCAGACAAAACAATGGATGAATATTCTCCAGTGAGATTGCCAATAAATGTGGAAAATATGCAATCAGATGATGACAACATGACAATACAAAGGATTCAAAAGCGTTCAAAGGCTACTCAAGAAAAATCATCAGAGAACAAAAAGCTTAGAAGTGCAAAAAATAAGGAAAAGTGTTAAAGATGAAAAAATAAAAAGTTATTACAAACCATTGTTATTTGTTAACACAATGTTTTATATTTACTCTATACAATGTTTAGTTGATTTATGGAGGTCTCAAACAAGTAATATTATTGTGAAATAAATCTGTATTATCTGTATTGTTTTGGTATTTTTCTATTTGATTATAATAGATTGATTGATTATCTATATTGTATTTCTATTTAATATCAACTGTGTTTCACCTACTTTACAGAAAAATTAAATTTCTGATCATGAATATTAATATAGATGATCCCCTGCTCTGCGCGGGTTATATGCTAGTGAATATAATTGATGAAGTTTTGAATGGTATAGCGTTTTGAATACGAGGTAATGCTAGTACTTTATGTAACAAATTAGTGAAGTCACCATTACTCTTTATATAAATACCTTAATGCAACCCAGCACAACATACCAAAACAATGAAAAAAAAATGAGAGAAACACACTACACACCGAAAAGAGAAACTGAAAAGATTACAAAATAAAAACTTTAAAGGCAAGTACATGTATATTTACATCTTGGAAAGACTCTTATCGAAATTAATTAAATCAATTTCTGTGTCTTCTCCCACTCACCTTTTTTGGTACAAGTTGCCTCATTCTAAATGTATTCATTAACCAATCATATTTCCTTGCCATCACAATGTGCCCAATGGTCACTCCAACAACTAGACCAAACCCATACCCAATCACAACTATTTTCCAACCAAATTCAAATGGAGAACCTGAATCTTCACTCTTCTCAAAGATTGAAAGGTGGAGGTAACAAAGTATTTGAATTATCACATTTATTTGTCAATGGGCTTCCACACAATCCAAAATTTCCCTCAAATGAATTATTTAGAAATGTATCAAATCGTTCTCGCTCTGGGTATGGGTCCCGTGAGATTATTATAAGAAATATTGAAATATTCCAAGAAATTAAGTTGTGTTAGTTGTTATGGGATCTCGCCTGAGAGTTTGTTTTGATAAAGGTCCAATGATTCCAATCCATCAAGATTCCCTAAGGATATTGGGATATAGCCAGTTAGAATATTATTGGCAAACACCCTTAAATCTCCAATTGATTCCAGGATCTCTACTTCAAACCTATTGCTTGACATATCAATAGCTCTAAAGCACTTTTGGCATTATCCTTGTGCGGCATTATCATAGGTGATGTCACACATTCTCTTGTGTATGTTTACGTTTATGTGTATGTTTATTTCTATTGATGTGTGTCGTAATTCCCTCGAAATTATGGTTTAATTCAGTTACATAATTATATTGATTTTTCTTGGAATATGTACTTTTATTAACAGGTCCATAACCATTTGAATCGCTCTCTATATTTTAATTAAAATAATCATATCAATTTATTAGAATATGTACGTGAGTTTATATGAAATTTTATTTAATTCTATTAATCCATTTTGTTATGTGTTAGATTAATCACTTATGAAAATTTACTGTCATGATGCTGGTGAACCAAATATACCCCATCTTCCTACCATCCGAAATCTGACCATTTTTGTTATGGGTTAGATTAATCATTTATTAAAATTTATGTCATAGTAATAATCCAGCTAATTTTATTATGTCATATCTTTCCACAGTCCTGGTAAACCAAATTTGTATTAAATTTTTTTTCATGATCCGAATTCCTTAATCACACATAGCAAACATGCACCATCATGTGGACATACATAACAAAATTGATCTTGTGTTTACAAATATGTTCATGAATAAACACACCAACAACAAACCAAAGACAAGAAATAGAGATAAAAATATAAGTAGCAGAGAAACCTAAGCAATTCAAAGAAAAGCATGACAGCAAATGGAGTAGTAATAACAAAAATGAGAATAACCATCATCAAATACAAAAAGAGGGAGAAGAGAAAAATTAGAAATAGGTGTGTGGCTGATATGATTTAGGAAGGAAGAAAGAGATGGTTCGGGTCGATCTGATTCGCCTCGTATGAGTGTTATCCTAGATTTATGGTTATGTTGATGTTTATGTTAATTATCTCATGTTTGTGCCATTTGGCTCAATGTAAGCACTACATGTTGTGTAACTTAATTTCTACATGTGGTCTATTATTAACACATTATTAAATTAATTTCCTTCAATTCGACTCTATTACCAAAATCCTATGAAGTTTAAAATAGTTTTCTATTAAAAATTTATTATAAAAAGTTTTAAGAAATTCATTCTTTATTTTAAATTATTTTAATCAATGTGGGACTAGACACCCACACCACACGTTCCAAAGTTATTACATAAGAATGTAGTGGACACTTGGGGCAATTGTTAGCTACAACACTAAAACTTCAAATAAAACCTGCACATGTTATGTTAGATACACTATTTTCTTTAGAGTTAAGCTCAATCTCAATATGGTTGAAACGTTATATAAAAACCTGGTCAGAAAATATGGAATTGGGTCAGATTAATTAGAGTAGAAGTGTAGAACGCATGCCTGCACTTAATTAGGTGGTCTAGTCCATTGCTCTTGTTAAGCTCTTGCCATTGCATAAATGAGTCATGCATGAGCTGTGATATATCTAGTCTATGAGAAGTTTCACATTAACTTCCATGATTATCTAAGAGTGTTAAACAAAATTATTAGAACATTATCAATTATGGTTTATCACTTTTTCTATTCAAGATAATTTGTGGATGTGGTTTCAATTAAACGCTTTAGCGCCAAGAATGTGAGAGCTACAGAGCCAAAAGCTTGAGTCAAGGACTTCCTTAACAATATTAATTAAACTGAGGACTTCCTAACAATATAATTAGGAATTATTAAATGACTCCACTAATCAATTATTAATCTCTTGTTTCAATTAAACGCTCTTAGCGCCAAGTCTCTCTTATTATTTGTCTGCTTCTGTTGTTGTAGCTTCGGTTGCTTCTATCTTCTCATTTGCATGGGACATGACAGAAAAGTAGTAGCAATTAATTTTGTTTTTATAATATATAACTGGTTGCAACCATGAAATTTCTTAACAGAAAGTTTGTGAGAATAATAAAGATAATCGGTTGCAACCACTTTTCACAAAATGTTTGTGAGGATAAGTGGTAGCAATTTTGGTTTTATAATAGATAACTGGTTGAAGTTACAAAACTTGAAAGACATGCCAAAGACTTTTGTCACGTTATAAAACACCATTCCTAGCTACTCGATCGTCTTCTTTATCTGGAGTCTAAAAGAGTCTCAGTTGCTCACAATTAGATGAATTTATGTTAGCAAAAAAAAAAATTGATAAATTTATGAAAAAACTTGAGCAACAAAAGATCTAAAGATTTTGCAATCAAATTGAGGATCGCCAATCAAATTTCCATTACTATAACATACTAAAGATTTGCAATCGATACTTGTTGTAAGATAAAAAATAAATAAATAAATAAAACAATTTAGGATCGCCACAATACCCAAAGCATCTTAGGGAGACTCCAAGACTAATTGAGGCCTTAATGTAATATATGGAAAGATCACTTAACCCAAAAGTCTATACCATGATTTCCATGATAAATAATCCGAAACGAATTCAAATTCTTCTTTTCAGGTGCAAGCTTGTTGATCTTTTTGTTTTGATGACTCTTGATACCACTTTGTTGAAAGTTAGTGAGCCTTCACACGTTCACATGACACTCTGTAGAATAGACTATAATTGAAGCTCATGCGCTTAATATAACATATAGGAACATCATTTAATCCATAACCTCTCTCCTACATGTTGTATAAATTTTAACGGGTTTGTTGTTGTTGTATCAATATTTAATAATACTCCCCAAATCAAATTTATGGTATTATTCTACATCATTTAAAAATTTAAATAACGTAACATCGGATACATCTTTAGATTTTATTAATTAATCTGAAGTCTGAATCATGAAATTGATTCATTCAAATGAAAATTAACCTAATACCAGTTTGATTGGTTTAGGTCTAGGATATTAACAATAATTCGCAAGAATGAAGCATTATTATTCTTGATTTAGTTGATTGGTTAACTTATACTACATGGTTATTTTGTGTAGGAGGTTGGCCAGCTGCACCAGATGGCCCATATGCATGGGGAATTGCTTTGTAAGGCAGAATAATAAAACCCTTATATGTGAACCCCAAAAAGGGCCATGCCCTCCTGGCAAAGTATATTATGGCAGAGGACCCATCCAACTTACGCAGTATGTCCCTCATTCATGTCACTTGCAAATTAATTATAGTTCAATTTTAACACATTAAAACCAAAAGCGATATAAAATGCTAATATATTTTATTCTCTATTACTATTTCAAAAATATTAAAAGAAAAACAATCAAAAGGATTTAAAACTAATTTCAAATAACTTTAACAATATAAAAATCCCAAAAATCATAAACCAAATTTAAGAAATATACAATATTTTTAGGATTTTTTTGTTTCTCTGCACTTTGGCAACCAAACAAAACATTAAGGTAAAATGGTCTATTAATTCTAGTTTTAAAATTTTTCTTTATAGTAAAGATACCCAAGTCCAAAATTCGTTTAAGTGCCATCATCTATGCTAAATGCTAAAATTTGATAAATTTTCACATAGTGTTTTATACAAACTAACCCGTAGATTGACTAAATAATGATGCAAAGCAATTTAAGAAATACAAAAATCAAATTGCTTCCACAAATAAAAGAAATTAGTAAGAAACTTGAACTAATAGAAGCTACTTCACACTACCTTTAAAAAACATTTGAAAAATCTCAATCAATTTTGGTAGCTTTATGTGGAATGACTGCTCACTCTTGGAAAGGTAATGCAAGCACATTACTAGAGGAAGTGAGAAATGTTTTTAGGTTTTAGAATAAGTCTAAAATCACATTAAAAATCATAACTCTTGACACAATTTGTTGAGTTATGTTGTGGTGATTGGTGGACAATCCAAGGGTTTTCTAATGGTGGGCGCATCTAAATTGGTTGTTAACCATTCACATGTTACCATTACACCAAATTATGACAAAAGTTGTGACTTTTTATATGGTTGTAGATGGATTAGATACTTGGAACGGCAGAAAGAAACGTAAAGAAGTAGTAATATGTTTTTCTTTCTTTCTTTAAAGTTGAGGGTGGACACTCCCCCGGAACATGTATATGAATCTATTGAAGATTAAAACTTCATTCATTTTATCACAAGGTCTCCATTTAAATGCAAGATGATTTAGAGAGTTTATAATCTTACGTACAGGTGCTCTAACATTAATAGAATGGAATTGGAATATCAAATTGTTATACTCAATTTTTTTTTGATAATTTGATAATTATGGGAGATAAGATTTTAGATTTGAACCCTAATTCTTCTCATATAGAAGAAAAGGAAATATTAACTGAGTTACATGGCTCTTACCTTGTCATACTCATTTGAAATGAAATAAATTGTTACTAGATTTCCATGTAATTGTAAATTGTGTCTCAAGTTGCAATTGTTTGATGGAATATTTGTGTGTGTTTTCATGATTCAAACATTAATTGGCTTTATCACAAGATCTCAATATAAATGCAAGATTTAGGGAGCTTAGAATCTTACACGTGCTCTATTACTAAATAGAACATTATTAGAATATTCGATTGCTTAACATTTGTTCAAAATATATATATATATATAAAATCAATTCTCATGCTCTAGACAAATCAATTCACAAAAACTTTTTGCTGAAAAATTTATATCCTTATTTTCTTTTTTTGTGTTGTGGTGGCCTATGTGAAGTGCATTTGAGTGAGAAAGTGAATCTTTCGATGAAAAAGTCGTGTCTGGTGCAAAGTTGGTCAAGAACAGTCCAAAATTCAAGTGAATCCCACTTTTGATAGATGCTTGTACCAAAGTCTAATTAATTGAATTAATTCCAGTAAAACTTGGATGATTGTATATCCTCATATGTGACTATACACATACTTTGATGCATTTTTTTTTTCTTTTTTGGTGAATATATACTTTGATGCTTTTGCTGACATTGAGTGTTGATCTTTTAACTTTATCAGCAATTACAACTATGCTGCAGCGGGTAAAGCAATCGGAGTGGACCTGATAAACGATCCAGATCGTGTAGCCACAGACGCAGTGGTATCATTTAAGACAGCCATATGGTTTTGGATGACCCCACAAGGCAACAAGCCATCAAGCCACGATGTCATCATAGGCAAATGGACACCATCTGCTGCTGATAGGTCAGCTGGTCGAGTCCCAGGCTACGGTGTCATCACCAACATAATCAATGGTGGCGTCGAATGTGGGCATGGTAATGATAATAGTGTGGCTGATAGAATCGGATTCTATAAGAGGTATTGTGACAAGTTGGGATTGGGCTATGGGAACAACTTGGATTGTTATAGTCAAAAGCCCTTTGCTTAAACTGCTATGGTCAAGAGTATTGTGGTAATAGTGTAATACCACTACCAACTCTCTAGCAAGAGAAAATAAAGAGTGACAAGCCTATGTAATTGGATAATCTATTTCCCTTGTAGGAAAACTTTTATTATGCATTTGCTAATTACCATCAAGACCAACACGTTAAAGTATGAAATGCTATTACTTTGCTAATTAATACTAACTAGTCGTAAACCTGTGCGATGCACTGAAAAATTACTTAAAATGAAATCTAAAGAATTATTGGTCGAAATATGATTTTGTCTTTTATATTTTGTCTAAATATGAAAATTGATAATTATTAAAAGACATTTATTATTATTGTATTTATATATAAAATATATTATAGTATTAGACATTTATTATGATTGTGTTTATATATGGAACTATATATTATTTCTATTAAAGAAAATATAATGTGTCAAGATTCTAATGAGATGTTTAATTATAGAATAAAATTTAAATTCAATTAAAAAATATTATTAAAATAATGAGATGTAAAATTTGTGGGAAGTTTATGTAGCGCAATATTATGAGGTCAATCAAAAGTAAAAAAAACTTCAATTTTACATTATAGTATAGATTACCGTCAAAATAATTCTGGTAATTCCATTGATATTTGCAGCGAGATCAATCTAAAGCAGCATCATTTGTGTACCCATTTCCAATCTTGACATAATAAATTGAGACTTCTTTGAACTTGACATGTTGCATACGTGTGGTTAAATGAGAAAAAACTTTATTGAAAGGAAGAGCAATTAAGGCCTACAAGCGAAGAAACCCCCAAGGCAAGATCCTCATTACAAACAGAAACAAAAGCTTGAGGGCCGATACAAAAATCAAAAGGCCCCAAAGAAGAATTAAGCAGAGGCCACCTCGCAAAGACATGCATGAGGGGCTCTATTAGCACCCCTCCTAATCCAATGGAGGGACCAAAAGGAAGAGACTGACAAAAACAAGTCAGTTAGTCATTATATACCAGAAACTCACATGCACATAGTCCTTCAATAAGCCAATATATATTGAAGTCTTAATCTTTTCTTCTCTTGAGCTAAACTTTGTTGCTAGGAACCACCTCGGTAGACCAATGTGTGGATGACAAGCTAAGGGTGATGTTTGTCCAAATGGCCTATGTTGTAGCCAACAATGATGGTGTGGCACCACAACCGAGTACTGTGGAAGTGGTTGCCAAAGCCAATGTAGGCCAACAACTACACCTTCCAATCCAACCCCCAGCCCATAATCCTAGTGGTGGTGGGAACGTTGGCAGCCTCATCAGCTTCTCTCTATTCGCCTAGCATTAGTTCAACATTGATATTTCGATTTTTATTTTTATTTTTTATAATTTCAATAATTGAGGGAGGAGTGATTGAAACCTGGATGTCTTAAGTGGAAACACCAGAAAGTACCAATTGCACAAGACTTTTGGCTTTTCTTTTTCTTTTTCTTTTTTCCAACTAAATGAATAGATTACACTACAAAAAAATCTGCATATAGAGGCGGTTTTGAAAAGCTCAAAACTGCCTCAATAAACTATCAAACCGCCTTAATAGACATGAATGCTCTATAGAGGCGGTTTTCAAACCGCCTCTAAAATTTTTTAAAGTGCCTTTAAAAGTACTGCCTCAATAGACATGAATGCTCTATAGAGGCGGTTTTCAAAAACCGCCTCTATAGAAAAACCTATAGAGGCGGTTTTCAAAACCGCCTCTAAAGATCATATGTAACCACCTTTATAAGTAATATGGTCTATAGAGGCGGTTTTCAAACCGCCTCTAATAGGTTTAAAAATCGCCCTAGATTTATCTATTGAGGCGGTTATATAACCGCCTCTATAGATAAAATATTAAAAAAAAAAAAAAAATCTATTTTTGAAAGTTGTCTATTGAGGCGGTTTGAAAACCGCCTCTATAGATCTTTTTTTTTTTTTTTTTTTTTAATTTGCTTTTTGCACTGATTTGATTCTCCTAATACACGATACAAAATTCCAAACTAGAACAGAACAAATATCTATAATACCATCATCATATATGTATAATACAAATAAGGTATTATCTAAAGAGTCTTCAAAACAATGGACAAACTAAGACAATATTACAATATTAAAAGTTTCAAATTGTTTGATAATTTCAATACAACACTTCACTTGAACATAAATGTTTCAAAAAACTAATTAGTACAACTAATCCTCAAAACTAGAATTCTCCTAAGTTTTCTGATTGATGAGATGCAACAGATGATCTTTGGCCAATTGGAGATTGTTGATTCGGAACACCAACATTGCCCTACATACAAATTAAGAGAGTTTATAAGTTCCTATAATAGTAAAAAAGAACAACACAATGAAATTGACCTATCAATTGAAATTCAAACATATTTAAAGTCAGGTAGTTTTAACTCAATATAATCAGAGTAAAAAAATTAAACCAGAAAACATTAGAACAAACAAAGGTTACATAGTTCATACTTTTCATTTGGGTTTCAAATAACAAAACTAAGGCATAATAAAATTCACCCAAGTAGTATACATGCCAAACAATACTCACACCAAATTACAACTCAAATCAATGAATCAAATTCAATAATTAATTCCCCAAAGTTCCAGTATTTTCAGCTTAACATTAAGGCAGATTTCTGCAGATCAGTCATTTTATAAATTTTATTTGGAACACTTAAAAGTTATCAAAGTAACTTGAAATTTAACAGGGATGAACTCATATATATGTAAAAGCTACCACAGAAAATTCAGATCAAGATAACATTTCTAGAATTTATTAAAATTCTTGTCATATGGTAAACACGAATCTGTCCTGACAGATTTAGTGTCTCATAAGAAAATTAATAACTCTTTCAATATCAATCCAAATACTATAATTCTTGATTCTAAACTCAATCCCTGTGTGTTAACTTTCATTATATTCATCTTTTGTATCCAGATTCCACATATATAAATTACTATGAATATTTAATCACTACAAACACAGACACTGTCCATTTGACAGATTTGTAGGATTTTCTTATAAATTCTCAAAAGGTATTCAAATAACCATATTTTCAAGTGAGATTTTAAACACTTATACTAGACATATAATAAATCAATCTTCAATAAACCGTTTCCCAAATTACTTTTTACAAAAATCCCAGAATTTCATACAAGTTTCTGCTCACTGCAGAAAACAGAAACAGAGCAGCTTCCATGGTCACACATATACTCATGAATCAAGGAGAATATCAAATCCATAAGCAAACCCACACATAAACATAAAAGCCCAGCAACTTCCATTAACAAAAATCAAAGATTAAACCCCCAATATCAAAACCCTAACTAAATTTCATCAATCAAACAATCTCAATCATACCCACTTCTAAACCTTGATTAAAATCATAAGCTCTTACCTTAATTGATTATCAATCTTGTTCTTGCTGTGAGAATGGTGATTTGCTTTTTGCATTGATTTGATTCTCCTAATACACGATACAAAATTCCAAACTAGAATTCTCTCAAGTTTTCTGATTGATGAGATGCAACAGATGATCTTTGGCCAATTGGAGATTGTTGATCCGGAACACCAAAATTGCCCTACATACAAATTAAGAGAGTTTATAAGTTCCTATAATATTATAATTCCACATGGGTTTGCCTTCAATATCTAAACCACTACATAAAAACATTGACTTGACAACATTTTTTTGATCCTGAACAAAGTCACCAAGTGCCCAAAGAGACAACAGGCAAAACCCAGAAATCAACCTATACTTACACCAAGTTGAAACTTGAATTTCAAACTATTCCCAGATGGGTATTAATAATCCATACCCAGAAAACCAAACAATCCAGAAGAACCCAAAAAAAACAAATCTTAACAATTTTAAAGCAAGTAATCAGGTTTGGTTTCACCTAATTACTCATTACTAGCAGCATATAAGTTGAAGTAGAATGCCAATCCCACTTCCATAACCAAACAATTAATGTATAACTTAAAAACATTTCTATAACTCATTAAAAATTAATACCTGTGGAAAATGTTGTGCGTTTTGTTGAAGAAATTGTGCCATATTTGCCACTTGTGCCTTTAAAGAATCCAATTCATTCTTCATTTCTTGGTACTTTGGGTCTTCTTCCACCGATCGTATTCGAAGTCCCATAATTTTTGTCTTGGTATTTCGACCAAATGGGGTTGGTCCAAATCCCAATCCACGGACACGACCGGAGTGCTCTGGACCCTTCACCTGACTATAAACATCATTTGGTGCCCATGCAATACTTCCAGAACTAGAGGTGCAATCCAATTGAGTTGAAGGGTCACTCATCAGCTCATTCATTATTTGCTAATATTCATAATTTCACAAAATAATATATTAGAGACTAGCAATTTGTTAATAGATTTAAGATGATACATGTAAAGTCTAGATGATACTTACAATATTTTTAGCCGCATTATCATTGACTGGAGTCCCACCTTTATGGGTATAGAATTTCTCATATAGCTCTGCACGCTATATTGGAACGTTAACCCCACGTTCCTCTTTCTACATTATGATCATTAGGTTCATTTAATGAGCAATATCAGTTCATGTAATACCCTAAACATTCTAAATCATTTACAATTTAATATTGTGAGTTATTGCAGTTTGTCATCTTGCAGTTTTAAGGCATACCATATGAGTAAAGAAACACCTATTAATATATACCTGGCCATCTTTTGAATACCAATAAGTAACCAAGGTTGCAAAATCAACCTTATCTACATGAGGTGATGCTGCAGCCACTACATGTGTCCGGTTGATTTTCATGATTTAATGGCAATTCAACTTTGGTTCCCAGGGCAAGATTCCAAATATGTAAGTACTTTGAACGCCCCCGAGTGGCATGTTTAAGAGGAGCACCTATTTAATGTAAAGGAAACAATATCAAATGATGTCAACCAATATTAACAATATCAACCTTTGAATAAGATTAAACACATATAAAGTACCTGAAACTGCAGCATCGACTGCTAGCTGTTCCTCCACATCTAATAACTCATGATGTGCTTGTTTCTCGTGAGTTGGGGCTTGTTGTGAAGAAGAGCCTAATGTAACGACACGTGTACGAAGAGGTTTCCTTGCCATTTCTATTTACAAGAACTAAAATAAAAACAAATATAATAATATATATATATAATTGATCAAAAATGATATCAATGTTTGCACAAATGGGAAAGCAAAGAGCTAAGGTTCTATTCTCTTGCACAAGTCAAAAAAAAGTTTGAAAAATTAAAGCTCAAGGTCAGCACTAGGTAGAGGGCAGATGAGATGACCCACACAAGCACATCGATTGATTATTTTTTTTATTTTTTATTTTTGTTTGAGACCCTGGTAGGCAATTACCGTGTACATTACAAATCAATTTCACAGATATTAGAATCTGCACAACGGATATATTTGAATATTAAATAACTCTTAAGCCTAGCAAGATAGAATAAAATCTTTAAAGAAATGTCTTTAAATTTATAAATAAGAATATATATATATATATATATATATATATATATATATATATATATATATATATATATATATATATATATTACTGTATGCATGTTGTTCATATATGTAGACTAATAGTATCTTACACTTGGTCAAAGGTAAATTACTTCGGAATCTTACACATATACATATAGAAATTTATTACACTTATTTTTAAGCATAAAGTAAAGTATATACAAGAGGCAAGTACATAAATATAAAATTGCTGAATAAACAACTGCTAAGGTTCCATTCTCTTACAAGTAAAAAAAAAAAAGAGCAAGATTCCTATCTCAAGAGTGATAAGACCCTTTTATATAGAAATAGAATACGTAATTTATTATAAGAATTTAATCACAATATAATAGAGAGAAAAAAAAATTACAAAGATTATGTGGTTAATGAGATATAAATATTTTGTAAAAATAATTTGAGTTCAGAAATGATTAGATCTACATGTGCTAGTACTACTGACCAAATGAAGAATAGATGCACTACTGTCTTGGGCCGGGAATCTAATGGATCAAAAATGAATAGGCCTTTTGCTTCATGCCTTTTGCTTAAATTTAAATTTTTGTGCTTAAATTTATTATTTTAACAAATAAGCATTTGATGATGGGCTGTAATCCATTTTATAGTGTCACAGTAGGCCGTGACTCTAGAAGAATTTGTCCTTGTTAGTTTAAAAAAAAAAGATTAACAGCTGGGAACCAAACCAAATTGGAGCAATATTTAAGTTTGAAAGCAAAAGAAAACATTAGAATTTAAATGAAAAAGACCACATATAGACAAAATGTAATTTGCAAAAAAAAAAATATATATATATATATATTAACATAAGTTATAGGGTGGGCAGTGGTAATAAAGAGGACAAGGACAAAGATTTGCATCACATCCAAGAAAAATTAATAATGCAGACAAACATGTCACATGAACCTCAGGTCCAGGTGGGTCCTCCACTAACACTTCTCCACTGAACTCTATATGACTCTATCCTCAAACTCAAAAACCCCACTCTTACTTCCTCTCTTTGTCTTTGTATCATTACTAATTCATTGACACAGAAAAGTCTCCCTTTAATTCAGACACACTATTTCTGTGCCATCCAGTATGAGCAGAGAAAGCATAGAAGAAGGAGAGCTATCAAGTCCTCTAGTTTCCAAAGAACACCATGAAGTATACGCCAGTGGCAGTGGTGGCCATGTTGGTGCCAACACTGGTTGTGATAGCCATGGTGGTAGTGATGATCAGAGTGGATCTTCCTCGGCCACAGGTGTGGTTGTGCTTAGCACTTTGGTTGCTGTCTCGGGTTCCTTTGTTTTTGGTACAGCTGTAAGTGATTTTTACTTTAGGCGCGTGTGCACATGGTGTCATGGTCCACATGCATGTGATAACTGACAAGACAGTCCAAAATTCATGCGTGTTCTAGTGTGTAGACTAGAGTTACCTAGGATATTGTTTGCAAAGATTTTGATGTGTTTATGAGTACCAAATTTGAGATGATTCATACTGCATGAGTGTAGCTCAAATTATTGTAACTAATGTTTGAACTTTAAAACCCAGTTGATGTTTTCTGTGCTAATGTGACTTGGATACTTGACAATAAATCTACAGACCAAAAAAATTACATTTGCTAACCTATACTTGGATACTTTTTTTGAATGGCAGAGTGGCACAGAAGGCTGTGTACTGCATGAAGTGACTAGAGGGACAGATGTCCTGCTTGTCAAATCTATCTTAAGACCCTGTGAGTTGTAAGTTGTGACTGTAAAAATCTAAAGCAAATAGATTTTAGGCTCACATACACACTCACCCTATTGTTCATTTGCTCATCCACTGGATTCAACTCACTAGTACTGAATTTCACATTGGAAACGGCTATTCTTTTTCTACACAACTTTCTATACCAGTTTTAAAAAGACTGTCTCTCACTCTGCTCAAGATATAATGCAAAACAAATAAAACACTACTACAAATCTTTCTCTCTCTCTCTCTCTCTCTCTCTTCGTGCTTTAACTTCAAATATTAATTATTAGTTTTAACTAATTATCAAATAGAAAATAATTCTAAACTTAAATTCACTGCATCCAGCCAGAAATTAAAAAGATACTGTGAGCTATCATATTTCAAAGGCCTACAAAATGTACTGGCAAAGGTACCGTGGGTTATAGGGGTCTAAAACTACAAGTCTAGTTCCTTAGTCAGCCATTTATTTTCAGTGGGTCCAAACACTTAGCATTTGACAAAATAAAAAATTTATTTTTTTAGTTTCTTTCTCTTGTTCGTATTCGTATCTCTTTCTTTTTTTTGAGTTATCACTCTAACCCATAAGACCCATTCAAAAAAGCTTTCCAAGCTTTCTGA
Source organism: Fagus sylvatica (assembly GCA_907173295.1). NCBI lineage: Eukaryota > Viridiplantae > Streptophyta > Magnoliopsida > Fagales > Fagaceae > Fagus > Fagus sylvatica. The sequence continues at coordinate 5,115,548 of OU015763.1, read as the reverse complement.
CTTTCAACTTTCAGGATCACTTTCCACAGTTCTACTTGTAGAAGCATCTGAGTTCTTAAAGTCATATTTCTTTTTCTTTCCTTCAAGCTTATACACTACTGACTACACAGATAATCACATAATTCAGAAATTTTCTACTTGACCAAATCAGAAAATGAAACAAACAAAATTGGAGACAGAGAGAGAGAATACCTTGGAGGGATCGATGAAACCTTAGCTCCGCCGATCAAAGCAACAGCTGTGGAGGTCGATGCTAACGTGGCATTGAAGCTTTACGCTGAAGATAGAAAGAGAGAGAAATGGGAAACAGTGAATCGGCGAACCTGAAGAGAAGAGAGAGAAATTGGTACCTGAAGAGAATAGAGAGAGAAAGAGGAGAGCTCGAGCGGCGCCGAAAGTGGAGAGCTCGAGCGGCGGCACAGGCAGTGGCGATGGTGGAGCACCGGGGAAAGAAGAGAGAAAGAGGTAAATGAGAAAGGTAAATTTTATGAGAATGAGAAATGAGACGCAGTTCAAATATAATTTAGGGATTCACTAAATTTTATGAAAATAAGGGCATATCTATTGAGGCGGCTTAATTAAACCGCCTCTATCTAATAATACTATTGAGGTGGTTTAATAAAACCGCCTCTATAGATTAAAAAGTATAAGGGCGGTCAATAAAACCACCTCAATAGATGTTTGTAGAGGCGTTTTACTAAACCGCCTCTAGAAAAACCGCCCCAACAAGTCACATTTTTTGTAGTGTTAATTGAAGATGTTTTGAATGGTAGTGTTTTGAATACAAGGTAGTGCTAGTACTTCATGATAACAAATCAGAGAAGTCACCATTACTCTTAATTATACATTAATGCAACCAAGCACAACATACCAAAACAATGAAAAAAAATGGAAGAAGCACATTACACACTGAAAAGAGAAATTGAAAAGATTACAATATAAAAACATTAAAGGGAAGTACATGTATATTTACATCTTGGGAAGACTTTGTCGATATTATTCAAATTTATTTCTATGTCTCCTCCCACTCACCTTTTTTTGCACAAGTTGATTCATTCTGAATGTCTTCATTAACCAATCATGTTTCCTTACCAACACAATGTGCCCAATAGTTACTCCAACAACTAGACCAAACCCATACCCAATCACAACTATTTTCCAACCAAATTCATATGGAGAACCTGAATCTTCACTCTTCTCAGAGATTGAGGGTGGAGGTAGCAAAGTATCTGAATTATCACATTTATTTGTCAATGGGCTTCCACACAATCCCGAATTTCCCTCAAATGAATTATTTAGAAATGTATCAAATTGGTTCCCTCTTGGTATGGGTCCTGTGAGATGATTATAAGAAATATTTAAATATTCCAAGAAATTAAGTTGTGTTAGTTGTTGTGGAATCTCGCCTCAGAGTTTGTTTTGAGAAAGATCCAATGATTCCAATCCTTCAAGATTCCCCAATGATATTGGGATATAGCCAATAAGAATATTATTGGAAAAATTGAGCAAATGAAGCACCCTTAAATCTCCAATTGATTCTAGGATCTCTCCTTCAAATCTATTGCTTGACATATCAATACCTCTAAAGCGCTCTTGGACCTTTTGGTATACCATATTCATGCCTTTGTTTGTAATTTCCATTGAGTAATTGTAATCATAAGACAAATGATAATTCCAAAAACCTTTTGGTATACTAAAATTTGTCTTCACATGAATATATGTTAAAGGCTTTCATTCTCAAAATCTCGATCCTTCCAATTCTGAAAAAATTCCAGTGGCAACTTTCCAGAAAAACTATTGTTGGAGAGATCAAGGACTCGCAAGTTGGGAAACTTATAATCAGCATTAGAAGTGGCTATTGGACCGTTAAATTTGTTTGACCGTAAGCAAAGAATCATTAAATTTGGAAGATTTCCCAACCAAGAGGGAAAAGAATCATTGAATTGGTTAACACCAAGATCCATAGCCTCTAGCATCACACACTTGGCCAATGATCTTGGTAACCGGTTTTGGAATTTGTTTTCACTGAAATTTATCATCCTCAATTTGCTTCCTTTTGTCCAAGTTTGTGGAATGCTTCCCTCTAATTTGTTTCTTTGTAAATTAAGCACTTAAAGAGAATCACCAAAGTTGTTTAAACATTGAGGAAGTGAACCACTTAAGTTATTATTAGACAAATCAAGCATCCCAAGAGAAGTCATGTTGCAAATCAATTGTGGAATTTTTCCACTCAATTTATTGTTTGGAATATGGTAGCGCAAGGCAGTGAATGGTGGAATAGGAAGTGATCCTTCAAGCCGGTTAGAGCTAAGGTCTAGTCCATGGATGAGGAATTGGAACATGATCAAAGGCTGTGAGAAAGTTGAAAGAAAGATCCAAAACCCTTAGACTTTCTCTACTTATGTTCCACATCCATTCAGGTATATGGCCAGTGATGTTGTTGTAAGCTAGGCTTAGCCACTGCAACTCATCTTGGTTTCTTAGAAAATGTGGAATTCACTCAAGTTACATGAAGCCAAATCTAACCCATAGAACTTTGGTAGAGTGACATTGGTACATGTTTCATCAATGAGTAAGGACAAATTATTAGCAGAAAGATCCAATATGCCTAAGCTTTTCAGATTAAGAAACATACAAAGTTCCATGGTGCCGCTCAAATGATTATCATAAACATCAAGAACTTCAAGATTGTTTAGTTGAAATATTGAGCTTGGAATTAGGCCTTGAAGCTTGTTGGATGCAAGCCCAAGAAAAGTCAATTTTGTGAGGTTCATAAGGGTAGAAGGAATTTCACCAAATAACATAGAAGAAGTGAGATTGAGATATGTTAGTCCTGAAAGATTGCCTAGCTGGGATGGGATTTGAGAGTAGTTGAAGTTGTTGTATGCAAGGTTAATCCTTTGAAGATGAACAAGACGGAAGAGAGTGTTGTTGGAGTTGATTGAACCGTAGAGACAGGTACTACTCATGTCAAGCTCAATCACATGACCTGTGTACTCATCGCAAATAACACCATCCCATGAGCAACAATCACTGTTTTGACCTTCTAGTGTCCAGGATGAAAGCTTACGACAAGCCAATGGATCACTAGAATCGGATCCTTCTATGATAAAGCTTTCTTTGAATTGCAACAAGGCTGAACTCTCATCATCATGGCATAGTGGCTGTATAGAAGGAGACAGGAAGATTTAGAAAAGCACACGCATGAACATGAAGCAAAGAAACGAAGACCCCATGATGAGAATTGCTTATTAACTATGCATATAGCACAGAAAACCATGGTCCAATTGTCTTATATGATCGAAGGCACGGTCCACATTAAGAAGTTTATTCCCAGGAACATTCACGACCTTACATTTTAAAAATCTTAAAGCTTTTTTTATCATTTCCACTTTTGATTTTTTAAATGCGGTTTCCTAAAGATGATAGAAACAGACGAGCTACTGTATTGAAAGTGGACAATTTGGGCCAATTCTCAGCCATTAGCAATATACAAGACTATACTTCAGATAAAAAACCCTGCAAATGGTTTTGACTTTTGACAACTATGCTTTAAATGTATATATCTTAGAAACATTACTTTCATTAGAGATAAGCTTACTATGGTTGAAAACTTAAATAAAACCTATAGAATTGGGTGAAAACGCGGATACCACCTGTTGGAATGGACAATCGTGTTATATATATATAAATAGATAAAGGTGTAATATGGTGTAATATTGTATAGTGAGGCCGTAAGGGTGTATATACAAAGAGGCCAAAACAACTACCATTAACAATTCAAGTTGTAATACTGTATAGTTGTAGGAGGTCAAAATAACGCCTCCAATAAATTTCTAGGGTTGGAACCACATGTTCGGGTTTTGGCGTGATTGGAGAAAAAGGGGAAAATGACACTGGATTTACCGTGGTTCGGCCAATGGGGCCTATGTCCACTTAGTTTTTTCTTACTCATCATTGGCCCCGCTTACAATAGAATGGGGAAGCCTTTATATAGGTTAGATGGGAAATAGGGAGAGAGGTATACAAATAATTGGGCCTAACTTAAATGGGTTAGGCCTAAAAATACAATGGATTGGGCTTTTGGGTCCTAATATAATATGACACCACACAATAGTGAAGGCCTTATATATAAAGAGCCAACAACTACTATTAACAACATAGCATGAGAGTTTAGCAAAAAACAAAAAAGTTTAGCAAAAAACAATATAGTATGAGAGTATAGTACAATAGAAAGTATGATAATATGGTGTGTGATGCCCCAAAATCTGATAAGTAGTATGTGTGTGCACTGAGTCCCACATCAGGCATATACTGGGTCGAACTGGGCTTTATTAACAATTGCAAGAAACTCCAATTGTAACTTGACTAGTCCTTTTGGGGTATAAGCGCAGATGTGGCTAGTGCTTTCCTTGGGTTGTTACATGGTGAGCCCAAGAGTAGGCTTGGCCGTCCCAATACACTTAATACACTAACAACCCCTCGAACTCAAAGTGGATGAAAAGAGCCAAACTTGAGAGTTTCGGCACCAGATCACACGGAGGGTGTGTGGCTTAGTGAAGATTTCAACAAGCTGTTTATGAGAGGCAAACGAATGAAGTTGGAGGAAGCCTCGAGGAAGTGATGCCTAAAAAGATGATAATCAATCTTTGATATGCTTAGTCTGTTCGTGGAAGACGTCGTTGCGAGAAATTTGAATGACACTCAAGACAACAATATTTGAGGAGAAAGAGACCCAAATCTTGCATCAGCCAACGTAACCAAAAAAGTTCTGAGATAATCTCTATAAGAGCACGGTATTCAGCCTCAATACTAGAACGAGAGCAACGATACACTATTTCATGATATTTTAAGAGATAAAAAGGAAGCAGTAGCTAGTAGTAGACTGATGATCAATAGGTTCTCTTATCCAATCAGTATCAGAATAGGCTCAAAGAACAAGAGGAGACTGTGCAAAAGTACAGGTCGTGGAAGAGAGTCCCCTTGAGATAACGAAGCATTGTGGCATAGTGTAGGGCCAGCCCTAGGTAATTTGGGGCCTAAAGCAACAATTCAAAATGAGGCCTTTTTACTTTTGGTTATAAGTAGAGGGGTTTTTTTGTTCATTTATGGAACTTCACCTAATTTTTTTATATTTTGTGAGTGTGTCTAAGTTTGAATGAATGAAGCTTTCAAATGAAATTAAAAGAGACGCTGATTTTATTATTATTATTATTATTTTGGGGTGGGGTGGGGTTAGGGGGGGGGGGGGGGTGTTGTTAAAAAGAGGAGTTGAATCCTGAACATATTTCGCCACATATATGGGCCTTCTTCTTTTTCTTTTTGAGTAAAGATAGAAACCTACACTAATATTTTTGTTCTTTTATGGGGCCTTCTTAGAAGCTAGGGCCTAAAGCCATTGCTTTGTTGGCTTTACTATTGAGCCACCCCTCTGGCATAGTGATTCTACCTTGAAACACCATGAATTGACTCACTTGATGCACGGAAAATGAGGTATCAATTTGAATGACCATGAGTTAGATAAGACTACCAACAAGTTAAAGATAGAGAGTGGAATCATGATGAGGTTCGCCATCAAATGGATTAAGGCAAACATTGGGCTCAATAATTAGCGTGTCAACAATCTTGTTGTTGGTGAGGCTAGCTTGGGAAAGAAGGTTAGAGTTGTACTTGGCATGAGTCATGTAATAACCATCAGAGTAAGAGAAGATCTCAGAGACTTAAAAGATCTCAAGACTTAAAAATAATTGATCGAGGGTGTCAAGCCTTTCATCTCAATAATTTGAACCCTTTGTGATGAGCGACACACGACCAAAGGTTTCTTCATAATCAATGCCATACTCCTATGTAAACCCTTTGATCACAAGACGAGTGTTATATCTCTCAACAATGCCATCAAATTTTGAGAATATATATTATTGTATATGCTTTTAATACTTCTAAGTTAATATATATTTTTATTTTGCTTTAAGTTAATAAAATGACTTGTATTAATATCTTATATTTAGATTAATCTTATAACGACGTTTATTAATGATTACTTATTGATAATTTTTATTTTTACTCATTTCAAATATATGTTTATAGTCAATTTAGATTATGAATTACCTTAAATATAACAATGATTATACTAAGTCTCAAACTTTAATAATAATTATGATTTTATGTCAATCAAATTTTGTCTTCAACTTTTTAATCTTTCCCACGAGTATAAATGTGTGTCGTGTAAAAATTTTGTCATCCCTCAAATTAAATCCTGACTCGAAAACAAATGTTATTGCTCTGCTCATTACCATCAAGATAATTATGGTAATTTCATTGCTTATTTGCAGGGAGATCAATCTAAGTCTTGACATGATTAATACAGACTTCTCTGAACTTGACAAGTTCCCGTACGCGGTTAAAGCAAGTCAATTAATTAGTCAATATGTACCCGAATAGACCTAATTAATAAGCCAAGCAGCCCATATTGACTAGACCTAATTAATGAATAGTCAACAAAAACAACACCGTATCCGTGTATATAGAGACTTGAATCTCAAACATTTAAGCAAAGCCATCGATCACATGGTCTCACACAATTGCAAAATGAAGTCCTACATTTTTATTCTCTTGAGCTTAGCTTTGTTGCTAGGAATAACCTCGGCAGAACAATGTGGAAGACAAGCTAAGGGTGCTGTCTGTCCAAATGGCCTATGTTGTAGCCAACATGGATGGTGTGGCACCACAACCGATTACTGTGGAAATGGTTGCCAGAGCCAATGTAAGCCAGCAACTACACCTTCCAATCCAACCCCAACCCCTACCCCTAGTGGTGTTGGGAATGTTGGCAGCCTTATCAGCTTCTCTCTATACAACCAACTGCTTAAATATCACAACGATGGGCGCTGCGCCAGTCATGGGTTCTATACCTACAATGCTTTCATTGCTGCTGCCCAATCTTTTGGTGGGTTTGGCACCACCGGTGATGTTAATACCCGTAAGAGGGAGCTTGCAGCTTTCTTGGCTCAAACTTCTCATGAGACTACAGGTTAGTTTGATGGAACAGAATCATTTTTATTTTATAGTTAAAATTTTATTTCTTCTCACATTATTTAAAATTTTAAATGAAGTAACACTTGCTATATTCAAATCTGTAATATATAATCTGAACTATGAAATTGGTTTTTTTTTAAATGGAAAAGATCCTAATAGTAGTTTGATTGGTTTAAGTCTAAAATATAAACAATAATTTATAAGAATGAAGCATTATTATTTGTTGATTTAGTGATTGGTTAACTTATACTACATGGTTAATTTTTGTGTAGGAGGATGGGCAGCGGCACCAGATGGTCCATATGCTTGGGGATATTGCTTTGTAAGGGAGAAAGAAAGAAACGCTTATTGCGATCCCAGTAAAGGGCCATGCGCTGCTGGCAGACTATATTATGGCAGAGGACCCATCCAACTCACACAGTACGTCTCTCATTCATGTCACTTATATATCAACTTTATATAAGGTTATATCCCAAAAATTAAATCTTAACTGTGACATACATTGCAAGATTTTTTTTTTTGTAGCCCACCCTACTTGTTTTACATGAAATATGTGTCTCAAAGTTGCAGTTATGTGATGGGATTGTGTATATATTGAAGACTGTAAAAGTCATGAGATTGTCTTATTGTTTGATGTAATATTTTGTATGTGTTTATTTTGAAGATTCATAGTCTAAATTGGCTTTATCATAAGGTCTCCATTTAATGCAAGATTTAGGGAGCTTGGAATTAATCTTACACGTACTCTATTACTATATAAATCGAACATTACTGGAATATTCGATTGCCTAACATTAGTCCAAAATATATGTAAATCTAACTCTCATGATTGAGACAAATTATACGGAATTGGATTTGTCAATAGGACAGTCAAAAATAGATGTTTGTAAGTAAGTCTAATTGAATTTGCCTGCCAAACTTTGATGATTAATTGTATCTACACATGTGACTATATATATATGATGTATCCATACTTTGACGCTGACATTGAGTGTTGATCTCTTAACTTTTTCAGCAATTACAACTATGCTTCAGCGGGTAAAGCAATCGGAGTGGACCTGATAAACAATCCAGACCGTGTAGCCACAGACGCAGTGATATCATTTAAGACAGCCATATGGTTTTGGATGACCCCACAAGGCAACAAGCCATCAAGCCACGATGTCATCATAGGCAAATGGACACCGTCTGCTGCTGATAGGTCAGCTGGTCGGGTCCCAGGCTACGGAGTCATCACCAACATAATCAATGGTGGCCTCGAATGTGGGCATGGTCATGATGATAAGGTGGCTGATAGGATCGGGTTCTATAAGAGATATTGTGACATTTTTGGACTAGGCTATGGGAACAACTTGGATTGCTATAGTCAAAAGTCATTTGCTTAATCTGCTCTTGTCATCAAGAAGTAATAGTGTAATACCACTCCCAACTCTCTAGCAGGAGAAAATAAAGAGTGACAAGAAGCCTATGTAATTGGAAAATCTCTTTCCCTAGTAGGAAAGCTTTTACCATGTTACAAGTAGTCAAGTGAGTCTTATTAATTATTTTGATGTCCGTATTTTTTTTTCTTTTTTTCTTTATGACGAGGAGTTTCACTAAGACATGGTACTTCAAACTCACCCTTAAATAATAAACCTCGGAAATGCAATCGATATTTAAAATAAAATAAAAGTTTTTTAAATACTAAAACAAGATGCAGTCCATTATCTAAAAAAAAAACAAGATGCAGTCAATTATTTTGATGTGAGGACTTTTGTTTCACTAGTAGCCATTGGTGGGCTTTTGGAGGTCATTTTGCACCGCACCAACTTTTGTTAGTTTCCCAAAAATGGGAAATTCTATTGCACCGTTTGGAGGGGGGAAATCGAGCTGCATCGACCTCAATTTTTCGGCCCGATGCAGTCAGTTTGGTTGGTGTTGGAAGAAAAAACAACACAGTTTCAAAACCCATAACATTTAGAACCTCATATTCAAGAAAGAAAAAGGTTACCCGCAACATATCAAAAAAGTTATCTCACATCATTCAAAATCTCAAATTCAACGCAAAAAAAAAGTTTACCCTTTATCCAAAGCATAGAGGGTTGGGCTAAGGAATAACCTAGGGTGATGCTCAGCCATGACACAACAAAGCTATTTGGAGGAGGAGAAGGAGATGACGGAGTTGAGCACGATGCTTAGCTCTAACAACGAGATCCTATCGTCCCCATTGGCATCGAAGCGATTGAAGACCTTCTCCACCCAAAGCCGTCTTTAGCACTAGGCCTAAGGCCCCCCCCAATTACAAAAGGCCCTGAAATTTTATGATAATAATTTTGTTTTTATGTTTTTTAAAAAAAAAAAAAAAAAAAAAAATCCATAAAATGAGTTGTACATTTTCTTCTGACCTCTAAAAAGGCTCTCAAAATATTAATCCAATAGAAACATAACCTAATTAACTCCCTAAACTATTTCACACAAAAAATTGTAAATGTATAAAATCATCATTAAGAATTAACTTCTCCTAACTATTTAAGGCTTCAATTTTCTTAAAATCAATTTCCTATACAGTAGATTATTAACATTGACCACTTAATACAAAAGTTTAATTAGTACTTTTTTTATCTATAAAAGAAGAAAGAACCATTTTTTTTTTATTATTATTATTAATTATACCAATACATTTGGACAACCTCAGTCCAAAAACAATAATTTCAGTCCAAAATGTACAACCTCATAATGCACACTTCAGCTCTCTCATTCCCTCACTAGTCTCAGACTCTTAGTACTAGTACTATCGCATTTCTTTCTCTAGAACCCTCTCCAAAACCCTAAACCCCTCTCTTCACTCGCTACCAATGGCGTTGTACTCTCTCCGTCTCCGCCGAACCCTAACCTCTCTCTCCACTCTCCACCGCTCTCTCACAGCGGCTCCTACTTTCCTCCCCTCAACCTCAACCTCAACCACAACCTCAATCTCCACCCCTCTCTTCCATTTCCCCACTTCCACGTCCTTCAATCTCCTCGCTCCATCCCATCCATTCAGATCAACCACCATCGCTCTCTACTCAGCTCGCTCCACCTACAACAACAACAACGATGAAATCGGACCCGATACGATACTCTTCGAAGGCTGCGATTACAACCACTGGCTAATCGTGATGGACTTCCCTAAAGATAATAGACCTGCGCCTGAGGAAATGGTCCGGACCTACGAGGAGACCTGCGCTAAAGGCCTCAATATCAGGTACATCAAGCTAATATTTGCTTTTTCTTATTCTGGATATTTATTCATTAAATGTGGACATTTGTGGATGTACAATAATATTTACACATTCATTTTATGGTTTCAGCGTGGAAGAGGCGAAATTGAAAATGTATGCTTGTAGCACAACAACATATGTGGGATTTCAGGCTGTGATGACAGAAGAGGAATCAAACAAGTTTCAAGGTAAAATAATGGTTAAATGATTTAAATTTACGCTTTCCTAATAGCTTAAGCTTTTGCGACAACTCGTAATTTATCATGGTATCAAAGCAGTCTAAAATCTCACATGAATTATGAAATTCATGTTTTCATGATAGCTTAAGCTTTTGGGACAACTTGTAATTTATCATGGTATAAGAGCAGTCTGAAATCCCATGTGAATGGTTAAATGATTAAATTCACGTTTTCCCAATAGCTTAAGCTTTTACGACAACTCGTATTTATCATGGTATCAAAGCAGTCTAAAATCTCACGTGAATGGTTAAATGATTAAATTCACGTTTTCCCAATAGCTTAAGCTTTTGCAACAAGTTGTAATTTTATTGTGGTATTAAAGCAGTTTGAAATCCCAAGTGAATGGTTAAATGATTAAATTCGTTATTTACTTGATAGATTAAAGTTTTGGGACAACTGGTAATTTATCAAGCCCAGATGTTAACTTTCCTTTTTATTTTAAACAGGTTTACCTGGAGTTATTTTTGTATTGCCGGATTCTTACATAGATCCAGTAAACAAGGAGTATGGAGGTAATGCTTTCTTTATTTAGAGAATACTTGCATTTGTCCTGTTATGTTATGGTGAATGTTTTTGACTTTTGTTTGTAAAAATAATGAGCTAAGACCTTCCGTGCTGTGCATTTTCCAATTTATCAGGGGATAAATACATTAATGGAACAATTATACCTAGGCCACCACCAATTCAGTATGGAAGGCAGGGAAGACCGCGTGATCGAAGAGGCAACCAAGGTCAAACAATGTATAATAATCAATCAAGACCCTCATACGACAACCAAGCGGCTTTTCAAGGAGATGGAAGGAACCGTGGGGCTCCGCAAAATTATCCACCGCAGCAGAATTATGGCCCACAAGGACAAGGAGAAAGAAGGGATCCTATGCCGATGAACAACAGGAATTATGCCCCTGGAGGAACAGAAGGTTACCAGTCTGGGAGGGGAGAGTCAATGGCACCTTCACATCACGGCAATTACAACCAAGGGCAGGGAAATAATTATCCCCAAGAACATAGAGACTTCCCTCAAGGAAATCAGAGTGCTTATGTACCTCCTGGGAAGGGGAATTTTATGGAAGATAATAGGAATTCTGGTCCTCCACAGGGTGTACCTTATGGGCAAGGAGTGGATAGGAATTCTGGCCCCCCACAGGGTGGACCTTATGGGCAAGGAGTGGATAGGAATTCTGGCCCTCCACAGGGTGGACCTTATGGGCAAGGAGCAGATAGGAATTATGGTCCTCCAAGGGTGGACCTTATGGGCAAGGAGCGGATAGGAATTATGGTCCTCCACAGGGTGGACCTTATGGGCAAGGAGCGGATAGGAATTATGGTCCTCCACAGGGTGGAACTTATGGGCAAGGAGCGGTTGGATATCAAGGCCAAGGAACTGACGGAGCTTATAGGCAGGGAGCAACTTCTGGCTATGGGCAGAGTTACCCAGGGCATGGAGAAGGTCAAAAGTTCTCACAAGGCGGCGAACAGAGGAACTGGCAAGGAGAGCAAAGGCCCTATGCACCAATGGGACAAACGGGAACTGATCAAGTAAGACATTCCCCTTTTGAGTAACTAATGCGATTCTTAGACCTGTAGAGTACCTTTAGAATCCAATAATGAGCTGGAAAAAACATGATAAATTTTCCATATAATGCCTTCGCCTTCGCCTTCCCCTTGTCCTTTTTGGTTTCAAAGGCGAAGCATAAAGTTTTATTTTTTGATCAAAATGGCAATTGTGGGAGCGTAGAAATTCTGCTCTGATAGGTTCAGATGTGGATCTATTCTTTTGAAGGAAAAAGTTATGACTCAGCTATGGACGACAGTGGTGAATATGAAGTGTAATCTAAACATGAATTCTGAATCTCCCACTTTTATGGGAGCATTTCTGATGTCCTGTTGTACATGAGATATGGTACAAAGTAGTACAAAAGTTATGACCCTTGTCCATATGGGTCAGTAGTACAAAGTAGCACTTTATTGGATTAAAAATATTCTTGCACAAAAAAGCATCTCAGTGGGAGCATTAATAGTAGTTTTTAGACAATGAACTTATATGACTCGTGCATTGTTACATGCAAACAATAAGAACATAGAAGGGTAGAAAGGTATTGCCTGAGTTCTTAATGCAGAATTTACCATTTTTTCAGACTTTGGAACCCTTTTGTTTTTTTGGTAGAAGCCCTCATAATTCATTAGAGAGAATCTTTTGAAATCTGAAAGTATAGGAAATTTTTACCTCTCTTATGCCTACTCCAATTCACTGACTCCAGGCTTTGGTGCATATTTTTGGTCAGTTTAGCTTTCCCTCTCCTGTGGTGGTTTGAAAGTGAATTTATCTCCCAAACAACTCCGCAGAAAGTTGTATTGTGCTAACTAGAGAAAAGGGAAAGAACAATAAAAACAAAGAACACTGTTAATTCCATTTGGAAGATTGGATTGTTTCATGCTGTCTCCAATTCCACTTGCTCATTCATTCTCCTTATATTCCCAGCGTACTTGAGTGTCTTTTAAGGGGTAAATTTTTTTTTTTTTTTTAATTAAAAAAAAAGTGCCAATGACCTCTAGCTCAAATGGTGCTTCTTCCTTTCATAATAATGGGATGCAAAGTGAGGTTGTGGTTTCGAAACCCACTAAGTGCATGTGTAAGTTACCAATAAAAAAAATGATGTGCTTGGCAATGTTAGATGACAATGGATTGTTTTGTTTCTGCAGGGAAGGTATTGAAAACATTACCAATGGTTATTCGAGACTAAGATGAGAAGGAATCTGTAAAGAAGATACGTTTCTCTCCTTCATTCTCGTGAGCAAGGAGGAGAATACCTAGGAACCTTTGTATTTCTTTTGAATTTGCGTATAAAAAAAAAGTTTAGGAACTTTTGTAGCATTTTAATTTTTGTTTTTTTAAAAGGAACTTTTGAGTTGTCATGGTAAATAATCTGCCTTTTTATTGATGGTGCCTCTTTATTTGATTGTTGACAACTGGCAACTTTCATTTTGAAGCTTAAACTTCAATATCTGTTTCTATCCAATGCTATGGGTTCATTAAGATGTGAATGTGGTTTATTGGATCTTTTCTCTTCTTTTGGTATGTGGAGCTCAATGGCCTTTCTAAGAAATGGCTGTTTTTTTGGTGTCTTTGACACAAGTCGGTGCTTTCCAGATTTTTCGACTCACATCTTTTGTCTTGGGTATATCACAATGGGATTTATGACTTTCTTGCTCTGTAAGGCAGGTACAGTAACTGAAGTCGAGGTAGTCTCAAATTCTCCTTTTTTCACTGTTTTTGCTCTGGAACAAATGAAGCTTTGGGTATTTCCAACATCCATTTTTTCTGCACTTAAACTTCAATTTCTGTTTCTATCCAATTCTATGGGTTCATTAAGATGTGGTTGTGGTTTATTGGATCTTTTTGCTTCTTTTGGTATGTGGAGCTCAATGGCCTGTCTGATAAATGGCTGTTTTTTTGGTGTCTTTGACACAAAAGTTGGTGCTTTCTAGATTTTTTCGACTCACAGCTTTTGTCAAAGGGTATATTACTATGGGATTTATGACTTTCTTGCTCTGGAAGGCAGGTACACTAACTGAAGTCTCAAGGTAGTGTCAAATTCTCCCTTTTCCTGTCCATTCTTTCTTTCTACCTTCCATTGCTTTCCCAACTATTGCCCTATGTTCTTGGATCTCTTTTTAAGTCACTGTTAAATTTATGAACTTCCAGTTCATGTGATTTTTGGTTTCTTTTCCAAATTACTTGTGATTTTTGTGATTGATTTATGTATTCCTTATTGTGTTGATGATTTCATTCCCAAATCTTGCACCATGCTGTGAACTTGCTAATTCAATGAAGCAATTCTCATATTTCTTGGCTGTTGATGGATTAGATAGTTCCTGTTAACCTAAGTAGGTATATTGCTATATTAGTACATATTTGATTATCCAGAAATAATTGGAAAATAAGGGGAGAAAACCACAATTTAGGCCCTCAGCTGTCCTAGTTGAGTTTTGTCATATGGGTAGGTTCTCTTTGCCATGCAATCTTGGAGGCAGATTTTTCGTTGACTCTTGCAAAGCAATTGTAAGGTAGCTTTCAGGAGTTGTTTCCACTTAAAAATATAAAAATAAATAGTGGGCAAATTAGAGTATTCACATCCCATGAGTTAAAACACTCTATTAGTTAAAATAGATTATACTGTTCACAAAAATTAGCCCTACATCCGGTCTTCTAAAGTTGCTCAAATTTTTACAAGTTGCTACAGTAGTCGGTAAAGATACCGACTACTGTTGCTCATGTAAACTTTTATTGAGTAATTTTTTATTCGTTCTTTCTCTCTCCTCTCTCTCTCTCTCTCTCTCTCTCTCTCTCTCTCTCTCTCTCTCTCTCTCTTTTTATTTTATTTTATTTCTGAAATCTCTCACAGCGCTCATCTCTTCCACCTCCACCTCTAGACATTGCCGCACAACTTCCCCTCTCTTTTCTCCTTTGAAAATCTCGGACTCTCTTTCTCCCACTCGCATGAGCACGCGCAACGACATCATGGGGGCTTCGGGCATCGGCAGTTTGGAGGTTTATTATTTGATTTGTGGGTATGAAATGGTTTTGGATTTGGGGTTTTTGGAAATTGGTGATTCCGGTGTGGGTTTGTTAGTGGTGTTTCCAACGTGGGTTTGTTGGTGGTGTTGCTGGCGTGGGTGTGTGGGTCTGTTGTTGGTGGTGTTGCTGGCGTGGGTGTGGGTCTGTTGTTGGTGGTGTTTCCGGTGTGGGTGCGTGGATTTGATGGTGATGCTGTCGGCGTGAGTGTGTGGGTTTGATGGTGGTGCTGCTGGCGTGGATGTGGGTTTGATGGTGTGGGTGGTGGTTGATTTGTTATTGTCGGTGTAGGTGTTCAAATTGTGGGAAAAAAAAGAAAAAAAGAAAAAAAAAATAATAATTGTTTTTATAATATTTTAATAGGGAAGTAATGTAAAATAAAGAGTGGGATGAGAGATGTTATGTAAAGTTGATAGGTAAAGTAGAAAAATGATGTTTTGAAGAGGTAAAATAGTTTATTTTTTTTGCTAATGAGGTAAGAATGCTCTTACAGGTACCAGCTATGTGATATACATATACCCTTAAAACAAGGAATTACCTTGTGTATTATTTTGTAATACTTTTTTTTTTTTTGATTGAAAGATAGAAATTTTATTAGAAGAAAATGAGAAAGTACAAGTAAAATTGAGCTTATCCACACATGAGTGGGAAAACTCACTTCCAAAACAGGCACGGGTTAACCCCGTATTCACTGAAGGAAACTATGTGATAAAACACATAACAGGTGTAAAGTAAATAAAACAAATAAGAAAAGGAAAGCTCCCAGATCAGAACAATAAAAAACCGAAGTTCATAAAGGGCTATTGGGAGTATTTGCGAGACGATACTCGCGAAGAAGGAGTAGAGCTTCTGTCCTGATTTGCTGGGGGCCTTTCTGGTGAGCTTCAAAAATGTAACAGTTCCGAGCTGACCAAATTGCCCAAGATGTAGTCGCCCAATCTTCCACTTCCTTCTTCGAAAAATTCTGGAAAATCCACAACATAAATCGTGGAAAATCTTCTCCTTGATTTGGTAGTTTCTGCACACGACCCGGCACTAGAGCCCAAGTATTCCGAGCCATAGCACACTTCCAAAGAGCATGGTAAGTGGATTCTTCTTCTTGATCACATATATTGCAGAACGGATTGGGGGTTATCTTTCTTCTGAACAGATTGTGAGAAGTAGGGAGAGAATCGTGATACGCCCTCCAAATAAAGTGCTTGATCTTACCAGGGATACCAAGCTTCCAAGTTTTCCTCCAAAGCCACCGAAAAGTCTGGGAAGAAGAGCTCTCACCTCTGTTTTCTTCCCTCATGGTCTTCTCCAGCAACTAATAGGCTGATCTGACTGTAAATTTACCAGACTGTGTCTCCGACCACCTCAGCTGAGGTATTGAGCCTGGTTTGTAGGTCCACCTAATACCTTTTAATAATAGTTCTCTCCCAGATAAAAAACTGCGCCAGAGGAAAGATGGGGCCGAACCCAATTTTGCATCCAGAAAAGAACATAATGGGAAATATTTGGCTTTGAATACACGAAAAAACAAGGACTGATGGTTATCTAACAATCTCCAGCATTGTTTTGACAAGAGGGCAGTGTTGAACATATGAAGATTTCGAAACCCCAATCCCCCATCTTCCTTTGCTGTGCAGAGCTTGTCCCATTTCAACCAATGAATTTTCCTCTTGTCTGTGTTCTGCCCCCACCAATATTGAGCAATCAGACTATTCACTTCATCACACCATGTTTTAGGAAGGCGGAAGCAATTCATTGTGTACGTTGGAATCGCTTGTGCCACTGCTTTTATAAGGATTTCCCTCCCTGCCTTGGAGAGAAATTTTTCTTTCCACCCTTGAAGGCGGCTCACAATCCTTTCTTTCAAGCCATTGAAGATTGCCCTTTTTGATCTGCCTATGAGAGCCGGCAGTCCAAGATATTTGTCAAAATTCTGAACTCCACTCGACCCCCAAAAATCCTGAATAGATTTACGAGTGGCTGGTGAGGTATTTGGACTGAAAAAAATTGCAGTTTTCTCTCTATTTAGCTGCTGTCCTGAGCTAGCTTCATAAAGCTGTAGGATCTCCATAAACTCACGGCTTTCATCTAAAGATGCCTTTCCAAAAAGGAGGCTATCATCGGCAAAAAATAGATGTGAAACCCATGGCCCCAATCTGCTGGTTTGGAGACCTTTCAATCGCCCTACCAAGCTGGATTTCTGCAGCAATGCCGAAAGGCCCTCTGCACAGATAAGAAAAAGGTAGGGGGAAAGGGGGTCGCCTTGCCTAAGCCCACGGGATGGAATAATATACCCTTTAGGAACTCCATCTAAAAGAATGGAATATTGGACTGTTCTAATACATTCCATAATCATCATGATCCATTTCTCCTCAAAGCCGAGCTTTCTCATAATGGCTTCGACAAAAATCCATTCAACACGGTCATAAGCTTTGCTCATGTCGAGCTTGACGGCCATCTCGCCCTTCTTGCCTTTTCGCTTGGCTTTCATCTTATGCAAAACTTCAAAAGCCACAGATACATTATCAGTGATCATTCTCCCAGGTACAAAAGCACTCTGGGAGTCTGAAATAATGACAGGAAGGATTGTTTTCAACCTATTTGCTAAAACTTTTGATATTATCTTATATAGCACGTTACATAGGCTAATAGGCCGATAGTCACTCATTTTCTCAGGATTCTTTTTTTTCGGAATCAATGAAATATATGTGAGGTTGGTTTTCCGAAGAAGTTTACCTGAATTGAGGACAGAAAGAACAGCAGTTGAAACACTATCCCCCACAATGTGCCAGTACTTTTGGAAAAAGAAGCTTGACATACCATCCGATCCTGGGGCTTTTGATGGGTGCATTTGAAACAGAGCTATACGAACTTCATCAGAGGTATACGGCTGGAGCAACCGTTGGTTTGACTCTTCAGAAACCACTTTGTCCACTGCTGTCAAAGTTTCTGCAATTCGGGTAGGATAGGAAGTGGCAAACATATTCCGAAAATAATTCACTGCAATATCTTCCACTTGGTTCTCAGCTGTGCACCACTCATTTGCCTCATCACGAAGGCCTTGGATACCATTTGTTCTCTGTCTCTGATTTGCAAACGTGTGAAAGAACTTTGTATTTTTGTCCCCTGCCTCCAACCAGACCATTCGGGACCGTTGTCTCCAGTGAAGTTCTTCACTAAGTAACAGCTGATTGATCTCCTGCTTAGCTGCCACTATCGCTTCATTATTCACTCCCAAGCTGTTTCCTTCAACCAAGTTAGAAAGAGATAATGTCTGGGCCCGGATTTTTTCTTGAAATTCCCCAGACTTGCTTCTATACCACCCATAAAGTTCTTCTCGGCATTTTTTTATTTTTTCACAAAGACCATACATCGGGCTTCCAACGGGATTCACTTGAGCCCATATATCTTGAATAATTTTTTCGCACTCAGGATAAATGGACCACTTCTCTTCAAACTTCCTTGGTCTACGTTTTGGGCGAGCTCGGTTATGATCAATAGCCGTATGGAGTAGGATAGGAACATGATCTGAGTAAGAGGATTGCAAATGATCCAATGTACATAAAGGAAACATAGTCATCCATAAAGTGGAGGCCACTGCACGGTCAAGCCGTTTCTGGATATGAGCTTCAGCATCACGACCATTTCCCAAGTGAATGGGTAGCCACGATAGCCCAAGTCGACTAGACCACACCTGCTGATCACTTCACCAAACTCATACATTGATCTTTGAGAGCCAGCTGACTCACCTGACCTCTCATCAGAGGATAAGATCTCGTTAAAATCACCCATTAATAACCATGGGAGGTCCATCAAGCTGTGGAGTTTATCCAATAAAGCCCACGACTCGCGACGTCTATGGGTTATTGGATTTCCATAGAAGCCGGTGAATCTCCATTGCACAGCACCCTGTAAACACACTGTAGCATCAATATGATTAATGGAATAATTCTGAATGGTTACCTGTACATCATCATTCCATAATAAAGCCAACCCCCCACTACGACCCAAGCTGGGGACCGTAAAGCAATACTTGAAACGTAACTTAATACTTATGAACTCCATTTTGCGAACATCTAATTTTGTCTCCATTAGAAACAAAATCTTGGGCCCTTGAGACTTCACAAGATTGTGAAGAGCAAGAACTGCACGGAGGTTCCCAAGCCCCCTGCAGTTCCAACTTATAATATTCATTGGGTTCGGCGGGGCTGTTGAACAGCCTCCGCCGATCCCCCAACCACTTCAACACCTTCCATTGCTGCTGCACCTCTGCCCTTCTTCTTTTCATTCATTCCGGCAGTCTGCAGATCAAGCCAACTGCCAGCTCGTTTCATGCCCAAAAGAGACATAGTCACCCCATCAGTTGTGACATCATCCTTATCACGTGGCAAGTCGTTTCCACCCTGCACGTGACTCACCCTGCACATTAACGTCAAACATGCTATTTTCATTGCATGGGAAATTCTCCTTTCCAACTTTCTTTTTACGGCTATAGGACTTATTTCCCTCCATTCCTTTAGTGCCCAAAATATCTTGCAATACCACCCTATTCCTTAATTCTTCAATTTCTTTGTCCACCACACCACTCCCCGAATTAAGGACTTCTTCATTCAAATCCTGTGAATCAAGCTTGATAGGATCTGACTTCAATGCCCCTTCTTTATTCGTGCCCTCCAGATTTTGTGGTGGAAGATTCAACGCCTCATCAATCTCTCGCAAATCACGTTCCAAATCTTCCCCTGTTTTGCGTAAAGATGGCATTGGTCCCGTAATATCCTCACTTTCCAAAACTGTTCCATTGACTCGTTCTGGGCAATGATCGACGTTTTCTTGGTTGACCGGTGAAACCGAGCTTGCCCCATATGCCTGCTTTCCCCACCGTGGCACATTTGACCGGCCTGCCACCTTCATTTCTATACGACGCACCGGTTTCTCGGCAGGAGCTCGAAGCCATGCTCCATACTGCTGCTCTTCCCTTTTCATTGACCCCTTGTTGCTCAACCACACTTCGTAATCCTTATCACCATGTGTCAGGCAACCACACCAGTAACAGAAAATTGGAAGTCGTTCGTATTTGAACGAGATCCACGTTTCCCGACCAGAAGACAGACGAGCTTTTCGACCACGGCAGAGAGGTTTTGAAACATCAATCTTCACTCGTATACGCATACAGCCTTCACACCCTTTTTCTTCTTCGTTTTCTACCACATGTTCCACCACTCCCACAGCAGCACCCAAAGTCGAAGCTAACTCATGCTTCATTTTGCCTACTGGTAAGTTGTGTACCTGCACCCAAAAGGACACAAATCCACATTCCATCTCCTTTACATCCGTATCTACATCAACTCTTTGGAAGGAGACGAGATATTTATCATAGGACCATGGTTCGCCTTGCAACACTCTCTCCAGATCAGTACGTCTTCAAAAGCAAAAACCAATAGATTGTGTCCCACATCCCGAACCGTAAACCCCCTTACCGTCCTCCAAAGAGGCCTGAAAGTCCTCACCACTGATTCAATATTAAGGAGTCTACCAGTCATGAATCTGGCCGCTAAGTAGAACTGGTTGTCCTCTTCCGAACCAAAATCAAACGGTTCGTCCTCCTTTTCGGTAAGAGAAAACCTTCCCTATAGACCCGATAAAACATCCATGATAAGCTAATAGTAACAAGAAAGAGGAGAAAATAAAGTCCCCCACTACAGCCCTACTCGTAGCATGAAACCACTAGAGGGGACGAAAACTTGTACTGAGACAAGACCAAACTTTCCACTGGCGGCTGGGGTTGAGAAACCTTGCGCCCTAGACCAGGGAGACTCGTGAAACTTATTGCAAGTCCATTAAAGGAAATTTGTAATACTTATCTTCGGTGTAGTTTTCTCTGTTCAATATTTATGTTAGCTATAATTGAATTTGATGATATTACAAATAAATTTACTACCAAAAGAAAAAAATGATAAAAAGACCACTCTATCCTAGTAGCAATGTCAATGTGCAAATCTCTCACTTTTTTCTCCTTTTTTTTTTTTTTCTTTTTCTTTTCCTTCTTCTTCAAGCTCTACTTGATTAATTGCTTATCAATGAGAATGAAAATTAAAGAAAAAATTGGGATCAAATGGTCTTTTTTTTTATCCATCATTTATGGTAAGTTTATATAAAACCATAGGAGAGATAAGTGTCACAAAATAAAACACAACGTAGTTCCTTGTTTTAAGAGTATATCATAGGAGTGATATTGGTATTATACTAAAAAAAATAAAATAAGAACATTTTTTTTATGGTTTTATTTTCTACCGAACAATCTGAGAATTCTCACCTAATTGAAGCCTATTTTTATACTTGAAAAGAACTCAGAGCAATAGATAAAGTGGCATGATGCTGCACCAATGTTGACGTTCCAAAGAGTTGGAAACATGCCATTTCTACAATCTCTTGCTTTGAAGTTCAAAACTCAAGATTTATGCAGTTGTGCCTCTAAAATCATTCAAAGGATATTATTATCATAAACTTGATAATGTAGTCGTTGCTACCAAGAAATAACAATTGGATTGTTTACTCTTATTTTTAAACAAGAGATGAGATTGTGAGTCCTGTGATTGTTGGATTGTTTACTCTTAGTTTTAAACAAGAGATGAGATTGTGAGTCCTGTGATTGTTGGATTGTTTACTCTTAGTTTTAAACGAGATGAGATTGTGAGTCCTGTGACTGCATTTTAATTAAATGGGATTTGGCGTGCAAACGTCCAAGATTTGAACACACAATGTTGTTGCCATAACCAATATTATGTAATTCTTTTAAAAACTCTCCTACTAAAGTTAACAAAATTTTCTTAGGATTCTCTCAATTATAAATAAATGAAGAAACTCCATTTTATGGTCAAAATCTAATCTGGGATAAATTTTAATTTACTCTTGTAGTTTCAATTATTACATTTAGTCTCATTTGGACAAAACACCAACGAGCCTAGACACCTTAGGAGGTCAAATATAACAATTAAAAAGAAAACTGAATTAAATTATAATAGGCTCAAACCATTAGGAGTTAAATTGTAATTTCCCATATAATTTGTCATAAATATAAAAATATGTATATTTGTTTTTAATGTAACTCTCTCGTCCATATGGCTTTGCTAAACCCTATTAAAACAAGGGGCGGTGGGTGCTTGGGGTTGGGGGAGCGATGATTTTGGGAAAGCATCCCCTTCCATTGTATTCTCCAATTTCCTCCAATTTTTAATTAAAATTATAACATGTGATACTTATTTAATTTTGTGTGATTTCCATAAATATTTTAAGACCGTTGGATTTATTTAAGTGTCATATGTAATAATTTTAACTAAAAATTGGAGGGAATGAGAGAATCTTAATGGGAAGAAATCCTCTCCCCATGATTTTTCTAAATTTTCTTTAATTTTAAAATATATATAAATTAATTGACAAATTGCTTATTGGCTTCCCAAAAAGAAAAAAATTATGGATTTTGGGGCCTTTGATTAAAAGGACTTAGTTTTGCTATTAATAGAGATGGACGAAATTAGTACAGTAAAAATTGATGTAAATTAAAGGATTGAAAAGACAAAAAAGAAAAAAAAAAAATTTTTGAAACTTTAAGAACGAAAATAAAAATAGGTTAAAGTTAGAGGATATAATTTTCCATTTAACTTATTTAAAATCTTATTATATTAAATATTAAATAAGAAATAATAATTGATATTAAATTGCTCGGCATAAAGCACACCTTTAAATTAATATAAAACTAAAATATTTTATCATAAAATTTTCATTCTTTATTTCAAAAGCAAAAGAAAATAATGCTAATAAGTAATAAGAGAGGAGCTGCTTCCTCGTAAATAAATATAAAAATTTGTAAATTATTTTTCTAAATATATATATATATATATTTATATATATATAAGCTTCTACCACCACCTGGCTTTTGATATTTGAATGGAGTGACCGTTTCCTGTGGAAATGCATGGCATTGTTTGATTGCTTCCCATCCGTTTCCTCGAACTTATCCGCCATTTTCGACTATCCCTCTCTCATGTGGGTGCTTGTTAATTTTCTCTCATCCCAAACAAAACAAACCAAAAAGAAGAAAAAGAAAAAGAAATAGTGAACCTCAGGCTTTCCCACTTTCAGGTCTGGATAATCTTGAATTCATTATCTTTTTTTTTTTTTGGGTATTATATTATTTAATTATGATGATGATGATGATGATGTTACCACTGAGTTCATGAAATTTAAGTATCTGGGTTTTGCTTGCTTTTGTGATTTATGTGATCATGTTTGGTTTTTTTTTTTTTTTTTTTTTTTTTTTTTTTTTTTTTTGTCTTGGATTTTTTTAGTAAATTATGTATTTCGTTTTTCCCAAATTGAGTAGATGAAAAAGCTATTCTTTCTCTCCCTCTCTCTCTCTCTTTTTATTTATTGGAAATTTTGAGAGGCTTAGCTTGTCCATGGATTTTGAGTATTTCAGTGTGTGCTTATATGCTATATATGATGATTATCTCAAGGGAAAAGTATATTTCAGCTACTTCTCTCAGGAACAGAATGATTATCTCCACCCATTATGAAATGCCAACATACTTAATTGATTGAAAAATATGTAGTATCAAAGATATTGCTTCCATGAGCTATTATTATGAGTGACATATGATGCATTAATAGTTTTCGGAGCATTGCTAGGCGTCCATGTGTACGTGGTTGTGTAATTGGTTGGTTCATGATCTCATTTCCTTTTTCTATCTGTGATGTTTCAGTGGGGGATAATTCTTGGAACAGCTTACAGAGACTGTGGTGCCTGTTGGTGATTATGTTAGATGAATAATTTTAGAATGTCATACTTCAACTTGCCTGACTGCTCGCTTGTGATGATGAAGAAGATGTATCTCTGAATCTTGAGGTTATTTTATTATGACTGAATGAATTCTCATGTGAGGAAGAGTTGTTCCTCCTTGGTGGTAATCTATGATGTTAGGTCCAGTCAATGATGTCATATGCGTTTCGTTTCCAATAATGAGATGAATCTAGAATTTAAATTTTGCTAACAAGCACGAAAAGTTAAATTTAAAACACACCGAAAAAAAATGTTTTCTTAGTTCACAGGTCTGAATGGGTAGTGACAGTAGCAATCACAATAAGGCTCCATGCAATGGGGTTGGCGCTTCTACAGAACCTGTTTTTCTTCATGGTGAATTGGATCTGTGGATTTTAGAAGCTAAATCACTTCCAAATATGGATTTAGCTTCGGAGAGGATGAGAAAATGTTTCAGTGTGTTTGGAAATTGCTCAGTACGACCTAAAGTTCATTCAGGCAAGCATACGATCATCACTAGTGACCCTTATGTATCTGTTTGCCTAGCAGGGGCTACAGTAGCTCAAACTAGAGTAATTGCAAACTGTGAGAACCCTTTGTGGGACGAGCATTTTTGTGTTCCAGTTGCTCACCCTGTTGCAAAATTGGAGTTTCATGTCAAGGATAATGATGTTCTTGGGGCTGAACTTATTGGAGTAGTGGAGATATCTGTTGAGAAAATCCTTTCAGGAAACATAATTAATGATTGGTTCCCTGTCGTTGGTCCACATGGGAACTGTTTGAAACCTTATCCTGAATTGCATGTTTCTGTTCAGTTTAAGCCAGTTGAAGAGAATTCCCTATATAAGGATGGTGTTGGTGCTGGGCCGGATTATAAAGGAGTTCCTAAGTCATTCTTTCCACTCCGCAAAGGTGGGAATGTAACTCTTTACCAAGATGCTCATGTACCTGATGGTATGCTACCTGAAATTTTACTTGATGGTGGAAAGATTTTTCAGCATGCTAAATGCTGGGAAGAGATATGCCATGCAATTTTGGAAGCTCACCACCTCATATATGTCATTGGCTGGTCTATATACCACCGTGTAAAGCTTGTGAGGGAATCATCACAGCCGTTACCTGCTGGAGGAGAGCTTTCCCTTGGGGACCTGTTGAAATACAAGTCACAACAAGGGGTCCGAGTAATTATGCTGATTTGGGATGATAAAACTTCGCATGACAAATTTCTGTTGAAGACGGTAATTCTTATTCATCCCCAATGAACAATAGTTCATATTAAGTCTCTTATTATATGTTCAAAAGCATTCATTATTTTCCCTAATACAAGTGGTGTGTATGGAAATTATTCTCCCACAATAAGTAAATCAAAAGTCTGATGATGTTTCTTTGTTCGCATCAAGCGACTTATGTGTTGCAGTGATTCTGGAATATAACCCCACTCAATTCCCTACCTTCCCACCCCCCAAATTTTTTTTTTTTATTTAAAAAAAAAAAAAGGATTCTGTTGGAAAGCTAGTAAAGTCCACTTTCTAGTTATAGGAGGGATGCTTTGGAGTTTCAATAGATGCTTTTGTTCTCTCAGACAAGACACATGAGTTATCAAAAAGCTAAGTTACAGGATATCAGATGCCCTTCTTCCTTCAAGAAGTTTCTAGACATGCCCATGGATGCATAATCATGTTTATACAAAATGCTATTTGATTAATGAGAGGCTTGAATGCAGGAAGGTGTCATGCAGACCCATGATGAAGAAACTAAAAAGTTTTTCAGACACTCCAGTGTCCATTGTGTGCTTGCTCCTCGTTATGCAAGCAATAAGCTTAGTATTTTTAAGCAACAGGTATGGAACTTCTGTATATTGAATTAAACTATGTCATAATTGAAATACTACTTTGACTTATATCTGGCATAATCCGTGAAGGACAAAATATTGATTATCAGTCATATATTCTATTCCATTTTCACTTTTGTAAGCAGAATTTAGTGTCAATTTTTATATCTTTATCTGATTTGAATAGAATCTTCTAGTCCAGGTGGTGGGAACCCTTTTTACGCATCATCAGAAGTGTGTGGTTCTTGACACTCAAGCTTCTGGAAATAACCGAAAAATAACTGCTTTTATTGGTGGTCTGGATTTGTGTGATGGCAGATATGACACTCCTGAGCACAGGCTTTTTGGTGATCTTGACACTGTCTTTGAAAATGATATTCATAATCCAACATTTCCGGTAAGTCAGTGGATAGTATGTATCTTTGCAACTCAATGCATAGCTGATTTTATATCTTATTCATGGTTATTTATATTTGAATGATGCCAGCACTGTAATTATAAATGATCTTGCTACTGCAGAAAATATATGGGAGTTGTAAATTTTCTATTCAATCTTCAGGAGTTTATTCAACACTGTTAACATCACATCGCTTTGTTAGTAGTTAAAATTTACTGAGTTTCAACTTTTGACTTTGAGACTACTTGTGTAAAAGCACATCATTGTGCCCACATACAGAATGTAAGAGTGCTCCCCTTGATATTTTCGGCATAAGAGCATTTATTTATTCTTCTTTAGTCCATTGACTCTATTCTAAATGTTAATCCAGGAAACCAAGATTAAGAAAGGTACTTATATCTGCCAGTATTGCTGTCAGTAACTTCTGATACATGATGATACAAAAAAAAAAAAAAAATTACAAGTAAAATGACACATGATGTAGACATTTGATTTTACTTAAAGGGACATTTAGGTTTATGCATGATTCACTTTTTTTCTTGTAGTTTCTTGTCAAATTACTTTTAATTCTTTTTCATGTGAAAATTTGAAATGTTTGTATTTACTAAAAAAAAGTGAAAATTTGTAAATGTATTATACTATAATTTGAATGTACAGGAAGATAAGAAAGTATCTACATCTCTCTTTTGCTATGAAATTCATAACTAAATTGATTAATGACATATGCACTGGATTCGTAATTCTGTCATTTTTGTCAAGTCTCCCATATTAAATTTAGTCAGCATTTCAGCATGATTTTGATCCTTAAGCAAATAAGTTCTATGAAACAAAATAAAAATGATACAAAGAATTAGAGATAGAAGATGAGTGCCCTTTACAACGGTGAAATTATTTTTATCAACACTTTGGAAAGAAATAAAATTCAAGTCTCAATCATTGTAACTTCAGTGTTCTCCATATAATCACGAAATGACAATACTGACACTTATACTTTCTTTTTTTTTCTTCTTTCTTTTTTATAGAAATGAAACTCAGAAAGAGACAATTAAGTGCATATCAAGAAAATTCATAATGGTCTGACCCAATGCTTGAAAAAACTAAATATACTCAATGTTGTTGAGGAATGAGGTGATTTCCATGTTTGGATGTGTAAACAGAACACCTTTTAGCAATCAACTTTTATATACTTTAATGATGTATTTTTCGTGAGGACCAAAATTGTAGACCGCAGCTTAAAAAAGTAGTGTTCAATATGCAACTATATAGTTTTGACATTGGAATTTCTGCTAATATTTTACAGTCTTGTGACCATGGCCCAAGGCAACCATGGCATGATTTACATTGTAAAATTGAGGGTCCTGCTGCATATGATATATTGAAAAATTTTGAACAAAGATGGAAGAAAGCCACAAAATGGCGTAACTTCAGGCTCAAAAAGGTGACTCAATGGCATGACGATGCCTTGATAAGGATAGAACGGATCTCATGGATGCTCAATCCCTCTTCTGGTCCTGACGGTGATCAAAATGTACGTGTTAGTGATGAAAAAGATCCTGACAATTGGCATGTGCAGGTGGGGAGGAAAATGTTCCGAATTATTTACTTGCATCATCCTCTCCTGCATAAATTGTGAGTACTGTTACTTCTCCTTGATAGGTATTCCGATCCATTGATTCAGGATCTGTGAAGGGATTTCCTAAGGGTGTTCATGAAGCTGAGGCTCAGGTTAGAACATGGCTTATTTGATGCCTACTTATGGCATATGGAGTTCAATATCTATAAATTAGTCTCAACCAGTTTAACATTAATAAACTTTTGAATGTTTGCTTCGAAGTGAAACTGAATAGAAAAAGGAAAAATCATTGTTAGTTTATATGTACTTTTGTCTCTTGTTTTCTTGCAGAATCTTATCTGTGCAAAGAATGTGAAGGTAGATAAGAGCATCCATAATGCATATGTGAAAGCAATAAGATCAGCACAGCACTTTATATACATAGAGAACCAGTATTTTCTGGGGTCTTCATATTATTGGCCCTCATACAAAAATGCAGGTATATTGAGCACTGGGTCTTCAATGTTCTCATCATCTTGATAATTCTAATTACTAACTTCCTGCTTGATGCATTATTTCTACATTCTTAATACCCAAAAGTTAGATCTTATGAATGACATTATTAACTTTATTAATTATCGTGGTTTACTTTGAAGTCTGATTATATATTTCAGCCTAATGATTCCAACAAATATGCTTGTAAAACTGATTGGATTGGGTTATATATACATATATAACTGTCCTTAACATTGTCATGTTCATTGGTTCTTGGTCCTGTTGGGTCTGGACTTGTGTGCAAACAATCCTATCAACTATTAGGTCCTTGATTGGCTAATGGCTACATAGGTCCCATTTCTTTCAGAATAATAAAAATGCAATCTACTCAAGTAGAAATGCTTTTGTATGCTTGTAATTATTTGTATATCCCATCAATTATGAGCTGAAATAGATAATATGAATCAGAATTGCATCAGTAATTGCTGCGATAGCTGATTATTAATTTATTTATATCTGCAGCCTATACAGGCTGATTATTAACAAATAAGTAGGTTTGACAATCCAGTAGCCTGGAAGTATTTAATTACATTTTTTCCTTGTTTTTATTTGTCCTGATTCTTTCTCTATATCGACATGAGGTTGACTTTGTACATTGCTGGTTTTTTTCCGAAGACACTATACCTGAATGCCTCTTAGCATCTATCACTTTCATTTCGATGGCCTTAAAGTTGCCCATTTTGTCTGCCACACACATACTTGCCTTTCTGAGTTTAGTTCCATACAGGTGCAGACAACTTGGTTCCTATGGAATTGGCGTTGAAAATTGCCAGCAAAATCATTGCAAATGAACGCTTCTCTGTATATATAGCGATACCAATGTGGCCAGAGGGTGTCCCAACAAGTGCTGCTGTGCAGGAAATCTTATTCTGGCAGGTTAGACCAATTTATCATTTGTGTCTTGTTACAGTTCAATCTGCACATGGGCTGTTTGTTGCTTTATACTTTCTGTGTATGGCTAATTTAGGATGTAATGAACATCCGAGGTTGGTTTTTTCATGAACTAGTTGCTTATCTGTTGTTGTTGGGCCATCTTGGTATGATGGTGTGGATATGTTTTGAGCTCCTGCCTTTTGATTAAAAACTTTGGATGTGGACTTAGAAGTCTTACTCTCGAGCAAATTAGACAGTACCAAAGTGTGCAAATTTAAATGAGGCCTACCTCAGTTCAACTGACCTCAACTGAGGTTTTAAACCCTTATGTACATCCACAAATTATCCAACCTTCTAGTCTGACTGAAGATTCACCCTAAAGCATAGCTTCAAATTTTGTCTTACACTACTTCTGGGGTGGTCACAGAGAATGATCTTTTTATTATTATCACAAAAATAGCTGAAGACCATATTGTAAGCTTGCTGGCATGAGGATGTCAACACAACTAGTAAAATCATTATTGAAGATACTATTGCTGACTTTATGACATGAAAAAAGAGCTAATGATTAATATGAGCTTCTTTTTTAACCTCAATGGGTCCACTGACCTCTTAAGGTACGGCTTTCATCAACCTATCAAATATAGAAGGAGACAGAGGGTAGGAGATAGAAATTTTTTATCAGTATTCACATGTGAAAATTATCTTTGATCTTTATTTGAATTTTATTTTTCCTCCACATCGGCATCATTTACTCCATGGTGATGAATACTTTTAGATATCATGCTGACAGTCTATGATCCCAAACACCTCTATACGATTCCTAATCAAATTCGAATGAGTGCAGGGACAGACAATGGCGATGATGTACAAGATTGTTGCACAGGCCCTTGAAAAAGCAGGCCTTTCTGATTGTTATCATCCACAGGATTATTTGAATTTTTACTGTCTTGGTAAGCGTGAAGCTTCATCTTCCACAATTTCACATCAGAGGAATCGACAAACTGAAAATCGTGCATTGGTATGTTATTCATTTATTCTGGATACTATAAGGTTGCTTTTTCTTTTTAAATCAGGCACTTTAAACATCTTCTGATGGGTTTTAATTTCAAACAGTAAGTCATTTAGCATATCTTGTGCATTTAAAGTAAAGGTCGTACCTGTTGGAAATTAGAATAATTACTCCGTGACTTATGTGCACGTGGGCTTTTGTTTAGGCTTTTAGTTAGGCCTTATTTTGTCCTTTGATTTTTTTTCTCTTACTTGTAACCCTACTTTGACAATATAAATATACATGACAATCTCACTATAGAGATATGTCAATTATACAAAAATAATTGTGAAATTTTTTTTGGTATCGGAGCCACATCTTTTTCTCTCTCTATTTTTTCTTTTTCCTTTTGTTTCTAGTAACATAATAACCCCCCCAATAACCCACAAAAAAAAAAAAAAACCCACCTTCTCCTTGGTCTCACCATACCAGCCTCTTGTGCATTTAAAGTAAAGTCATCAACTTAAAATCTTCACAAAAAAAAAAAAAACAATAAATCAACCAGTTATGCTAATTGCGGATGACGGGGTAATTAGAGTAGGGTAAAGCTTAGGTACAATTTCATAGGTGCAGTACATTAGATTCTCCAATTAAATTCAAACACATAGTTATATTAACCAATGAATTACAAATAATATTTTCTTTTCCAAAGACAAACAATGTTTGCAATTATGTTGAATTTAATTGGATGTGGTTTTATTAATAGTTTATTTTGAGTTTAGTTTAGTTTATTACCATAAGAGTGATATTAAGGATACTACAAATTTTACTACATAGACCTTACAAACTGATGTGTCAATTTTTAAACGCAACACAAAAATATAATTAAGAAATTTATTTATTATGTCATAAATGTGACACCAATCACATTCATTGTCACGTCAATTTGTGAGATTTTTGTACTAAAATTAGTAGTAGCTTTAGCATTTTCCCTACCAAAATTTATATCCAATTTCTGAGATTGCTTATACACACTTGACAACTTGTAGAAGTGTATTCTTTTTCATCCTTAACAGGCTGCAGCTCGAAAGTTCCGTCGTTTTATGATTTACATACATGCCAAAGGGATGATAGTTGATGATGAATATATAATCATGGGATCTGCAAACATTAACCAGAGATCCCTGGATGGCTCAAGGGACACAGAAATTGCCATGGGTGCTTACCAACCAACCTACACATGGGGAGGAAAGAATTCTCATCCACATGGCCAGGTTTTGAAACTTCAACTTTTCTATTCACGTGATAATTTGTTTAGTCTTACTTTTTTTATTTCTCCTTATTTCTTTTAGCAGTTTCTGTTAACAATATAGTAATATAATGGATATTGTAAACAGTTTTTTCAAAATTTATTCTTCTGTGTCTCTCCATATTTATCCATTGCAACAACATCCATTGGATGCAGGTATATGGTTATCGGATGTCTCTCTGGGCTGAACACCTTGGTGAACTTGAGGATACTTTTTGTGAACCACAAAGCGTTAAATGTGTTAAGCGTGTCAATAAAATCGCTAAACATAATTGGGAAGCATATGTATCTGAGGAGGAGAAGGAGATAAAACTCATGAAAGGAAACTTAATGCTGTATCCAGTTCAGGTCAGCAGAGACGGAAAAGTCAGTTCATTGCGGGATTATGAATCCTTCCCTGATGTTGGTGGTAAAATACTTGGATCCCCCACCACTCTTCCGGATGTATTAACCACATAACTAGTTAATTTAAGCCTGCAAATGAAGTCAATGAAATACTAAGTTTGAATAAGTCTAAATACCCACATACATACACTCAAAAAGTATAGAGAATGGGTGATGATCTAATTTTGTTCTATAGAATGCTGTTGGTTTTAACATGTAAGATATAAATTGGAGCAGTCCAAAAAGAACAATGAGGTTATAGTTTGTAATATTACAGTTTGAGGAACTTTTGAATTGCCTCACTGTCTATTAAGAAATTAGGCTACAGAATATCCCTTTGTTGAGGTGCAGAGGCTGCTCATTGTAGTTATAATCTTGGACAAAGTTTGGTTATAAATCAGTTTGTAGCCAGTTTGCTACAACCCATTATGTGACAACTAATAAGATCATCCACGTGTACTTTAGTCACATGACATATTTAATGATGTCATGTGACTTTTTTAAATAATACATGTGGATGGTTTTATAAGCTGTCACGTAGTGGGTTATAACAAACCGGCTTGTAACCAAACCTTGTCCTATAATCTTTCTGCTGTATATTTTTATTGTGAAAAAGTTCTCCAGAAACCCACCCCGAGAAGAAAATCTCTAAAAAGAATGTTGCTTTACTTGATCATGAAGTTCCGGTTGATTTTTTCTTTTCTTTTTTATCTACTTGATCATGAAGTTGCTCTAAAAATATTGGGAAATGATGCAGCCAAAAAAAAAGAAAAGTGATGTAGGTGTTTGTTTCTGCAAATATTTCCCTAGTTGGCGGCACCAACTTGGCGCTTGTCTACTTTGATAATTCGATAGTTAGGAGAGAGAGAGAGAGAATTTGAATCCTAGATGTTTCGGTTGAAAACACCAAGAGGTGTCAGTTGAGCTATAAGACTCTTGGCGCACTTGTCTGTTACTTGAGCAAATAATGTGATATCATTGATGCTAAAATATATGTGCAGAGGTGCCTCTGTCACATTTTCAGGCTTTAGAGTTGTAACTAATTTAGAGCTTTGCATTCTTTTGCTCTATATTATGTTTTGGATGAATTGGGTATCAAGCAAATAAGCATTCATATGGCCGACTTTGATTAATTTGTTGAGAATCCATAATTAATCCGAAAATTTTGGGACTATAATGATGATGAATTCGATACCAACATTGGCATTGTCCACTTCTAGAATGGGGGCTTTTGGCAACCACTCCTAGATGCCTATGCTTCATCATCAGGCTAAGAGCCTAAATATATTAAGACATATCTTTTCAAATTTATTCATTAAAACATTAGAGATGAAATAAATTCTACGTTGATTGTCAATTACCTATCGCAACTCTCCTCCTTAACACAGGCAGAGTAGTACCTTCATAGATACCATGCCAAAATTGTACCAACAATTTTAATACCCAATAACGAGGATAGACCTCAACTCAAACTAGGGATGGCAACGGGGCGGATCGGGACCGGATCATGGGTGACCCGACCCCGCCCCGAACAACTACTATCAATAACCGACCCCGCCCCGCTCCCGAACCGCCACGCCCCGTATTGCCCCGCCCCGCCCCGAAAATCAAGTAATGACTATCTACTGGCTTGGTGGCTACACGCGAGATCGAGGATTGCTGGTGCGTTACGCCGACGTGACATAGTGCAGGTGCAGCACAGCAGCAGCGCTTGTTTTGCTTTGGCCACGAAAAGATGGAAGCTGGCGATGGCTCGCCGGCGTGAGGGGTTGTGTGAGGGAGGCTGGTGGGCGGTGGCGTGAGGGGTTGTGTGAGGGAGGTTGGGCAGAAAAGAACAGTGAGGCGGCGTGAGGGAGGCAGGAGGCTGGGCAGAAAAAAAAGTGGGAGTAAAATGAAGAAGATTAGAAAAATTAGTTTATATATAAAACCCTAGGGGTAATTTTGTAATTATAGTCGGGGCGGGTCAAGCAAAATCCATGACCGCCCCGCCCCGGGTATCGGGGCAATTTATATGACCCGTAACCACCCCGTCACCTATACGGGGCGGGAAATACCCGCATGGGTCGGGGCGGATCGGGGCAAAATTGCCATCCCTAACTCAAACTATAAATTAAAGGTTAAAATATTGTTTTCGTCCCTAAACTATACATGAGTTTCGTTTTTTGTCCTTAAATTTTGAGAAGTTCGTTTTTCGTCCCTTAACTTTGAAAAAGTTCATTTTTACACATGAATTTCGTCTTTTTATAAAAAAAGCCTAGGAACAAAATTCATGTGTAAAAATGAACTTTTTCAAAATTCAAGAACGAAAAACAAACTTCATGCATAGTTTAGGTACGAAAATAATTAGTTTAACCTAAAATAAATTAGTGCATATTGCTTGTTGAAAAATTATGATAAATTAGTGGATAAGCATAGTTCATTCACTTAAAAAAAAATTATTAACAAAAAGAGTGGTAGCAGTAGCACTTAGAAGTATTAGGTAAGGCTATCTCTAGCAGTGATTCAAAATTGCTATGTATCTCTATTTGTAGAGAGTAAACCAAAAAATTGAGCTCCAGCAGTCCTGTAAAACCCCTCTTCAACTTCAAATTTTTTTACAAAGTGAACAGTGGCCCTTCAAAAATGAAAGGTTACTGTACACTTTGTAAAAATTAAAAAATCAATTTCTTCAGTCCCCGACCCCACCATCTCACATGCTATTTCTTCCGATTTTTTTTCTCTCTCTTCTCATTTCTTCCGAAAATTTCTCTCTCTTCTTCTCATTTGCTTTCTGCTCTCTCTTCTCTCTTTGCTCTTTCGGCTTTCTGTTGAAGCACGAAACTGGTTGATTCGGTGGTGGCTTGGGCTTGCCGGCGTGGTGGCGGCTTAGGCTTGCCGGCGTGGTGGTGGTTGACGGCAAGACTAGTTGACGGCTTCCGAGAATTTTTTTTTTTTCTTTTCTCAGATCTGTACAGCCACCAACACCTGTGAGGCCAGCCACCACCACCGCCCACAAGAGACCCACCCCATGGCCACGCAGCGAAGGAGATACCCACCCCGTTGGCCATGCCGCGAAGGGGAGAACCACCCCGCTGGCCACGCCGCGAAGGAGAGACCCACCCCACGGCCAAGCCTGCCGCCAAGCCTTGCCGTGCCCGATCCCAACGGTCTGGAGGTCACTCATCCGTGCCGATCTCGGCCTGGACGAGTGGGTTAGCTCCCAATGAATTCGAACTTGCAAAGAAAGGGATCACCGGAAGTGGAGCTCGGCCTGGAGGTGGTGGAGCCGTGCCGTTTGGTGGCTAAGAACAAGATTTTGGTTGCTGAAATTAATTTGAAATAATTAATTTGACTCTGTTTGTTTGGTGGCTGAGAAATTGATTTGGTAGGAGTTGGTTATTTTTTGTGGGAAATAATAATAAAGAATGAAAAAAATATAATATTTAAATAGAATAGAGAGTGAAATAGAGAGTACTGCTGGAGTAAAAATAAATAGAGAGTTAATGAATAGTATAAATATAGAGATAAAATAAAGATAAGTTTAAAGGATTGTTGGAGATGGCCTAAGTATGGTCATCTAAAAAAGAAATTATATAAAGAGTAGGTACTCAATGTCACATCAGGACCGCATAGCGCAGTGGATTAGCGCGTCTGACTTCGGATCAGAAGGTCGTGGGTTCGACTCCCACTGTGGTCGTTTTTTTTTTTTTTTTTTTTTGTTTCTTAATCGGGGTCGGAACTCAGCAGCTATAAATCCATGCAACTTCTCAAAGACTTGAATTTTTGTTTAGGCACGGGTTTCTGGCAGATTGAGATAGACTGTGAAGACCATATTTTAGTGAGTCTCCTCCACGAAAGACCTCATATCCGTGCAGAAATTGGACTCTTAGTTGATTAGATCGTAGAGTTGATAAGAAATTTTCAGTTTGTCTTTTGTAATCGTGTCCCTAAAGACTGTAATCTTTTAGCATGTGCTTTAGCTTCTGATGCACTAGCAAAGGCGGATCCCTCAATTTGTTTTGAGGATTACCCTCCTTGTCTCCAATCACTTGTCATCTCAGACTTACATCATCAATAAAATATCTACTATCTTTACACTGTTACACATTGACTCAAATCATTTGACTCTCTCTCTCTTTCTGAGAAAGTCTTTGAACAATGTAAGCTCTCTCTCTCTCTTTCTCTCTCTCTTTCTCAATTTCTCTTTCTGCCTTATTAGAAGAACTCTTAGCGCACTGTAATCTCTGCCTCTGCTTGATTTGCATTAACTTTGTCCCTATACGTTTGCTGAATTTTACTACTCTTTTCCAAAGCTGAGATTCAGCTGTAATTTAGTGTCTTTTAAGCTACTCATATCTTATTCGAAACCTTTTGCATCACTTAAAACTCTGTTTGGTTTCTGAGAAAACAAAAATGAAGGAAAAAGCAATTGATTAATTCAATATGCTAATTTTTATTTGTTTTTCATTTTTTCTGAAAAAAAAATTATATCTTGATGAATTACATGAACTTTTTAGCAGTTGGGATAGGTTTGATTATTATTTTAGTTCAAAAATTTAAACTTTTTTTTTTTTTTTTTAATGATGTAACATTCTTGCCTGGTAAACAATAGAGAATGTCTTCAATCGTGCCGCAACCTTCTCTCAAGAGACGGGATTCAACCGCGACTAGAGAAGATGATCAACTCATTATAACCCCTTTAGGGGCGGGTAATGAAGTAGGTCGGTCTTGCGTGTACATGTCCTACAAAGGGAAAACTGTAATGGTATGCCATTTAACTCAATGTAATCTTGGTTTTTACTATTATGTTTTATAGGGTTGTTTTTCTTCATGTTTTATTTTTATTTTATTTTATTTTTTTTAATTTTTTGTCGCTTTTGTATGGATGTAGTTTGATTGTGGAATTCATCCGGCTTACTCGGGCATGGCTGCTTTGCCATACTTTGATGAGATAGATCCTTCAACAGTTGACGTCCTTCTCATCACGCAGTATGTATTTTCTTTTTTCTTTTTTATGATGTTTAACTTCATGAATTATAAAAAATTGATTATAATTATTTATTATTGTAACTATCTAGGTTTATTTAGGATAGGCTTGTGTATGCATCCTGTGTACATGAGGGCAAGATTGTGAGTTCAAAACCCATTGGGTGCGTGTATAAAGTCATTTGCTTCATTTGCTACATGTAATTGCTTTTTTTGATAAGTAAGAATATTTATTCAAGAAAGCTTGATGTGCATAAAGCATGCACTCAAAGCAGAATTACAAATGCAAATCAGAATTAACAAATGCTAAAGAATCAAGAAAATCTCCCACAGATGGAGAAGACGAAAGAGCACAAGCCCTAGACCAATCATACAAAGAACCAAAGAAAATCTCAATAATTTTAGCAGAAGGAATCTCCTTGTTCTCAAAAGTACGATTATTCCTTTCCCTCCACAAAGTCCACATCAGACAAGAAGGAATAAACAAAGTTTTGAGTTTTATTTGGAAGTGGTTGCTTATTAGACAAGATGCATTGTATTGTCAAATCTCCTATTTATTTATTGCAGAGAGAGGATCTTCTTTACCATGAATTTATTTGGTTGAGTGAAATCGTGGTACTTTACCACCGTCTTCCTTTCTTTTCCCCTTATGGAGTTGAGGAATCATGGGGTCAAAAAATTTCTCCAAGAGTTCCCTCTCTATATTTCAACTTGTTCTCTTTCTGTAGTTTTCCTTCATTTGCTTATCAATTAGAAAAGTTGTATTTACTTTTTTCAACAATGTTGATGGCTATGGTGTTGACTCTCTAATAACTAATATAAAGTGATGCTTTCTGCTTGCAGCTTTCACGTGGATCATTCTGCATCCCTACCTTATTTTCTGGAGAAGGTTTACTGCTTTCTTAGTGAACTAACTGAAGTGTTATGTATGGGTCTTTTTCCATGGGAAACTAATATATTGAAATCTTTTTTAGACCACCTTCAAAGGTCGAGTTTTCATGACTTATCCAACAAAGGCTATCTACAAGTTGCTTTTGACAGATTATGTAAAAGTCAGCAAAGTTTCAGTTGAAGATATGTTGTATAATGAACAGGACATCAATCGCTCCATGGATAGAATTGAGGTATGTGTTTTTTCATTTCTGCAATCTTCATTTTCCTTTTGTCTCTAGTTTGTATTGTTGCAAATTGGCTCTATATTTTTACTTATCAAAAAAACATTGGCTCTATATTTTTAGATTGACTGTGAAGTTGTTTCTATGCACACCTTGTCCTAAACTGTATTTAACTTTTTGAAATTTACATGTTGATGGTCATTTAGTCAGGTTTCTAAATGTTTATTTTTTGTTTCTTATCATTCCATATAGTTTTTTGAGGTGATTTCTATCCATGTTGTGCTGATTCCCCCAAATAAGACATAGATGTTAATGGGGAGAACATGTTTTCTATTCTTCCTATACAACTTAGAGGATGTCAATGTGACCAAACTATGTGAAAATGAATATTATTTTACATCCCAATGGGCATTGCACTAAGGGGCTTTGACGTCATTCAGAATCAGCTGCAAACTTGAGCTTGGTGATGCCCTCAAATAATATCGGGATTTTTGTTTGTAGAAAGATTCTTTTATAGCACCTTTTTTTTTCTTCATATAAATAAGACTTGATTTCTTCGGGAAATGGTCATTATTCTTGTTCATAAATATATAACACACATTCTGGCACATGAGTATGCTATGACTATTGTGCTAAAGTTGAAGAATTGGGTACCCCAGGTAGTCCTTGTTGGGTGGTTCCTCAACCACTTGCTTTAGTCGATAAAGGCTTGGGACCTCTTTAGATTGGTAGCCTTTATATGGGACTATGGACTATTTAAGTGGTGTTTTAAATCTATCATCAATGGATTGAACTTTTAATTGCAAAGGTCTTCTTGGAATTAGTTCAACGTTAGGGGTCCACTTTTATGACTGTTTGTAAAAGAGTACAAAATTTTTTATGATTATATTTCAGTTAATCTTATTCTTTGTCTTCTTTATATGTATATGTAGGGCTAGGCATATGTATATATGCATTCTCTCTCTCTCTCTGCCTCCCCTGCCTCTTTCTGTAGAGAGTATTGACACTGGACCAGTAACATCAT
This sequence comes from Fagus sylvatica, assembly GCA_907173295.1. Lineage (NCBI taxonomy): Eukaryota > Viridiplantae > Streptophyta > Magnoliopsida > Fagales > Fagaceae > Fagus > Fagus sylvatica. Next base: position 5,076,654 of record OU015763.1, on the reverse strand, counting down.
TAAAATACTTGAATTTCTACAGAGAAATTAAATGCACATGGTTATGCTGTTGTTGCCCATGGTGAGTGCTGTTTATTGATAAATTTCCATATCCAGGCTTACATCCTTGCATTGTTATTCATTTTGTTATGTGTAATCTTAACCTATGATACCATATTAGTTAGTCTTCCCTTTTTTGTCTCCTAACAGAGCCTTGTAACTGCAGGTTATTGATTTCCATCAAACAGTAGAGGTTAATGGCATTCGATTTTGGTGCTATACTGCTGGCCATGTTCTTGGTGCTGCTATGTTTATGGTTGATATTGCTGGTGTTCGAGTTCTCTACACTGGAGACTATTCACGTGAAGAAGACCGGCATCTCCGAGCTGCTGAGACCCCACAGTTCTCCCCTGATGTATGCATAATTGAATCCACTTATGGTGTCCAGCAACATCAACCTCGGAACGTCCGAGAGAAGCGCTTCACTGATGTTATTCATTCAACCATTTCTGGAGGAGGTCGTGTACTTATTCCAGTTTTTGCCCTTGGCCGTGCCCAAGAACTGCTTTTGATTCTTGATGAGTACTGGTCAAACCATCCTGAGCTCAAGGACATTCCCATATTTTATGCTTCTCCCCTTGCGAAAAGGTGTTTGACTGTTTATGAGACATACATACATTCAATGAATGACAGGATTCGCACCCAACATGCAGCGAAGTCTAACCCCTTTGTTTTCAAGCACATATCACCATTAAAGAGCATTGACGGTTTCAATGATGTAGGCCCATCGGTGGTGATGGCAAGTCCTGGTGGGCTTCAAAGTGGGTTGTCACGACAACTATTCGATAAGTGGTGCTTGGATAGGAAAAATGCTTGTGTTATACCTGGGTATGCGGTTCAAGGGACACTAGCAAAGACCATTCTGAATGAACCCAAGGAGGTTACTCTCATGAATGGACTCACTGCTCCTCTCAACATGCAGGTCCATTACATATCATTCTCCGCCCATGCAGACTCTGCTCAGACAAGTGCGTTCTTGGAAGAGCTCTTGCCTCAAAACATAATTCTTGTTCATGGAGAAGCTAATGAGATGGGGAGGCTCAAACAGAAACTCATAAGCCAGTTTGCAGATCGCAACATCAAAATCTTCAACCCAAAGAATTGTCAGACTATTGAAATGCACTTCAACTCTCAGAAGATGGCAAAAACTATTGGAAGGCTGGCTGAAAAGACACCAGAAGTTGGGGAAACTGTCAGTGGTTTACTGGTCAAGAAAGGCTTCACATATCAGATAATGGGTCCTGATGATCTCCACATCTTCTCTCAGCTATCAACTGCAAACATTACTCAGAGGATTACTATTCCATTTGGTGGTGCCTTCAATGTATTAAATCACAGGCTTAAGCAGATATACGAGAGTGTAGAGACTTCAATGGATGAGGAGTCTGGGGTCCCAACACTGCTAGTTCATGAACGAGTAACAGTTAAGCAAGATTCCGAGAAACACATCTCACTGCATTGGACAGCAGATCCTATAACTGACATGGTTTCAGACTCCATTGTGGCTTTGGTTTTAAATATCAACCGGGAGATCCCCAAGGTAATTGTCGAAGCAGAGGCAATAAAAACTGAGGAAGAGAATGAGAAGAAGGTAGAGAAGGTTATTTATGCCCTCCTTGTTTCACTCTTTGGAGACGTGAAGTCCGGAGAAAATGGGAAGCTGGTGATTAGTGTTGATGGGAATGTTGCAGAGCTTGATAAACAGACTGGGGCTGTTGAGAGTGAAAATGAAGGTCTAAAAGAAAGAGTGAGAACGGCTTTCCAGCGTATTCAAAATTCTGTGAAGCCAATCCCTCTATCTGCATCTTAGATCCTTCCCTGAATAGTTCCATTTCTTTGTATTCCTGTATTTTGAGGTTTAACTTTGTATGCTAGAGAGTAATACTGATCTGTAAACACTAACTATAGTTTTAGCATCTGGCAATGATTATATATTATGGTATGAATACAGCAGTGATTACTTTATAACATGTTTGGTGCTAATCCATTTAAGATTTGGCACTGACTTTCAATACCTTTCTTTATTTTTTAGCACCTTCTCCGTTGGTTAGTACTGAGTCTGATGAGGTATTGAATTTGTTAAGTGTGAGTTTCAATCCATTTTAAAAACAAATTATCTACCAAGTAACAACCTTAATTCGACTCACTTGAGAACTTCTTGAAATAAATGAAGATTGGGAAAGTATCACTGACTTCACAACATAAACCTATTTGGGTTTCATTTGGTCATGTTCTTCACGATATATGGATCAAAACGGGTGTAATTGTTTTTTAACTTTTTATCTCAGTCGTCTATATATATATATATATATATATATATATATATATATATATATATAAAGTGTAAAAAGTTAAAAAGTCACTTTTTTGTTATGACAACAAATGATAAAAAGTTGAAAAAACAATTTTCAATCTCGACCGTCTAAAATTATTATACGATGCAATAGTTTTCAAACTAATTGCACTTATCTCGATCCCACAATATATTTATGTGTTGCCGCTTGCCACCAAACATTATCTTATTTTTATTGTCATACAATTTAAATTAAACTCTAAAAGTTTTTGTTTTACTTTATACATGAAAATGATTAATATTAAAGCCATGTAATTCAACTGTGAAATACAAACCCAAGGTTTAGGCTAAATTACTTCAAAATTAAGCATCTTAGTACCCATAGTCTAAGTCCAACATTAATCCCTATATAATAGGATAACTCTCATTTTCTCACCCTGAACAATCAAATCAATTGCAATATCCTGTTAAACTTAAAATTTGAGCAACCAATCATCTAGACTATAAAGTCAGATACAATGTGTTTATACTATTATATTTTTTTCTAATTTCATACAATCACATCATAATAGTGAAAACCAATGTTTTTTTTTTTTTAGCTCAGATTCAGAGTATTGGTCCACAAGGGTCTGGCTCAACCCAAAAAAAAATAAAAGAAAAAAAAATTTTAAGAGTATTACTTTAGAACCTTGTAGGTGTAAATCAAAGAAAAAGAAAAAACTTCAATGTGAAGTAGTATGAATGTTCCAAAATAACCTAACCTTTGACCCCAAAATTACATAGACGTACACACCCATTTATATACCTTTCTTGTAAACCTCCCCATTCGCCATCCCTCACAGATTACTCCAAAACTCGATCTTTTAGCAGCCAAACCCCACACTTGTTCATCTTGAAAGTTAAAACACTTCCAATCTCTCTCCAAGAGGTTTAATTTTTTTATTTTTTTATTTCAAAGATTATTTATTTACGTTGTATTGGATTCAATGTGTTTTAGGTTTTATCATCGAGTGTTGTTGTTGTTGTTTTTGATTTACTAAACCTGAAAAGTAGTACCTTCATAGATACCATGCCAAAATTGTACTAACAATTATAATACCCAATAACGAGTATAGACCTCAACTCAAACTATAAACTAAATTAGTAGATACGTGCTTGTTCAAAATTGAGGGGAAATTGTCCCCCTTTAATTATTGAGTCTATCTCAATTCCTCAATTTATTTATAAAACCGAGCAATGTCCTCCTTTATATATTAAAAATATACAAATAGGCCAAGAAACCAATTGGCTTTTGGTATAGGCAGGATTTGAACCTAGGTCCCTTACTCGAGGATAAAAGACTTTACCAGTTGAACTAACTGGAATCCATTGATATACTCAATAGTTAAAGGGGAAAAAGTACAATTTGACCTAAAAATTATGGTAAATTCCTTCTAAGCGTATTGCGTAATTCATTCACTTCAAAAAAATTATTAAAAAAAAAAAAAAAAAACCCTCCAGAAGCTCTATTTAGAACAAAAAGAGTGGTAGGACTTAGAAGTATTTGGTAAGGATGGTTGTTTTGACTTGTATTCAGATCCTCTAGAGTTCTTAGGGTACTCTACAAGGTAGAGTTCTTTAAATCACAACCTTTCATTTAAAATAATGTTTCAAGACATAAGCACATCATCAATCCACTACTAAAAACTTATAGAAGTATTTCAAATGCATTAAAACACTTCTTAACTGCTAACGTTTATCTATTCTAAAAAAGCTGCTAACGTTTATCAAACGTCGTTTCTCTTTACTTTTTTGTTTTGCCGTTTATCTCTTTTCTCTATAGCAGACACTAACAAAACATATCTTGCCATTTTCATCTCTAAAATCTAAAAGACTACTGCCAAACTTCATTACTAGAGAAGAAACTTTTATTTCTTTTATGTATTTTTTTTTCTTTGTTTACAAATTTCTCAATCTTTTTATTCCCAAATGGTAGATCTATTAAATTCAACCTCTTAAAATCGCTCATGGATAACTGTTGAAAGGCCAATAGATGCAAGTAGGGGTGTAATCAGTGAGGTGCAGTGCGGTTTTCTCCGAATTTTTGCACCTACACCTTATAGTGCAGTTTTCCTATTACACGCACATGCACCTGCACCTACTAAGATCGGTTTGGGTGCGGTGCAGTGCGGTTTGATGCGGTGCGGTGTAGGTGCGGTCTTACAGTTTGGGTTGGACTCATTTGGGCCGGATTGTGCCAGCCCAAATGTCAATTTTAATCTAAAAAATCCATTTTTACAACTCAAAAATTTGGCTAACTACAGTCTACAGCATACAAATATAAATGTTTTCAATCTCAACCTGGATATTTAAAAAAGAAAAAAAAAATTATAACATGTATGCATATCTCAATTGTATAAATCATAATTTCCAATCTCAAGTCTTCCACGAAAAAAAATTGTCTACTACTTTAAAGTTTAAATAACAACCCAATAAAAAATGGTATACTTCCAAAAAAATAATAAAAACTAAGATAACATGTCGTATCCTTTATTCTTGTAGCAAGGCTCCATTCAATCTCCAACTCCAAGGCTCCCAACTTCATTCAAACATCAGTATTAACCTTAGGTAATTCTAGGAAAAAAAAAAAAGAAAAAAAAGAAATGTTAGTAAATAAATAAACAAGTAAAAAATAAACTAATAGAGAATTGCAGATATAGATATAGTATAAATAAATTACCCGATTCAAGCTCTTCATCAATACTTTGCACTTCATTCATGGCTTCCCGAAGCTTGACTAGTGAAGATGTGCTTCTTAACCAATTTTTACAACAAATAAGAGCCTCAACGGTTAAAGAAAACAATGAACTCCTAAAAGAATCCAAAACACGACCCCCTGTGCTAAAGGCCGACTCAGATGCAACAGTAGACACTGGAATTGCCATGACATCTCGTGCTACATGGGAAAGAATTTTATATTTAGAGGCATTCACCCTCCACCAACCCAAAATATCAAAACCCAAAGCCCATGGTGGCTCACTTGTTTCTGAAAGATACTGGTCCACCTCAGTTTTGCATTCACCATTATCCTTTTGAGCCAAGTGGTGTTGGAACTCCTCAACAGCTGACTTCCATGGATCATGCGTATCACTAGTACTTGACATAGAGCTTGAAGCAACATCAAAAGTTACATAACTACTACTGCCACTAGCACCTGAGGATGCTGTTTCAAATTCAGTTGCATAATGGGCATACAACCTATCTATAGCTCCTCTCACCTTCTCAACCATACTCTTTGTCTTTGGTTTAGCAAACCACTTATTGAACCAATAAACAATATATTTCATCTTGTATCTTGGATCAAGTACAACAACTACAAACAACAACAAATTCATCTTCTCAATATTTCCCCAATATTTCTCATATTTCATATTCATAACTTCAGCCATACTCTTCAAGAGAGAATCACCATCAAGATTGCACAATTTATACAATTCATTTTGAATACCCACAAGCTCATGAAAATAAGAATTAGAAGTGACAATTAATGATCCAGAGAAACGTAAAATTGCTTCATAAAAAAGTCTAAGAAACTTACAATGCAACCGAGCATTTTCCCAATCAAGAGAGCGGGGAGGACTTTTGGGCTTTTTCCCATTTCCGTCAGGTTCTTCGAAATAATCCATGTATTGCTCATCATTAATGATCAACCTATCAAAAGCTCTCTCAAACTTCTCAGCCGCCTCTAGCATAAGATAAGTGGAATTCCACCTGGTAGGAACATTAGTGAAAGCAAACTCTTACTCTAAATGTTTGCATCTTTAACAGCTTCTAAGAATTTTTCAAACCTTTTTGGAGATGATTTCGCATACCGCACTGCATTTCTCACCTTAGCAATAGACTCATGGATGTCTTTCAATCCATCTTGCACAATTAGATTCAATATATGTGCACAACATCTCATGTGCAAGAACTCACATCCCACAATGCAACTCTCCTTCAATTTCATCTTCCTCCTCAAATAATCAATAGCCACATCTTTGGAGCTTGCATTATCAACTGTAATTGTTAAGACAATATCTATACCCCACTCCCTCAAACACTTCTCAACCACTTTCCCAATTGTTTCCCCTTTATGATTAGGAACTAAACAAAAGTTCAAAATTCTCTTTTGATACTTCCAATTACTATCAATAAAATGGCATGTCAAACAAAGGTAGTTAAGGTTTTGCACGGAAGTCCAAGTATCAGTAGTCAAACTACCTTTTGCCCCTTCATACTCAAAACATCTTTCAATTTTTTTCTCTCATCAAGATAAAGTTTCATGCAATTTTTTGCTACTGTAACACGAGAGGGAATGGGAAACCTAGGCTCAACCACATTCATATAATAAATAAAACCTTCATACTCCACAAATCTGAATGGTAGTTCATCTACAATGATCATCCTAGCAAGAGCCAACCTTATTTTCTTAATGGAAAATTGGTGCACTTCAATTTCTTTAGTATCATTCTCTCCCTCAATAGCCTTTTTGTAATGATAAACAATTTTTGGTTGATTCTTGTCATTGTTATTCTTTGGATTCTTCTTACACTTATTGACATGTCCCCACAAGGTCGAGGTCCCATTCTTTCTAGAATGATACTTGTATGGTTTTTTGCAATAGTTACATGTTGCCCTAGGCTCTTCTGGATCACCTCCAACTAGCTTAGTAAAATGCTTCCAAACCTTTGATGTTAGCTCTTTAAATTGTTTCGTATTACTTGGAACAGGTTGTGATTCTGTGGGGAGAGTTGGTTCATCTGGTATAATAATAGGGTCAGTCGGTGTAGGTGGATTTGGTTCATTTGGATTAGGATTTGATGAAGCATCCATCTAGGGGCAAGGTCATTGAAAAAAAAAAAAAAAACAAACACAAAGTCACAATCATAATTCATAGCAGTCAAAGCCTAGAAATTTCAAATAATAAAATAAAGAAAAAAATGGTGACTGCTATTGAATTGCAATAACCATGGGAGATTAAAAAAGAAAATATGATAACTGTAAAAATTGTCTGGCTGTGAAATTAGAGGAGCAAAGCTCTGTTTTACCGTTTAGAGTTTGTTACTTAAAATTAGCCATTGCACAGTTTAGAGTTTGTTACTTAGAACAATGTCAAATTTGGTGGCTAATGCCTAGTGTGCAGGTTACAAACACAGTTTAGATGGTGAGAACATATGTATTGATTTTAGAACAACATCATCACAGATGATATGTATTGCAAAAGAATGGTTTCTTATCAAAATAATTTTACAACATCATCAATTCACCACAGGGGATATACAACATTGAGTTCACCACAGCACAAGCTGCATAACAACAGAACAACAAAAAAATTCTCAACAGCACAAGCTGCACAACAACAGAATCAAAAGAACAATAGCACTACAAAATTCTCAACATCACTACAAAATTATCAACAACACAACTAAATAATAGAATAAAAAAATATTCTCAATAGCACTACAAAATTCTCAACATCACAACAGAACCAAAAAAAAAAATCTAAACAACACAACTAAATAATCCCAAAGAATTTCCAACCTGTTGACACTTGACAGTGTTGACTGTTGATTGTTGTTAACAGGGGTCACAGGGCTGTTGCTGGCTTGCTGCCGTGGAGTAACTAGTGAGACTGAGGTGGGGATGTGGGGTGAGGTGCGGTGCAGCAGAGTGAATCAGTGATGAGGGTTGCTGGTGGAAATCAGTCAGGGTGAGACCGTGAGAAAGACCGAGACCGAGAGAGAGAGAGAGAGAGAGAGAGAGAGAGAGAGGCCGGCGGCTGAGGGTGAGAAAAGTGAAAAAAAAAAATACAAAAAAAACCATTTGATTTAATTTCTAGGGTTAAAGTCGTGCGATTTGGGGATTTGATTTTGGGGAAAATGGAAATCGTGCGAATTGGGGATTCTAGATCTTCAGTTTCCTTAATGGGGGTTGTGTTGGGGGTAAAAGGGGAAATTTTAAAAAATCAATATACCCAGTCGGTGCGGTTTCGGTTCTCCGACGGGTTGAGAACTCCAACGCCGCAGGCCGCACCGTACCAGTCGGTTTTGTGGTCCTCCTTGCCAATGACGGGGACCGGCAATTGTGGTTGCCGATAGAAGAGGTGCGACGCGACTCGGTTCCATCGGTGCAGTCGATGCCGTTGGTTTTAGTTTCACCCCTAGATGCAAGGTATGTTTGTTCCATTTATGAGTTAAAATGATTTGAAAAACTTAAGAATGAGAATGAGTGTTTTGGATTGATAATTTTATCGAAGAGAATGACATAATTTTTATTGTGTTGATGTTTGCTCTAGAGAAAAGAGAGAAACGGCAAAACAAAAGAATAAAGATAAACGTTGTTGGATAAACGTAAGCAGTTGAGAAGTATTTTAATGCATTCGAAATACCAATTTAGATTTTTAGTGGTAGATTGATGATGTGGCAATATTTTAACCTTTTATTTTAAATGAAAGGTTGTCATTTAAAAAACTTTCCCTTCTAGAGTATCTTAGGAACTCTAAAGCATCTCAATCCATTTTTGTGGAGATACCTAATGCGTGTTTGGTACACGCAACTGAATCCATGATTCTGGATTCAAATCCAGAAAATTGCGGGTCCCACGGCAAAAAATCATGTTTGGTACAAAGGATTAAAATGAGGATTCAAATCCCAATTTGAATTTTATGTGGGTCCCATGGCAAATTTGAGTTCACCCCTTCAGCTGTTTTTGAATCCAAGCCGGATTCAAATCCGGACTCAATTTTTTGTGGGTCCCATTTTTTACCGTTGCTCGGCCCACCAAATTCATTTCTCCCGTTTTCTCTCTCTCTCCTCCACTGCTTCTCTGCCTCTCTCTCACTTGGAACCAAAGCCACCACCGTGGAGGTTGCTTCACCTGGAACCACAGCCTCCACCGTGGAGGTTGCTTCACCTGGAACCAAAGCCGCCACCGTGGAGGTTGCTTCACCTGGAACCAAAGCCGCCACCGTGGAGGTTGCTTCACCTGGAACCACAGCCGCCACCGTGGAGGTTACTTCACCTGGAACCAAAGCCGCCACCATGGAGGTTGCTTCACCTCCATCGAAAAGCCATTTTCACTCCTCGTCGTTGTTGTTGTGTTGCTCAATTCCAACGAGGTCGACCCGGCATGAGACCAGTTGGGTCATTCGGGCTACCACAGAAAAATGATCGGTGAGGTGGGTCTGTGAGGCGGGTGATCGGTGATCGGTGAGGTGGGTCTGTGAGGCGGGTGATCGGTGATCGGTGAGGTGGGTGATCGGTGAGGAGAATGGAAAGAGTGAAAAAATGGAGAAGAGGAGAAGAGGAAGGGGGGTGGGTTGGTGGGTACGGGTAAAAGAGATGGAGGGGTACGTGTAGAAATTTAATTGGTTTGGGGGATTTGTGGAGAGAGAAAGATAAGAAGATAAAGAAATAAAAAACTTTTTTTTTTTTTTTAAGTATATAAGAAGGTGTAATCCTCTACAATTATTATAAATGTAACTAAGTTAAAAAACCAAAACTATGTACCAAACATAATTTTTTATTTAAATTGTGATTTCAGTTGTGAAACCAAAACTATGTACCAAACAGAATTTTTTTTACAATCTTGAATTCAAATCAGGATTAAAGTTTCAACTTCAATAAAGTAAAAAGTCATGAAACCAAAACAAAAAATGAAAACACGTACCAAACAGCCCCTAGTATTATTGAAATACTTGAAGCGGTCTGCCCACTGAACCCGGTCCACTTTCAGAAAAACCTTCTCTTTAAACCGGGAAAGCAGAGTCCACTCCTACTTCAAATTAGGGTTTAGCGCTCTCTCTCTCTCTCTCTCTCTCTCTTTCTGAGAAAATCTTTGAACAATGTAAGCTCTTTCTCTCTCTCTTTCTCTTTCTCAATTTCTCTTTCTGCCTTATTAGAAGAACTCTTATCGCACTGTAATCTCTGCCTCTGCTTGATTTGCATTAACTTTGTCCCTCTATGTTTACTGAATTTTATTACTCTTTTCCAAAGCTGAGATTCAGCTGTAATTTAGTGTTTTTTAAGCTACTCATATCTTACTCGAAACCTTTTGCATCACTTAAAACTCTGTTTGGTTTCCGAGAAAACAAAAATGAAGGAAAAAACAATGGACATTAAAGAAATGTTGATTAATTCAATATGGTAATTTTTATTTGTTTTTTTCATTTTTTCTGAAAAAAATTATATCTTGATGAATTATTTGAACTTTTTAGCAGTTGGGATAGGTTTGATTATTATTTTAGTTCAAAAATTTAAACTTCTTTTTTTTTTTTTAATGATGTAACATTCTTGGTAAACAATAGAGAATGTCTTCAATCGTGCCGCAACCTTCTCTCAAGAGACGGGATTCAACCGCGAATAGAGAAGATGATCAACTCATTATAACCCCTTTAGGGGCGGGTAATGAAGTAGGTCGGTCTTGCGTGTACATGTCCTACAAAGGGAAAACTGTAATGGTATGCCATTTAACTCAATGTAATCTTGGTTTTTACTATTATGTTTTATAGGGTTGTTCTTCTTCATGTTTTATTTTTATTTTATTTTATTTTTTTTAATTTTTTGTCGCTTTTGTATGGATGTAGTTTGATTGTGGAATTCATCCGGCTTACTCGGGCATGGCTGCTTTGCCATACTTTGATGAGATAGATCCTTCAACAATTGACGTCCTTCTCATCACGCAGTATGTATTTATTTATTTTTTTTCATAATGTTTCACTTCATGAATTATAAACAATTGATTATAATTCTTTATTATTGTAGCTATTTAGGATATTTAGGATAGGCTTGTGTATGCATCCTGTGTACATGAGGGTAAGATTGTGAGTTCAAAACCCATTGGGTGCGTGTATAAAGTCATCTGCTTCACCTGCTACATGTACTTGCTCTTTTATATTAAGTTCAAGATTGTAACTTTATAAACAAAGTTTTGAGTTTTATTTGGAAGTGGTTGCTTATTAGACAAGATGCATTGTATTGTCGAATATCCTATTTATTTATTGCAGAGAGAGGATCTTCTTTACCATGAATTTATTTGGCTGAGTGAAATCATGGTACTTTACCACCATCTTCCTTTCTTTTCCCCTTATGGAGTTAAGGAATCATGGGGTCAAAAAATTTCTCCAAGAGTTCCCTCTCTATATTTCAACTTGTTCTCTTTCTGTAGTTTTCCTTCGTTTGCTTATCAATTAGAAAAGTTGTATTTACTTTTTTCAACAATGTTGATGGCTATGGTGTTGACCCTCTAATAACTAATATAAAGTGATGCTTTCTGCTTGCAGCTTTCACTTGGATCATGCTGCATCCCTACCTTATTTTCTGGAAAAGGTTTCCTGCTTTCTTAGTGAACTAACTTAAGTGTTATGAATGGATTTTTTCCATGGGAAACTAATATATTGAAATTTTGTTTAGACCACCTTCAAAGGTCGAGTGTTCATGACTTATCCAACAAAGGCTATCTACAAGTTGCTTTTGACAGATTATGTAAAAGTCAGCAAAGTTTCAGTTGAAGATATGTTGTATAATGAACAGGACATCAATCGCTCCATGGATAAAATTGAGGTATGTGTTTTTACATTTCTGCGATCTTCATTTTCCTTTTGTCTCTAGTTTGTATTGTTGCAAATTGGCTCTATATTTTTAAATTGACTGTGAAGTTGTTTCTATGCAGTATGCACACCTTGTCCTAAACTGTATTAACCTTTTGAAATTTACATGTTGATGGTCATTTAGTCTGGTTTCTAAATGTTTATTTTTTGTTTCTTATCATTCCATATAGTTTTTTAAGGTGATTTCTATCCATGTTGTGCTGATTCCCCTGAACAAGACATATGTTAATGTGGAGAACATGTTTTCTATTCTTCCTATACAACTTAGAGGATGTCAATGTGACCAAACTATGTGAAAATGAATATTTTTTTACATCCCAATGGGCATTGCACTAAGGGGTGTTGACTTCATTCAGAATCAGCTGCAAACTTGAGCTTGGTGATACCCTCAAATAATACCGGGTTTTTTTTTTGTAGAAAGATGCTTTTATAGCACTTTTTTTTTTCTTCATATAATTGATACGTGATTTCTTCGGGAAATGGTCATTATTCTTGTTCATAAATAAATAACACACATTCTAGCACGAGTATGCTATGACTATAGTGCTAAAGTTGAAGAATTGGGTACCCCAGGTAGTCCTTGTTGGGTGGTTCCTCAACCACTTGCTTTAGTCAATAAAGGCTTGGTACCTCTTTAGATTGGTAGCATTTATGTGGGACTATGGACTATTTAAGTGGTGTTTTAAATCTATCATCAATGGATTGAACTTTGAATTGCAAAGGTCTTCTTGGAATTAGTTCAACGTTAGGGGTCCACTTTTATGATTGTTTGTAAAAGAGTACAAATTTTTTTATGATTATATTTCAGTTAATCTTAATATGATGTTATATTCTTTGTCTTCTTTATATGTATATGTACTTATGCATGTGTGTGTAGGGCTAGGCATATGTATATATGCATTCTCTCTCTCTCTCTCTCTCTGCCTCCCCCCGCCTCTTTCTGTAGAGAGTATTGACACTGGACCAGTAACATCATTAAAATACTTGAATTTCTACAGAGAAATTAAATGCACATGGTTATGCTGGTGTTGCCCATGGTGAGTGCTGTTTATTGATAAATTTCCATATCCAGGCTTCTTCCTTGCATTGTTATTCATTTTGTTATGTGTAATCTTAACCTATAATACTATATTAGTTAGTCTTCTTTTTTTTGTCTCCTAACAGAGCCTTGTAACTGCAGGTTATTGATTTCCATCAAACAGTAGAGGTTAATGGCATTCGATTTTGGTGCTATACTGCTGGCCATGTTCTTGGTGCTGCTATGTTTATGGTTGATATTGCTGGTGTTCGAGTTCTCTACACTGGAGACTATTCACGTGAAGAAGACCGGCATCTCCGAGCTGCTGAGACCCCACAGTTCTCCCCTGATGTATGCATAATTGAATCCACTTATGGTGTCCAGCAACATCAACCACGGAACGTCCGAGAGAAGCGCTTCACTGATGTTATTCATTCAACCATTTCTGGAGGAGGTCGTGTACTTATTCCGGTTTTTGCCCTTGGCCGTGCCCAAGAACTGCTTTTGATTCTTGATGAGTACTGGTCAAACCATCCTGAGCTCAAGGACATTCCCATATTTTATGCTTCTCCCCTTGCGAAAAGGTGTTTGACTGTTTATGAGACATACATACATTCAATGAATGACAGGATTCGCACCCAACATGCAGCAAAGTCTAACCCTTTTGTGTTCAAGCACATATCACCAATAAAGAGCATTGACGGTTTCAATGATGTAGGCCCATCGGTGGTGATGGCAAGTCCTGGTGGGCTTCAAAGTGGGTTGTCACGACAACTATTCGATAAGTGGTGCTCGGATAGGAAAAATGCTTGTGTTATACCTGGGTATGTGGTTGAAGGGACACTAGCTAAGACCATTATGAATGAACCCAAGGAGGTTACTCTCATGAATGGACTCACTGCTCCTCTCAACATGCAGGTCCATTACATATCATTCTCCGCCCATGCAGACTCTGCTCAGACTAGTGCGTTCTTGGAAGAGCTCTTGCCTCAAAACATAATTCTTGTTCATGGAGAAGCTAATGAGATGGGAAGGCTCAAACAGAAACTCATAAGCCAGTTTGCAGATCGCAACATCAAAATCTTCAACCCAAAGAATTGTCAGACTATTGAAATGTACTTCAACTCTCAGAAGATGGCAAAAACTATTGGAAGGCTGGCTGAAAAGACACCAGAAGTTGGGGAAACTGTCAGTGGTTTACTGGTCAAGAAAGGCTTCACATATCAGATAATGGGTCCTGATGATCTCCACATCTTCTCTCAGCTATCAACTGCAAACATTACTCAGAGGATTACCATTCCATTTGCTGGTGCCTTCAATGTATTAAATCACAGGCTTAAGCAGATATACGAGAGTGTAGAGACTTCAACGGATGAGGAGTCTGGGGTCCCAACACTGCGAGTTCATGAACGAGTAACAGTTAAGCAAGATTCCGAGAAACACATCTCACTGCATTGGACATCAGATCCTATAACTGACATGGTTTCAGACTCCATTGTGGCTTTGGTTTTAAATATCAACCGGGAGATCCCCAAGGTAGTTGTCGAAGCAGAGGCAATAAAAACTGAGGAAGAGAATGAGAAGAAGGTAGAGAAGGTTATTTATGCCCTCCTTGTTTCACTCTTTGGAGATGTGAAGTCCGGAGAAAATGGGAAGCTGGTGATTAGTGTTGATGGGAATGTTGCAGAGCTTGATAAACAGACTGGGGCTGTTGAGAGTGAAAATGAAGGTCTAAAAGAAAGAGTGAGAACGGCTTTCCAGAGAATTCAAAGTTCTGTGAAGCCAATCCCTCTACCTGCATCTTAGATCCTTGCCTGCACTAGTTCCATTTATTTGTTTTCCTGTATTTTGAGGTTTAACTTTGTATGCTACAGAGTAATACTGATCTGTAAACACTAACTATAGTTTTAGCAACTGGCAATGATTATATATTATGGTATGAATACAGCAGTGATTACTTTATAACATGATTGAAAGCCAGTGACAAATCTTAAATGGATTAGCACCAATCATGTTTTTTTTTATAATTGTCACTGGCTTTCAATACCTTTCTTTATTTTTTAGAACCCATCTCCGTTGGTTAGTACTGAATATGATTTTGTGATATATTAAAAAGAGTTTCCATGCACTAATGACATGTTGGACTCTCTTTTGTGTCTTGTAGTGAAAAATTATCTCACTCGAGAACTTATTGAAATTAATGAAAATTGGGAAAATAATACTGACTTCACAACATAAACCTATTTCAGTCAAAAGCAATGCCATTATTGGGTTTCATTTGGTCGTGTTCTTCATTCATGGTATATGGATCAAGTGTAATCGTTTATCAACTTTTCATCTTCCAAACATATATATTTAAAAAGAATAAAAAGTTAAAAAGTCACTTTTTATTATGACGACTGAGATAAAATCTTGAAGAAAAAAAAAAAAAATTTCAATCTCGACGGTCTAAATTTATTTTATTTTATAGGTAATAGCCAAAACTTTTACTAATAAAAACTTATAGTGCATGAAGCATGTAGAATAAGAAGCTTAGGAATTTACATGGGCAGAAGTATGAGTAATAACAGACAAAGAGGAAATAAAATCTAGAATAGAGCTAATAGAAGTAAAACCCCAAGCTCGAGACCAATGAAGTAAATTATTATACAGTGCAATAGTTTTCAAACTAATTGCACCCAATCTCGATCCCCACAATATATGCATGTGTTACCACTTGCCACCAAAGTCCAAAAATTATCTTATTTTTATTGTCATACAATTTAAATTAAAATCTAAAAGTTTTTGTTTTACTTTATACATGAAAATGATTAATATTAAACCTATGTAATTCAACTGTGAAATACAAACCCAAGGTTTAGGCTAAATTACTTCAAAATTAAGCACCTTAGTACGCATAGTCTAATTCCAACAATCAAATCAATTGCAATTGCAATATCCTATTAAACTTAAAATTTGAGCAACCAATCATCTAGACTATTAAAGTCAGTTACAATGTTTTCACACTGTTGTATTTTTTCTAATTTCATATGTTCATCACAGTTCATATAGTCACATCATAATAGTGAAAAGTGAAAAAGTTAGGGAGGAATTTAAAATTTTTACGTAACATTTATAAAAAAGAAAAAGTTGGGGAGGAATTTAAAATTTTTACGTAACATTTATTTGTGATTTGCTAATTTATTAGCTTTTTCTCTGGCTTTGAATGTTCTTTCGCCACCTTCTATGACCATCTCAATTTAGTTCCAAGAATGTTTATGAAGAGAGAGTCTGACTGAGCATTTATACACGTACACACCCATTTATACACCTTTCTTGTAAACCTCCCCATTCACCATCCCTCACAGATTACTCCAAAACTCGATCTTTTAGCAGCCAAACCCCACACTTTGTTCATCTTCAAAGCTAAACCCTTCCAATCTCTCTCCAAGAGGTTTAATTTTTATTTTTTATTTTTATTTCAAAGATTATTTATTTACGATGAATTGGATTCAATGTGTTTTAGGTTTTATCATTGAATGTTGTTGTTGTTGTTGTTGTTGTTGTTTTTGATTTAGATGATGGCAGAGGAGAAGTTGAGTATGGAAGTTTCTGTTGAAGAGAATGGGACTTGTTCTGAGCCTGTGAATGGGAATGGGAATAATGAAGAAGAGGCTTCCTCTGAACCTTCTTCAACATTGGAGAAAGATGAGGATGAGACCAAAGGTGATGCTTTCTTTCTCAGAATCACTGTTTTTGGGTTTTTTTTTAGTGATATAGCTCATTGGCACCAATTCATAACTATGGTTCAATCACTGGGTTCTTGTTTGAATGGGGTTTGAGACCAATTTTGATAGGAATTTGTTGGCACTAAAATTTGGTTTGATTTTGAAGGGTTATTGAATAGGTTTTGATGTTTAAGGGTTTATGTAGTTTTGGGTAATAAAAAGATTGGATTTTTAATATGTTTTTATGGCTTTTTGGTGTTAAAACAGCGAATTGAATGAGTATAAAGAAAGATACACACTAGGCAATCTCACCTAGATTTTCCAAAGCAATCACACTTTAGGTGGGAAAAGGAAAACCTTTCTAAAGAAGAGCCCTTTGGACTTGCCTCTAGGCCGTAAAACCAATTGCCGGTAATCCAGGGGCATTCACCCCCCGACGGGTTAGGTAGTTTATGCTCATGCCCTGGAGCAAATAAGCTGTTGGAATTTATTATAATTAATCAATCTCACCCCCTTTTGAGGTTATTTAATAACGTGATATATATTTTTTGATTATATGTTGCTTATTTGTAGGGCGATGAAGTTATTTTGTACTTAGAATTTGTCAATTTATTGCTATTATATGCACTTTCTTGCATCTGAAAACCATTTCTTTACAGAAGTTGCAAAGAAAAAGAAGAAGAAAAGTAAAAGCAAGTGAGGACCTTATTCTAGCTTTAATTTCTCTCTTTCTGGTTGAACATTTCCACTTGGAAGTAGATAATTTCTCTTCTTTTACACAGGAAAAAGAAAGAACTACCTGAGCAGACTGATCCTCCGTCCATTCCTATTACTGACCTTTTTCCTTCTGGTGAGTTTCCTGAGGGTGAGATTCAGCAGTACAAAGACGAGTGAGTATATGTTGTTTCTATGAATTCAATGCAACTAAGCCTTAAACCCAACTAAATTGGGGTTTTCTATTTCTTTTCGATAGAGTACACCTTTTTTTGGTGTTGCAATTTGCAGAAATTATACCCTCATTTTGTATCTTTAAGTTGGGATCAAGATAAACCAATATGCATAAAGTAGCACTTCTATATTGACTGACACTTGAAACAAAGCTAGGAGTACTTGACAACCCCTTAACCACACACATACACACACATGTATACATTGACCCCAACTTAAGGATGTGTGCATGGTGTGGTTAAGGGGTTGTCAAGTACTCCTAACTTTGTTTCAAGTTTCAGTCAATATAGAAATAGAAGTGCTACTTTATGCATATTGGTTTACCTCTGTAGTAACTCAAGATCTTGGTATTTAAAATTGGTGCTTGTATATCAGTAACCTATGGAGGACCACATCTGAAGAGAAGAGGGAGTTGGAGCGCCTTGAAAAACCAATGTACAATTCAGTTCGCCGAGCAGCTGAAGTTCATCGTCAGGTTGCAATTTGTTTTAATATGTACATATGTTACTGGTCAAAGTGGGGGGAAAAGTATCTTTATTCTGTCAAGGGTAGGATTGCTTAGAATTTTTTTTTATTGTCATTCAGTCTGTTTTAAAAACTGGATCAAAACAGCCAGTTTAACCGGTTGAATTATGAACTGGGCTCATTTCTGGTCTGATTCACCCCCTTAAATGCTCTTTTGGTTGAATTGGATTAAACTTGCTGGTTTACCGTTGAACAGGTCAATGAACCATTCAATCAGTTCAATTTTATCAAATCAGTTCATCATAAAAAAAAAAAATCACATTAAATTTTTTTCTAACACTCAGTATATCTTTTACTTTTTGAATCTATATATAAGATTTAGATTATTTAGATATGCTAAGAAATATAGTATTGTTTATTTATTTCATAATAATGTTTTTATAATCAAATCGGTTGACCAGTGAATTGGCCACCTTTACGGTTCAGAAACCAGTTTGCTTTTACAACATTGCAATCAATTGAGGCTTTTTTACTTGTAATTAGGTTCGGAAATACATCAAAAGTATTCTGAAGCCTGGAATGTTGATGACTGACCTGTGTGAAACTTTGGAGAACACAGTCCGTAAGCTAATATCAGAGAATGGTCTGCAAGCTGGCATTGCTTTCCCTACAGGGTGCTCTCTGAACTGGTAAACATTTTGTGTCTGGTATTTGAGAGAATTTTACTTGTTCCAATTTCATTCTTAAAGTTATAAAATGGTTTTATGCTTAAGCACTTTTTCATTGTCAGGGTTGCTGCTCATTGGACCCCCAATGCAGGAGATAAGACTGTCCTTCAGTATGATGATGTGATGAAGTTGGATTTTGGAACTCATGTTGATGGTACTACGCGCTTCTATTCATCCATATATGACTTGTTCAGTTTTTTTACTTGTATATATTGTTGGTAGAATTCTATATTTATATCTTTAGTGCAGTATACTACTATTTTTCTTGGCCGTTGTTATCAGCCATGGGTTATTGTTTGATATGCAGGGTGTATAGTCGACTCTGCATTTACAGTGGCATTCAATCCTATGTTTGACCCACTACTTGAAGCCTCTCGTGAAGCAACCAATACAGGTATCAAGGTACTGTTCCGTCAGCGATGAATCCCATTGGCGAATGATTGGGAGCATGGATATTTTTAATCTTGCTCTTTGGTTACATTTGATCATGTTTGTTATCCTTATGGAGTAAAAATTAGCAGTGTGGATCATTCTTTTATGTTTGCTGCATTAATGGATGAACAGACGGCAGCAACAATTGAATGAAAAAAAAACCTTTGAATAACTGTTTTGAATTAATGTCTGTTCTAAAAAGTTTCAATTTATTGGTAGAGTTACATTTATCAAGTCAAGCAGAGTTTGTTTTTAATTTGGATGCTTGAATCAGTGATTACAAGTGCCTATTTCAAACCAATAGTGGTGAACCTGCTCTCTTTTCTCGTAATGGTAACTGTATCTCGCTACATATGAATTTATTTATTAATTTTGCTAGTTTTGTGTTTTTTTGGCGGGACATCAGAAATAATAACTTTTCTTGTGGGTTGTGTTGTATAGGCTCACTGCTATCGCTTTTACCTATTCTAGAAGTCATGAATCCCCAACCATACAGAATACCATGTTACTTATAGTCATGTAATTGTGTAGGAAGCTGGAATTGATGTGCGACTCTGTGATGTCGGTGCTGCAATTCAGGAGGTCATGGAATCATATGAGGTTGAAATTAATGGAAAGGTGTTTCAAGGTATGACATTTGTAGCAAGTATTTGTATGTAAATTCAATTTTCGACTTTTAGTTTGACATGTACCTAACTTTGAGTATTATGTGGACTATTTGGAGAGAACGGAACCAACGTACATTCAAGGGGGTAGAGTATTCAATTGTAGAGTTAAAGCGGTTTTTCTTGCTTTCTTTGTATGATTGGATGGCTGCTTCGAGTGGTCATTCTGCTTTCTCGCTTGTTGAGTTTTCTAGATTTTTGAAACTTTAGATGACTTTTGTATCCTCCCTGTACACTGCTTGTGCACACGGGGAGCAAGCTCTAGTCCTATTTCTATATATTTTTTTGGAAGAAAATTCCTCCAACCCATTACGTGACGACTCAAAAGACTATTTATGTTTATTTTTAGTTACATGATCTATTTAAGGAGTCATGTGAGTTGTTTAAATAATACATGTGAATGATTATATGAATCGTCACCTAATGAGTTGGCGGAGATTCCTTCAAATTGGTTTTGAAATAAATTCTATCCTATTAATTTTAGGACAAAGTTTTCCTCTAACCTATTACGTGGCGGTTTATAAGACTATTCACGTGTATCTTTAATCAGATAACCTACTTAGAAGTCATGTGACTTTTTTAACTGATTTAATGAATTCTGTGATTTAATACACATGGATAGTATAAACCGTCACATAGTGGGTTGGAGGAGATTCCTCCAACCTAGCTATCTCTTCCAACTTGGTTTGGAGGAAATTTTTGTCCTTAATTTACTCATAGAAATATAATAAATATATATATATATATATATATAGAAAACTGGAGAGAGTATTCACTTGGCATGTCTTTTATATCAAAAAATTATGTCTAACATTTCGTGGATATATTTTGATTTATGGCTATTGTTGGCAGTCAAGAGTATCCGAAACTTGAATGGACATAGCATTGGGCCCTATCAGATCCATGCTGGGAAATCTGTCCCTATTGTGAAAGGAGGAGAGCAGACTAAAATGGAAGAGGGTGAATTTTTTGCAATCGAAACTTTTGCATCAACTGGTAATTATTTTTGCAGTAATATTGATATCTGACACGAAATGGTTAGCAGTTAATGCATATCAGGAACCGCAGTACAATTAATTGTTTGTTGTTATGTTCAGGAAAAGGATATGTCAGAGAAGATCTAGAGTGCAGCCATTACAAGAAAAATTTTGAAGTAGGTCATATCCCATTGAGGATGCCAAGGTCAAAGCAATTGTTAGCTACAATTAACAAGAACTTCTCCACATTGGCCTTCTGCAGACGGTATTTAGACCGCCTAGGGGAGACTAAATACCTTATGGCACTAAAAAATTTATGTGATGCTGGCATTGTTCAGGTATTTCTCACCAATTGATTTGTATATAGTCTCTCTTTCCCACAATAGATGGTAACCATTTCTTTTAGGGTTGTCCTAAAATATATGAAAATTTTCAAAAGTCGAAGTTCAATTCCTATCTCACCAATCTCTTAAAAGAAAAAACAAAATTCTTATAAAAACTTTTAGGAAGATCACTATATTTTTCCTTTTCATACCATTTCAAACCTTTCATAAATTTAGGGATGGAGGGAGCACTATATTCATATTCTTATAATTATAATAAGGTAATAATGTGTATAGACTTTGACATTCATGTTCTTAGCCCGGTACAATTATATGATGCCCCTCCCAATTGCTTAATCTGCCTTGCTGTGGAGGTTTTTTTTTTTTTTTTTTGGATAAGTACCTTGCTGTGGAGGTTTAAATGGTGTATCTAACTCTTTCATAAATTCATTGACCTAAATTTTCTAACTTCCTCTAGATTGAGAGAATTTGGGACCTTTTCACTAATTTGATGTTCGAGCTGACCTAAGAAACAATAGGATTTAACTGATGGTTTATTTAGGGTATGAATGTACCCTAACTTATGGTTTCCTGTTGTTGATGTGGCATGAGAGAATGAAACTTTGTTATAGGCATGAATTTCCGTGAGATATTGATCTATACAAAAATTTCGCCGATTGAAGCTCCTCCCTTTCTTTAGTAGTTCGATCACATTCTAAAGACACATTCAGATATCCCTCATGAATTCCATTTGTTCATGAGACGTTAGTGTGGATACTGCTGCTTAGCTTTGTGGTATTAATTGGCATATTTATAAATCGTGATCAAGTACTAAGGCTTGATGTAGTGGTCCAAAAGGTCAAATCACTATAACATATGAGTGGGGAGAGAATGGAAGGCAGGGAGGACTACTTTTTGTCAGGTATTTTATACAGAGCTTTAGATTTACTTGACATCCTTGATATATTTTTGATCTCTTAAATAAGTCTTCTCTTTTAATCTCAACTCAACTAAACCTTATTCCCAACTAATTGGAGTCTGCTACATGGAACCCTATTTAGGGACATGTCCTTAGTTACCTCTCTAACAATTACATTAAGACATTCGTGTGGAGAGGTGGGCCAAAAAAAATGTATACACACACGTACATAGTCCATAATCTAATTAATTGAATGTTTTGCTTTGGAAGTTTATTGTGCTAAGCTGATTGCCACTTCAGTTCTTCATACCAATAGAAAACAAGTCAATAACGTAATTATTATTATTTTTTAAAAAGGCTAGTTGGTTTAACATGTAGTAAGAGGTGCCCTTTTGAATACAAAGGGCTAATGTAGAATATGCCACGATTGTATTTCATATAATTTATTCAAACATGTACGATAGTAGGTCCTTGAGCTACATCATGATATAATTTGTGTGTCCACTATGTTGTACAAGTTCACTTCATGGATATTGATGTCAAATAATCTCTTTATTGTTCTTTTTTTCTCTTGGCAGCCTTGTCCTCCACTCTGTGATGTCAAGGGCAGCTATGTATCTCAGTTCGAGCATACCATCTTACTTCGGCCAACCTGCAAAGAGGTCATATCCAGAGGTGATGACTATTGATGGGGAAAGGATAAAATTTTGGCACTGAATACACCTATGTGGATTCATGTTCAGACTGTTATGTTTGTGTCATATAACTTATAGCTTTAATGATCTTACTGAAATTCTTGTAGTAAAGAATAGTGATCACTAGTATACTCTTGGTATTTGACATGCTATTTTGGTTTAACAATAATACTTATAAACTCTAGGAACAGACCCCCCCAAAAGGAACCCTCTAGGTGTGTGTTATTCCTTTGCATTATAACACCCCCCCCCCCCCCCCCCCCCCCCCTCTAAAAAAAAAAGAAAAGAAAAGCAAATGATGGAGAATTTGAGAAGGGGGTGGGAATGGCTATGTGAAATCATTCCCCAATTCAAGGCAGAGTAAGGAAGTAGCCAAAGAAATGTCTCAGCTGACCTTATGTTGCCTTCTCCCTTTATATTTTTGACCTGGTTGATTAGAAATGTATTCTGATTTTGAGTGAGATCAGCTAATAGTGAGAAATCGATATCGTTATATTATGTGTGGGTGACTCTTTTGGTTGAATTATGTCGGTGTCACGTTTCTATATGATCTCCAATAGAGAAATACAGAGCCTTGTAACTTCAAGCAAGATTTGGTTGGGTTGGCTACTTGGGTTCAACATTATCAAATAGAATTTGATTTGTCTTTTAACTGGGATTGAGTTAGGTTAGTGAGTTGTAGATTTTAACTCAAGCTAGGGTCCACATTCTCTCTGTAGCAAGAGAAATTTTCAAGTAATGCATAAATATCTAGATCGAATAATTAGCAGATATCACAAATTATAGTATTATATGAGGTAAAATTATTTAATATTTTCAGAACATAATAAATACGTATTTATTCCTCTCACATCATCGATAGTAGATTTTATCATATAATTTACAACTTAGCATCCCAAAGCGGAATTTGCTAAGTCAAGTCCGACCCATGTGGTCTGGACCCACATGTTGAACGACTTTATCATATCAAACGCGTGAACATTAGGCCATGGAGCATAATACCTGTTAAGCAATTTTCCTTTTGGCATTTCACTTCTCTTGAGCTAGCTATCCTGTACAATTCCTTTCTCAATTTGTTGCCAAAGTGAGTGAGCAAGACTATGGCAGACATACTTCTTTCGGCCCTGGTGAAAAGTGTGGTGGGTAACTTGAATTCTTTAATACTTAAAGAATTTGGAATTGCCTGGGGCCTGAGAACTGAGCTTGACAACCTTAGGAGCACGCTGTCAACCATCGAAGCAGTTCTCCAAGATGCAGAGGAGAAGCAGTGGAACGATAAGCCTGTCAGGAATTGGTTGGGAAAGCTCAAAGATGTAGCTTATGATGCGGATGATGTTCTGGACGAGTTTGCAACTGAAGCTCTAATTCAAAAGGTGGAGAGAGAGAAAGGTGCCAAAAGCAAAGTACGTCGTTTCTTTACTCTTCCCAACCGACTTATATTTCGCATGAACATGGCACATAACTTGAAGAATTTGAGGGATAAACTGGAAGCCATATCCAAGGAGAGAAATTTTCACCTAAACGTGGGAGTTATAAACATGGAAGTTAATAATTCAAAAAGACGACGAACTTCTCACTTGTGAATGAAAGTGAGATTTATGGAAGAGGTGAGGAGAAAGAAAAGATGATTCAAGTGTTGCTCACTAATGAAAGTGATAATCTTGCCATTTATGCTGTATGGGACATGGGGGGCTTGGGAAAAACAACACTTGCACAATTGGTCTACAATGATGTAAGGATAAAGAGGCATTTTGAGGTGAGAATTTGGGTGTGTGTATCAGATGATTTCCAGATAACAAGGTTAATTAGAGCGATCATAGAGTCCATTGATGGCCGTGCAAGTGATCTTTTAGAGTTGGATCCACTACAACAAAGCCTGCAAGAGAAATTACGTGGGAGGAGATATTTACTGGTTTTAGACGATGTCTGGAACGAGGACAATGACAAATGGGACGACCTAAAATATGTGATGTGTTGTGGGGCAAAAGGAAGTGAGGTTATAGTGACAACTCGGATTGAAAAAATTGCTCTTAAGATGGCCACACTTCCAATATACCACATCAGAGGTTTGTCGGAGGATGATTCTTGGTCCTTATTTAAAGGACGTGCATTTGGGAAGGAAAGGGCAGAGGAGATATTAGAATTGGAATCAATTGGTAAGGAAATAGTGAAGAAATGTGGAGGGGTACCTCTAGCAATAAAGGCGCTTGGAAGTCTCATGTGCTTAAAAGGTAAGAAGAATGAGTGGTTATCTGTGAAAGAAAGTCAGATTTGGGATTTACCAGCTGGTGAAAATTCCATATTTCCTGCCCTGAGGTTGAGTTATCACCATTTAGCCCCCCATCTGAGGCAATGCTTTGCTTATTGTTGTGTATTCCCGAAAGATACCAAACTTGAGAGGGATAATTTGATACAACTGTGGATGGCTCTTGATTTCATTCCCTCTAGAAGACCTTTGGAGTTGTATGATGTCGGCCTTGATATCTTCAATGAATTAGTTTGGAGGTCTTTCTTTCAAGATGTTGCGGAAGAATCTTTTGGCTACATAACGTGTAAAATGCATGATCTTATGCATGACCTTGCTCAGTCTATATTGGAACTTGAATGCCTTAGGGTGGAACCTGGTAAAGAGGTGAAAGTTCCAGAAAGAATTCGTCACATGTCTTTTCCCTCTAAATTAGAAACTTCTTGGAATGAGGACATACGCAAAGTCCGATCACTACGCTCATGCATTGGGGCATCGTGTTTTACTTTTACTTATGGGTCTTCTAAAGAACATCTACTTTTTGTTTTGCAACAAAAATCTCTTCGGGTATGGCAATTTTCTAATGAAGTTGATGACGCACAAAGATCACTCAGCTATTTAAAACATTTGAGGTATCTCAACTTGTCTAAATCTGAATTCTCTGTTTTATCTGAATCAATAACCCGCCTCTTGAACCTGCAAACTCTAAAACTAGATGATTGTGTTTGTCTTAAAAAGTTACCCAATGGTATGAAGCACATGAAAAAACTTACGTATCTGGGCCTCACTAATTGTAGAGAACTTACTCGTATGTCTGAAGGAATGGGACAACTAACTTGCCTTCAATCATTGAGCTGCTTCATTGTTGGCAAGGACGATGGTTATCAAATAAGTGAGCTGAAAGGACTAAATCTTCGAGGCAAGTTGTGCATAAAGGATCTTGATAATGTAAGAAATTTAGAGGAGGCCAAAAATGTAAATTTGATTGGGAAGCAAAATCTTCATTCACTGAGTTTGGTTTGGCAGAGCAACGACATGAGCCATGTATCGGAATATGTTGAATATGTTCTTGATGGTCTACAACCTCATTTGAATCTGAAAGTGTTGCACTTGCACATAAGTAACTATCGTGGTTCAAAGTTTCCAACATGGATGATTTACTTCTTCAAGATCTGGTTGAAATTTCGCTAGGTTGTTGTGCAAGATGTGAATCTCTGCCACCTCTTGGCAAACTACGATTCCTCAAGGTTCTTGCCATAACTGGCATGGGTGGTGTGAAATATCTTGGCAATGAGTTCCATGGAGACAGTGAAATATCATTCCCATCATTGACGACATTCTCTTTAGAACAGATGTTTGATTTGGAAGATTGGAGAACAATGGATGGAAGAGAAAGTTATCCCCACCTAAGAAAATTAAGGATCTTTTGCTGCCCAAATTTAGTTGAATTGCCTATTATTCCTTCTATTACAAGTTTGCATATTGAAAGAAGCACTGCAATGTTAATTCAGTCAGTGAGGAATCTCACTTCACTTTCTTCCCTTGTGATTGAAGACATAAATGAATTGTCAGTTCTTCCCGATGGACTGTTGCAAAATCATAAGATGCTTAAGTTGTTACATACTTCCAGGTTGCCCAATCTCAAGGAACTGACAAATCAGTTGGATAATCTTTGTGCACTGAAAGATTTTCATCTTGAATATTGTGACAAGCTCGAAAGTCTTCCAGACGGACTTCAGAACCTGCATTCTTTACAAGAATTGTGCATCACAAACTGTTACAATCTTTTGTCCTTTCCAATGAATGGTTTGCGGGGCTTATCTTCACTACGGAGGTTAGAAATTTCTAGCTGCTACAAATTCAGCTCTTTATCAGAGGGAATTCAATATTTAACTGCGCTTGAGGACTTACAAATTGGTTGTTTGAAGTTAACTTCATTGCCAGAGGGTATTCAACATCTCACTTCTATCCGTTCTTTGCAAATCCTATTTTGCGAGGGCATATCTTCTCTACCGAAGCAAATAGGAAGCCTCAGGTCACTTTCATTTTTGATTATTCGGGGCTGCTCTAATCTAATGTCTATACCGGACGAGCTACAGAATCTTACTGCACTCAAAAGATTGGTAATTGTAAAATGTCCGCATCTGGAAAGGCGGTGCAAGAAAGATAGTGGCGAGGATTGGCATAAGATTGCTCACATCCCCGACATTAACATCTATTCTTAATAGTACAATCACGGGATTGTTGGCGGACAATTTGGAAACTGAAATGTTTCCAGTTGGTAATGGCAGAGCTCATGTAGCCAAACACCATTCTTTTAACTTTCTGAAAACCTATGGATGTACACCATTTCACAGAATGGCATTGTCGTAGAGGAAATTTTGGTCCAAGTTAATTCATAAGGTAGCTTTTCTCCCATTTTTTTAACTTTTCTTATCGAGTTATCGTTTATATATCATTGCTCTGATGGATTTTAATTTTTTATTGTGCATGTTTGTAGTAAACCCGTTTATACCTACGACGCGATGGTTCACGTACGACCTAGTGGCTAAGGTTCAAGTCTGCCAAGCACTTGGTGTTGCCTTAAAATATAGTTCAAATCACCCACTGGTAGTGAAGAATAGTGACCACTGGTATACTCTTGGTATTTGAAATGCTATTAGGTTAACAATAATACTTATAAACTCTAGGATCAGAGCCCCAACAAAAAACCCTCAAGGTGTCTCTTATTCCTTTGCATTATAGATCCCAAAAATATAATAATGACATCTACATATTTGACTGAGTTCATGTTAAAGCTTTATCCTTAAGTACATGTCTCTTGTACATTTTATGACCTTTTAGAAAGCAATATCTTTTTTCGTGGTTCAATATTTTATATGTTCATTTGATGGTAAAATGGATTGAACTTTGAATTGCAAAGGTCTTCTTGGAATTAGGTAGGTGGACTTGGATTAACGGACACTAGTGGATGAAATTAAATTGAAAGGCAGTCTGTCAAAGGTTTAAAGTCTGTTCAATATTATCCCCCAATGACTAATTTATCATACGTTAAGCCGATGGTCTAATAACCTGATGGCATATTGTTTCCTCTCCTTGAGGTTGATATCTGAGATTCAATCTCTGTCTTACTCAAAGCAATTTATATCATACATTATGGGCCATGAAATGAAAATACAATTTGTCTATGCTTGTGGGGAAAGGGTTAATCTTTTGTCACAAAATATCCCACAGAAGCAAGAGGACATAAATTCAGGAAATCAAAGACTTCTTTTCAAGTCAACCATCATACATTCAAAGTTCAAAGTCCTCCAACAAATATTTTCCCATGAAGTGATGTGACACTTCTCTGTTTTCCAATTTTTTTTTTTTTTCCTTCAAACGACCAAATTAAAAAAGCTCACCTAATCTTTCATTTCATTCATATCTGTACTTCTTCTTCAGCAGAAATGAATTCCCAGGTTTTCTTTCCCTCTCCCTCTCTTGTTCTCTTCTTCATCACAATCTTGGTTTTGGTCCAGATTCCAGTGTTCTTATGCTTAGATTTGTATACAAGTTGTAGCAATCTGTACAACTGCGGGGACATCACTAATGTCGTTTATCTTTTTTCGTGATTCAATATCGTCAATGGATTGAACTTTGAATTGCAAAGGTCTTCTTGGAATTAGTTCAACGTTAGGGGTCCACTTTTATGATTGTTTGTAAAAGAGTACAAATTTTTTTATGATTATATTTCAGTTAATCTTAATATGATGTTATATTCTGTCTTCTTTATATGTATATGTACTTATGCATGTGTGTGTAGGGCTAGGCATATGTATATATGCATTCTCTCTCTCTCTCTGCCTCCCCCCGCCTCTTTCTGTAGAGAGTATTGACACTGGACCAGTAACATCATTAAAATACTTGAATTTCTACAGAGAAATTAAATGCACATGGTTATGCTGGTGTTGCCCATGGTGAGTGCTGTTTATTGATAAATTTCCATATCCAGGCTTACGTCCTTGCATTGTTATTCATTTTGTTATGTGTAATCTTAACCTATAATACTATATTAGTTAGTCTTCTTTTTTTTGTCTCCTAACATAGCCTTGTAACTGCGGGTTATTGATTTCCATCAAACAGTAGAGGTTAATGGCATTCGATTTTGGTGCTATACTGCTGGCCATGTTCTTGGTGCTGCGATGTTTATGGTTGATATAGCTGGTGTTCGAGTTCTCTACACTGGAGACTATTCATAACAAAAACAGAGTAAAAACTAAACTGCAAAGAGAAAGCAAGTGTTTGTAAAAGAAACTTTGTAGATGTATTGTATATTACTTGATGATGATTACAGAGAGCTTACTACTATTTATACACAAGCATTACCTACAGATAAGCACTAAGCAAATCAGTTTGATTACAAAACCGACTTAACAACTTGCTTAACAGCTAGTCTTTATCCAACTAACTAACTGATTATTTCAGTGCCTAATCATAATGAAACACCTGTCTAAGTGACCACGTGACCTCCATGTGATCAGTTCTTTATTGTTGCTTATTGTTGCTTGAGCTGCTGTCGTTTTATACTTCTTTCTCTGTAAACTACTTGCAGCTTCTGTCCAGTTTTAACACTCCCCCTCAAGATGGAGTGCACAGATTATGCATTCCCATCTTGACTGTCAAACTAGAGAAGAGAGGAAACCCAAGTGCTTTAGTCATAATATCTGCAACTTGATGTTTACTTGGCACATGAAGGTTTCGAATAACACCTTCTTGGATCTTGTCTCTTACTAGGTGGCAGTCTATTTCTATGTGCTTTGTTCTCTCATGGAACACAGGGTTAGCTACTATATGGATTGCAGCTTGGCTATCTGAGAAGAGTAAGGCTGCATCTGGATGAAATATTCGAAGGTCACTGAGTAAAATTTTCAACCAGAGGACCTCACATACTGCTGAAGCCATTGCCCTGTATTCTGCTTCAACTGAGGATCTGGACACAGTAGTTTGCTTTTTGGATCTCCAAGACACTAAGGAATGACCTAAGAAAACACAATAACCTGTGGTGGATCTTCGTGTGTCTGGACATCCTGCCCAGTCAGAATCTGAGAAGGCTTTAATGTGCAATTCTGAGTTGGATGGATAGAACATGCCTTGACTAGGAGCTCCCTTAATGTATTGTAAAATGTGTTGAGTAGCTTTGTAATGAGGTTCTCGAGGATGCTCCATAAACTAGCTGAGCTTGTGTACTGCAAACACTATGTCTGGCCTTATTAAAGTCAGATACATGAGTCTTCCAGCTAATCTTCTATAAACTGTTGGATTAGACAGCAAAGAACCTTCAAGCTTGGACAACTTCAAATTTTGATCCATTGGGCACTTGGTTGGTTTACAACCTAACATCCCTGCATCTTCTAAGACTTCCAATGCATACTTCCTCTGAGAAACTGAATGCCTTGAGTAGACCTGGCTATTTCAAGACCTAAGAAATATCTCACTGGACCAAGGTCTTTAAGCTTGAATTGGGCATCTAGGAACTGCTTTAACTTGGTGACTGCTGCTATGTCACTGCTGGCAATCAGGATATCATCTACATATACAAGCAAGGCAATAAAACTTGAACCATCTTGCCTTGTAAATAATGAGTAATCAGCTTTGGATTGTGTGAATCCATGACTGAGGAGGGTTGTTGAGAACTTAGAGAACCACTGCCTCGAAGCCTGCTTTAACCTATATAATGACTTGGTAAGCCTACACACAGAGTTAGAAGATGTCTCCCCCTTGCTGTGAAGACCCAGAGGCAAAGTCATATAGACTTCTTCAGCTAGCTCAGAAGGCATTGTTGACATCTAGTTGGTACAATGACCAACCCTTCACAGCAGCAATAGCCAAAAGACTTCTGACAGTGACAAACTTGGCCACAGGAGAAAATGTTTCAAAATAATCAAAACCCTCCTTTTGATTGTACCCTTTAGTAACCAATTTTGCTTTGTATCTTTCCAGAGACCCATCTGATTTAAGCTTGACCTTAAAAACCCATTTACTGCCAATGGGAACTTTGCCATGAGGAAGAGGTTGAATAGTCCAGGTGTTATTGGCTTCAAGGGCTGCTAGTTCAGCTTGCATAGCCTCACACCACTTTGGATCTTGGCTGGCTTCTTGAAAAGAAGTGGGTTCTCGGATAGTGGATGCATTTAACACAAAGGAATGATAACAAGGTGCTAAATTGGAGTATGAAAGAAAATTGGAAAGAGGAAAATTGGTTGAGATAGTACCTTGAGCAGTAGTTGAAGAGGAGTGACTTGCAGTAGACAAAGAAGCACTGTTACAATGGAATTCTTGCAAATAGCTGGGGGGTTTTATGTGGTCTAGTAGATTTTCTAGTAGTTGAGACTATTGAGGGATGAGAAGGAACCATGTTTTCTGGTATAGGAACCGTGGGATTGGACAGAGGAACAGAAACAGCAGATGCAGGTTGGGATGTATTATGCAGTGGACTATGAGAAGGACTGTTATGTAAAGAAGTGTTGATCTGATCAGATAAAGTAAGACTGTGGTGATCAGACAAAGATAAAGTAGAATTGTCACTGTCAAATGAAATAGGTGATATAGCTGTAGGTGTATCTGTGACAGGATGAGGTAAAACCATAGAAGTAGTAGGTAAAGTGTAAGATGTATGAAATGGAAAGGAGTTTTCATAAAATATTACATCTCGAGAGACAAAGATTTGTCTGGTGGAAAGATTAAGAAGTCTATAGCCTTTTATGCCTTGTGGATAACCAAGCATGATACACTGGATGGACTTAGGTGCAAACTTGTGTCTATTGTGAGATAAAGTTGTAGCATAGCACAAGCAGCCAAAAACTCTGAGATAAGAGTAATTTGGTGACTTGTTAAACAACACTTCAAAGGGTGATTTATTAGCTAAAAGAGGTGTTGGGGTACGATTTATGAGGTGTGTGGCAGTGAGTACACAGTAACCCCAGAATGGTAAGGGAAGATTAGCTTGGAACCTTAAAGCTCTAGCAACTGCTAACAAGTGTTGGTGCTTTTTTTCTACAGTTGCATTATGTTGTGGGGTTCCTACACAGCTTTTTTGGTGCAAAGTACCATGTTGGACATAGAAAGAGGGCATATGAAACTTAAGTCCATTATCTAATCTTATTTTCTTAATGGTTGCTGAAAACTGAGTTTTAATGAGGGTAAAGAAAGACTGTATTAGGGAAACAGTTTCTGACTTTTGTTTCATTAAAAACACCCAAGTGCATCTTGTGAAATCATCAACAATGGTAAGGAAATATTTTTGATTATCTAGTGTAGGTACATGGTAAGGACCCCAAATATCATAGTGTATCAATTCAAAAGGCACAGCAGTAATATGAACAAAATTAGTAAAAGGCAATCGTTTCTGCTTGGATATATGACACACTTTACAATGCTCATTGGCAGATGGAATGACTAAGTCATTGATTACATGTTTTAACAAAGATAAACGAGAGAAAGAAGGGTGACCTAGTCTATGGTGCCATACATCAAATGTAGGTGTATTATTGACTGCAGTGTGGACTGCAACTGAAGGAAAAGAATGAGGTTTGGTTGCAGTGGTTGACACTTGCAAGAAGTACAGCACATTCCTCTTTCTACCCAAGCCAATCCTCCTCCAAGCTACCAGGTCCTGAATAAAGCAAAAATGTGAAAGGAAAAACACACAGCGGGAAGGAGAATTGGTCAGCTTTGATATGAAAATGAGATTAAAAGAAAAAGATGGGACACAAAGAACATCAGTAAGAAATAATGAACTGGTGACCTGAATAGTTCCAATGTGAGTGGCTAGAGCCTTTTCACCATTGGGTAGATGAATATATGTATTGATGGTTGAAATGACAAAAGAAAATTTGCTTAAAGAATGAACCATGTGATCTGTGGCTCCAGTATCCAAAATCCAAGAACTATGACTAAACTGAGTCCTATTAACAGTTTGGACAGAAAAAATGGAATGTTTAGGCAGGGTAGTATGAGAATTTAGGACATTACCTGCCATGAATTGAGATATGGCTGAAGCAGCTTGGTGAGGGGTAGATGAAGAGGCATCTTGATTCTGGCATGTAATTTGGTTGGACATTTGTAGCTATGAAGGGTTCAAAGAAGCCTGAGAAGACAACATAGCTAGCAACTGTTGGCACTGGACTTGTGTAAAGGGCAGATGGGGTTCTTCTCCAGTGGCAGAGGTCTGATTAGCAGAATGCATCTTGTTCTTGAATTTGTAACCTGGAGGGTACCCATGTAGCTTGTAACACTTGTCAACAGTATGACCAGTAATACCACAATGACTGCATAAAGGTCTTTCTTTCTTGATGAACTTGCCTTTTCCACCATAGTGATTCCTTGGTGCTTCTCCTCTGGTGAAAAGAGCCACAGAATCATTAGCTGGTGCAAGGGATGGAATATTAGTGTTCCTTTGCCTTTCTTCCTGAACCACTAAAGCAAAAGCTTTGGTTATTGTTGGAAGTGGATCTGTCATCAAGATCTGTGCTCTCACATGTGAGAAGCTATCATTCAAACCCATGAGAAACTGCATAACATACTCGTGTTGCTTGTTGTCCAGAAGAACCTTCAATGCTCCACATGAACAGTCTGGAATGGATCTGAAATTATTCAGTTCATCCCAAAGACTCTTAAGCCTTGTATAGTAATTGCTCACCGAGGACTGATCTTGAGAAAGTGTGGAGATGGATTTCTGAATCTCAAAGATTCTTGGTCCGTTACCTTGAGCAAACCTTTCTTTGAGATCCTCCCAAATTTCTCTGGCTGTATTGGCATAGATGACACTGGATGCTATCTCCTTGGAAAGAGAGTTCAATAACCATGAAATCACCATGGTGTTGCAACAAACCCAAGCATTATAAGCAGGCAGTGATTCATCTTTAGGTTGCTCTATCAACCCATTCACAAAACCAACCTTGTTTTTCGCAGTCAAAGCCATTACCATGGACCTGGACCAGGTATGGTAATTATCCCCAACTAGGGGCTGCGATACCAGAATCGCACCGGGACTGTCCCCATGGTGTAAGTAGTACTTGTTGGCAGGATCATCACTGAGATTCACAGAAGAACCAATTGGAACTGTAGATCCAGAACTGAGAGTTTCGTTATTCGCCATGAAAGCAATGTTTATTGCTCTGATACCATAACAAAAACAGAGTAAAAACTAAACTGCAAAGAGAAAGTAAGTGTTTGTAAAAGAAACTTTGTAGATGTATTGTATATTACTTGATGATGATTACAGAGAGCTTACTACTATTTATACACAAGCATCACCTACAGATAAACACTAAGCAAATCAGTTTGATTACAAAACCGACTTAACAACTTGCTTAACAGCTAGCCTTTATCCAACTAACTAACTGATTATTTCAGTGCCTAATCATAATGAAACACCTGTCTAAGTGACCACGTGACCTCCATGTGATCAGTTCTTTATTGTTGCTTATTGTTGCTTGAGCTGCTGTCGTTTTATACTTCTTTCTCCGTAAACTACTTGCAGCTTCTGTCCAGTTTTAACAATTCACGTGAAGAAGACCGGCATCTCCGAGCTGCTGAGACCCCACAGTTCTCCCCTGATGTATGCATAATTGAATCCACTTATGGTGTCCAACAACATCAACCTCGGAACGTCCGAGAGAAGCGCTTCACTGATGTTATTCATTCAACCATTTTTGGAGGAGGTCGTGTACTTATTCCAGTTTTTGCCCTTGGCCGTGCCCAAGAACTGCTTTTGATTCTTGATGAGTACTGGTCAAACCATCCTGAGCTCAAGGACATTCCCATATTTTATGCTTCTCCCCTTGCGAAAAGGTGTTTGACTGTTTATGAGACATACATACATTCAATGAATGACAGGATTCGCACCCAACATGCAGCAAAGTCTAACCCCTTTGTGTTCAAGCACATATCACCAATAAAGAGCATTGACGGTTTCAATGATGTAGGCCCATCGGTGGTGATGGCAAGTCCTGGTGGGCTTCAAAGTGGGTTGTCATGACAACTATTCGATAAGTGGTGCTCGGATAGGAAAAATGCTTGTGTTATACCTGGGTATGTGGTTGAAGGGACACTAGCTAAGACCATTATGAATGAACCCAAGGAGGTTACTCTCATGAATGGACTCACTGCTCCTCTCAACATGCAGGTCCATTACATATCATTCTCTGCCCATGCAGACTCTGCTCAGACAAGTGCGTTCTTGGAAGAGCTCTTGCCTCAAAACATAATTCTTGTTCATGGAGAAGCTAATGAGATGGGGAGGCTCAAACAGAAACTCATAAGCCAGTTTGCAGATCGCAACATCAAAATCTTCAACCCAAAGAATTGTCAGACTATTGAAATGTACTTCAACTCTCAGAAGATGGCAAAAACTATTGGAAGGCTGGCTGAAAAGACACCAGAAGTTGGGGAAACTGTCAGTGGTTTGTTGGTCAAGAAAGGCTTTACATATCAGATAATGGGTCCTGATGATCTCCATATCTTCTCTCAGCTATCAACTGCAAACATTACTCAGAGGATTACTATTCCATTTGCTGGTGCCTTCAATGTATTAAATCACAGGCTTAAGCAGATATACGAGAGTGTTGAGACTTCAACGGATGAGGAGTCTGGGGTCCCAACATTGCGAGTTCATGAACGAGTAACAGTTAAGCAAGATTCCGAGAAACACATCTCACTGCATTGGACATCAGATCCTATAACTGACATGGTTTCTGACTCCATTGTGGCTTTGGTTTTAAATATCAACCGGGAGATCCCCAAGGTAGTTGTCGAAGCAGAGGCAATAAAAACTGAGGAAGAGAATGAGAAGAAGGTAGAGAAGGTTATTTATGCCCTCCTCGTTTCGCTCTTTGAAGATGTGAAGTCCAGAGAAAATGGGAAGCTGGTGATTAGTGTTGATGGGAATGTTGCAGAGCTTGATAAACAGACTGGGGCTGTTGAGAGTGAAAATGAAGTGTGTTGCGTAATATTTTGGCGAAACAATTATCTCGAGAACTGCTCCAGGAGGTATCTTGTACGATCAAATAGAAGGTTGAGGATCAGCCTGTAAAAAAGATATAAACTCTTTAGAGGTGGTGGCGATTATCGCCGATCACCCTCCGAAGATTAAGTTAGTTCCTCTCTTTGGAAAATAACTGTATATATGCTCTCTATTGAATCTCACGTACCTTATTCTCTTTGTTTGCTGCTCTATTTATAGTTTGATTTTGTCCCACTTGGGCTTTACCAGCTATGGGGCTCTCACTTTGAGGGTGATATGACTTATGACAGCCTTATTTAAACTGATTTGATGTTGGTACATGACGTAGAGACTGCTGTCTCCTTGTTCATTCAATGAATTCGGCTGGGCAGTCACGTGATGAGTGCCTCGAGGTATGTGCTCGACAGGAAACAGAAATATCCCACCGACCTCATTTAATGCACCTGGAAGGCCGGTAATATCCGCTCTCCACTTTAATAAAATAATCCGTTTATGACAGAAAGTGAGTGCTTTCCGCTTTACTTAATTTATCCGGTATCCGCTCAATACAAACTACCTGGCTTATGATCCTTCCTTTTTCTCCAATGAAGCTTTGATGTCACCAGCTCTTGATGAATCTTCCAATGCCACAAAGGGAATCGATGTTGAGTGCCCGGAGCACGGTTTATGAGCCAATTCATGTCATATCCATGCTTGTTAATATTGATATCTAAATGGGCTTCAATCCTTCTAAGTTCTTGTCTTTTGTTTTCTGAATGGGCCTTTGTCCTCACTGTGGACTCATTATTTTCTACATTCCGAATGGGCCTTCATAAGGAAAATATTCTCTCACACATGAAGGTCTAAAAGAAAGAGTGAGAACGGCTTTCCAGCGAATTCAAAGTTCTGTGAAGCCAATCCCTCTATCTGCATCTTAGATCCCTGCCTGCACTAGTTCCATTTATTTGTTTTCCTGTATTTTGAGGCTTAACTTTGTATGCTACAGAGTAATACTGATCTGTAAACACTAACTATAGTTTTAGCAACTGGCAATGATTATATATTATGGTATGAATACAGCAGTGATTACTTTATAACATGATTGGTGCTAATCCATTTAAGATTTGTCACTGGCTTTCAATACCTTTCTTTATTTTTTAGAACCCATCTCCGTTGGTTAGTACTGAATATGATTTTGTGATATATTAAAAAGAGTTTCCATGCACTAATGACATGTTGGACTCTCTTTTGTGTCTTGTAGTGAAAAATTATCTCACTCGAGAACTTATTGAAATTAATGAAAATTGGGAAAATAATACCGACTTCACAACATAAACCTATTTCAGTCAAAAGCAATGCCATTATTGGGTTTCATTTGGTCGTGTTCTTCATTCATGGTATATGGATCAAGTGTAATCGTTTATCAACTTTTCATCTTCCAAACATATATATTTAAAAAGAATAAAAAGTTAAAAAGTCACTTTTTATTATGACGACTTAGATGAAATCTTGAAGAAAAAAAAAAAAAATTTCAATCTCGACGGTCTAAATTTATTTTATTTTATTTTATAGGTAATAGCCAAAACTTTTACTAATAAAAACTTATAGTGCATGAAGCATGTAGAATAAGAAGCTTAGGAATTTACATAGGCAGAAGTATGAGTAATAACAGACAAAGAGGAAATAAAATCTAGAATAGAACTAATAGAAGTAAAACCCCAAGCTCGAGACCAATGAAGTAAATTATTATATAGTGCAACAGTTTTCAAACTAATTGCACCCGATCTCGATCCCCACAATATATGCATGTGTTACCACTTGCCACCAAAGTCCAAAAATTATCTTATTTTTATTGTCATACAATTTAAATTAAAATCTAAAAGCTTTTGTTTTACTTTATACATGAAAATGATTAATATTAAACCTATGTAATTCAACTGTGAAATACAGACCCAAGGTTTAGGCTAAATTACTTCAAAATTAAGCACCTTAGTACGCATAGTCTAATTCCAACAATCAAATCAATTGCAATTGCAATATCCTATTAAACTTAAAATTTGAGCAACCAATCATCTAGACCATTAAAGTCAGTTACAATGTTTTCACACTGTTGTATTTTTTCTAATTTCATATGTTCATCACAGTTCATATAGTCACATCATAATAGTGAAAAGTGAAAAACAATGTTTTTTTTTTTCTTCTTTCTTTAGCTCAGATTCAGAGTATTGGTCCACAAGGGTCTGGCTCAACCCAAAAAAAAATAAAAGAAAAAAAAATTTTAAGAGTATTACTTTAGAACATTGTAGGTGTAAATCAAAGAAAAAGAAAAAACTTCAATGTGAAGTAGTGTGAATGTTCCAAAATACCCTAACCTTTGACCTTAAAATCACATAGACGTACACACCCATTTATACACCTTTCTTGTAAACCTCCCCATTCGCCATCCCTCACAGATTACTCCAAAACTCGATCTTTTAGCAGCCAAACCCCACACTTTGTTCATCTTCAAAGCTAAACACTTCCAATCTCTCTCCAAGAGGTTTAATTTTTATTTATTTTTTTTTTCAAAGATTATTTATTTACGTTGAATTGGATTCAATGTGTTTTAGGTTTTATCATTGAATGCTGTTGTTGTTGTTGTTTTTGATTTAGATGATGGCAGAGGAGAAGTTGAGTATGGAAGTTTCTGTTGAAGAGAATGGGACTTTTTCTGAGCCTGTGGATGGGAATGGGAATAATGAAGAAGAGGCTTCATCTGAACCTTCTTCAACAATGGAGAAAGATGAGGATGAGACCAAAGGTGATGCTTTCTTTCTCATAATCACTGTTTTTGGGTTTTTTTTAGTGATATAGCTCACTGGTACCAATTCATAACTATGGTTCAATCACTGGGTTCTTGTTTGAATGGGGTTTGAGACCAATTTTTATAGGAATTTGTTGGCACTAAAATTTGGTTTGATTTTGAAGGTTTATTGAATAGGGTTTGATGTTTAAGGGTTTATGTAGGTTTGGGTAATAAAAAGATTGGATTTTTAATATGTTTTTATGGCTCTTTGGTGTTAAAATGGTGAATTGAATGAGGATAAAGAAAGATAAATACTAGGAAATCTCACCTAGATTTTATAATGTAGTTTATGCCCATGCCCAGGAGCAAATAAGCTGTTGGAATTTATTATAATTAATCAATCTCACCCCCTTTTGAGGTTATTTAATAACGTGATATATAATTTTTGATTATATGTTACTTATTTGTAGGGCGATTAAGTTATTTTGTACCTAGAATTTGTCAATTTATTGCTATTATATGCACTTTCTTGCATCTGAAAACCATTTCTTTACAGAAGTTGCAAAGAAAAAGAAGAAGAAAAGTAAAAGCAAGTGAGGACCTTATTCTAGCTTTAATTTCTCTCTTTCTGGTTGAACATTTCCACTTGGAAGTAGATAATTTCTCTTCTTTTACACAGGAAAAAGAAAGAACTACCTGAGCAGACTGATCCTCCGTCCATTCCTATTACTGACCTTTTTCCTTCTGGCGAGTTTCCTGAGGGTGAGATTCAGCAGTACAAAGATGAGTGAGTATATGTTGTTTCTATGAATTCAATGCAACTAGGCCTTAAACCCAACTAAATTGGGGTTTTCTATTTCTATTCGATAGAGTACACCTATTTTTGGTGTTGCAATTTGCAGAAATTATACCCTCATTTTGTATCTTTAAGTTGGGATCAAGGTAAACCAATATGCATAAAGTAGCACTTCTATATTGACTGAAACTTGAAACAAAGCTAGGAGTACTTGACAACCCCTTAACCACACACACACACATGTATACATTGATCCCAACGTAAGGATGAGTGCATGGTGTGGTTAAGGGGTTGTCAAGTACTCCTAGCTTTGTTTCAAGTTTCAGTCAATATAGAAATCGAAGTGCTACTTTATGCATATTGGTTTACCTCTGTAGTAACTCAAGGTCTTGGTATTTAAAATTGGTGCTTGTATATCAGTAACCTATGGAGGACCACATCTGAAGAGAAGAGGGAGTTGGAGCGCCTCGAAAAACCAATGTACAATTCAGTTCGCCGAGCAGCTGAAGTTCATCGTCAGGTTGCAATTTGTTTTAATATGTACATATGTTACTGGTCAAAGTGGGGGGAAAAGTATCTTTATTCTGTCAAGGGTAGGATTGTTTTAATATGTACATATGTACATGAATTTTTTTTATTGTCATTCAGTCTGTTTTAAAAACTGGATCAAAACAGCCAGTTTAACTGGTTGAATTATGAACTGGGCTCATTTCTGGTCTGATTCACCCCCTTAAATGCTCTTTTGGTTGAATGGGATTAAACTTGCTGGTTTACCAGTTGAACAGGTCAATGAACCATTCAATCAGTTCAATTTTATCAAATCGGTTCATCATAAAAAAAAAAAATCACATTAAATTTTTTTCTAACACTCAGTATATCTTTTACTTTTTGAATCTATATATAAGATTTAGATTATTTAGATATGCTAAGAAATATAGTATTGTTTATTTATTTCATAATAATGTTTTTATAATCAAATCGGTTGACCAGTGAATTGGCCACCTTTACAGTTCAGAAACCAGTTTGCTTTTACAACATTGCAATCAATTGAGACTTTTTTACTTGTAATTAGGTTCGGAAATACATCAAAAGTATTCTGAAGCCTGGAATGTTGATGACTGACCTGTGTGAAACTTTGGAGAACACAGTCCGTAAGCTAATATCAGAGAATGGTCTGCAAGCTGGCATTGCTTTCCCTACAGGGTGCTCTCTGAACTGGTAAACATTTTGTGTCTGGTATTTGAGAGAATTTTACTTGTTCCAATTTCATTCTTAAAGTTATAAAATGGTTTTATGCTTAAGCTCTTTTTCATTGTCAGGGTTGCTGCTCATTGGACCCCCAATGCAGGAGATAAGACTGTCCTTCAGTATGATGATGTGATGAAGTTGGATTTTGGAACTCATGTTGATGGTACTACGCGCTTCTATTCATCCATATATGACTTGTTCAGTTTTTTTACTTGTATATATTGTTGGTAGAATTCTATATTTATATCTTTAGTGCAGTATACTACTATTTTTCTTGGCCATTGTTATCAGCCATGGGTTATTGTTTGATATGCAGGGTGTATAGTCGACTGTGCATTTACAGTGGCATTCAATCCTATGTTTGACCCACTACTTGAAGCCTCTCGTGAAGCAACCAATACAGGTA
Organism: Fagus sylvatica; assembly: GCA_907173295.1. Classification (NCBI taxonomy): domain Eukaryota; kingdom Viridiplantae; phylum Streptophyta; class Magnoliopsida; order Fagales; family Fagaceae; genus Fagus; species Fagus sylvatica. The sequence continues at coordinate 5,035,353 of OU015763.1, read as the reverse complement.
TCAAGGTACTGTTCCGTCAGCGATGAATCCCATTGGCGAATGATTGGGAGCGTGGATATTTTTAATCTTGCTCTTTGGTTACATTTGATCATGTTTGTTATCCTTATGGAGTAAAAATTAGCAGTGTGGATCATTCTTTTATGTTTGCTGCATTAATGGATGAACAGACGGCAGCAACAATTGAATGAAAAAAAAACCTTTGAATAACTGTTTTGAATTAATGTCTGTTCTAAAAAGTTTCAATTTATTGGTAGAGTTACATTTATCAAGTCAAGCAGAGTTTGTTTTTAATTTGGATGCTTGAATCAGTGATTACAAGTGCCTATTTCAAACCAATAGTGGTGAACCTGCTCTCTTTTCTCGTAATGGTAACTGTATCTCGCTACATATGAATTTATTTATTAATTTTGCTAGTTTTGTGTTTTTTTGGCGGGACATCAGAAATAATAACTTTTCTTGTGGGTTGTGTTGTATAGGCTCACTGCTATCGCCTTTACCTATTCTGGAAGTCATGAATCCCCAACCACACAGAATACCATGTTACTGATAGTCATGTAATTGTGTAGGAAGCTGGAATTGATGTGCGACTCTGTGACGTCGGTGCTGCAATTCAGGAGGTCATGGAATCATATGAGGTTGAAATTAATGGAAAGGTGTTTCAAGGTATCACATTTGTAGCAAGTATTTGTATGTAAATTCAATTTTTGACTTTTAGTTTGACATGTACCTAACTTTGAGTATTATGTGGACTATTTGGAGAGAACGGAACCAATGTACATTCAAGGGGGTAGAGTATTCGATTGTAGAGTTAAAGCGGTTTTTCTTGCTTTCTTTGTATGATTGGATGACTGCTTTGAGTGGTCATTCTGCTTTCTCGCTTGTTGAGTTTTCTAGATTTTTGAAACTTTAGATGACTTTTGTATCCTCCCTAGTACACTGCTTGTGCACACGGGGAGCAAGCTCTAGTCCTATTTCTATATATTTTTTTTGAAGAAAATTCCTCCAACCCATTACATGACGACTAAAGACTATTTATGTTTATTTTTAGTTACATGACCTATTTAAGGAGTCATGTGAGTTGTTTAAATAATACATGTGAATGATTATATGAATCTTCACCTAATGAGTTGGCGGAGATTCCTTCAAATTGGTTTTGAAATAAATTCTATCCTATTAATTTTAGGACAAAGTTTTCCTCTTAACCCATTACGTGATGGTTTATGAGACTATTCACGTGTATCTTTAGTCACATGACTTCTAAGTAGGTTATGTGACTTTTTTAACTGATTTAATGAATTATGTGATTTAATACACATGGATAGTATAAACTGTCACATAGTGGGTTGGAGGAGATTCCTCTAACCTAGCTATCTCTTCCAACTTGGTTTGAAGGAAATTTTTGTCCTTAATTTACTCATAGAAATAAATAAATATATATATATATATATATATAGAAAACTGGAGAGAGTATTCACTTGGCATGTCTTTTATATCAAAAAATTATGTCTAACATGTCGTGGATATATTTTGATTTATGGCTATTGTTGGCAGTTAAGAGTATCCGAAACTTGAATGGACATAGCATTGGGCCCTATCAGATCCATGCTGGGAAATCTGTCCCTATTGTGAAAGGAGGAGAGCAGACTAAAATGGAAGAGGGTGAATTTTTTGCAATCGAAACTTTTGCATCAACTGGTAATTATTTTTGCAGTGATATTGATATCTGACACGAAATAGTTAGCAGTTAATGCATATCAGGAACTGCAGTACAATTAATTGTTTGTTGTTATGTTCAGGAAAAGGATATGTCAGAGAAGATCTAGAGTGCAGCCATTACATGAAAAATTTTGAAGTAGGTCATATCCCATTGAGGATGCCAAGGTCAAAGCAATTGTTAGCTACAATTAACAAGAACTTCTCCACATTGGCCTTCTGCAGACGGTATTTAGACCGCCTAGGGGAGACTAAATACCTTATGGCACTAAAAAATTTATGTGATGCTGGCATTGTTCAGGTATTTCTCACCAATTGATTTGTATATAGTCTCTCTTTCCCACAATAGATGGTAACCATTTCTTTTAGGGTTGTCATAAAATATATGAAAATTTTCAAAAGTCGAAGTTCAATTCCTATCTCACCAATCTCTTAAAAGTAAAAACAAAATTCTTATAAAAACTTTTAGGAAGATCACTATATTTTTCCTTTTCATAAATTTAGGGATGGAGGGAGCACTATATTCATATTCTTATAATTATAATAAGGTAATAATGTGTATAGACAGTAAGCTGATTGCCACTTCAGTTTCTTCATACCAATAGAAAACAAGTCAATAACGTAATTATCATTATTTTTTAAAAAGGCTAGTTGGTTTAACATGTAGTAAGAGGTGCCCTTTTGAATACGAAGGGCTAATATATGCCACGATTGTTATTTCATATAATTTATTCAAACATGTACGATAGTAGGTCCTTGAGCTACATCATGATATAATTTGTGTGTCCACTATGTTGTACAAGTTCACTTCATGGATATTGATGTCAAATAATCTCATTATTGTTCTTTTTTTTTTTTCTTTTGCAGCCTTATCCTCCACTCTGTGATGTCAAGGGCAGCTATGTATCTCAGTTCGAGCATACCATCTTACTCCGGCCAACCTGCAAAGAGGTCATATCCAGAGGTGATGACTATTGATAGGGAAAGGATAAAATTTTGGCATTGAATACACCTATGTGGATTCATGTTCAGACTGTTTGTTTGTGTCATAACTTATAGCTTTAATGATCTTACTGAAATTCTTGTAGTAAAGAATAGTGATCACTAGTATACTCTTGGTATTTGACATGCTATTTTGGTTTAACAATAATACTTATAAACTCTAGGAATAGACCCTCCAAGTGTGTGTTATTCCTTTGCATTATAACACCCTACCCCCACCAAAAAAAAAGAAAAAAGAAAAAAAAAAAAAAGAAAAAGGAAAAGCAAATGATGGAGAATTTGAGAAGGGGGTGGGAATGGCTATGTGAAATCATTCCCCAATTCAGGGCAGAGTAAGGAAGCAGCCAAAGAAATGTCTCAGCTGACCTTATGTTGCCTTCTCCCTTTATATTTTTGTCCTGGTTGATTAGAAATGTATTCTGATTTGAGTGAGATCAGCTAATAGTGAGGAATCGATGTCGTTGTATTATGTGTGGGTGACTCTTTTGGTTGAATTATGTAGGTGTCACATTTCTATATGATCTCCAACAGAGAAATACAGAGCCTTGTAACTTCAAGCGAGATTTGGTTGGGTTGGCTACTTGGGTTCAACATTATCAAATAGAATTTGATTTGTCTTTTAAGTAGGATTGAGCTAGGTTAGTGAGTTGTAGATTTTAACTCAAGCTAGGGTCCACATTCTCTCTATAGCAAGAGAAATTTTCAAGTAATGCATAAATATCTAGATCAAATAATTAGCAGGTATCACTATTACACAAGGTAAAATTATTTAGTATTCTCGGTACATAATAAATGCGAATTCATTTCACTAACATGAATAGTGGGTCCTATCATATAATTTAATTAGTGGGACTCATCATTCATTTGAGAGAGAGGAATACATATTTATTGTGTTGTAGGAATATTGAATAATCGTTCTTACACTAGGCATTATCATTAATGATCACATTAATTTTTAATGTATTATAATAAAACTTTGTAATCATTGGATTTAAAGGATCAGTGCATTGGTAAATGCAATTAAATAACATTCCTTTGGAAATCAAAAAGAATAATATGTTGATGGTGAAAATAATTATTTAAAAAAATATTACATGATGTAACAATTTTGAGGATTTAAATAAACGAGTATAATCATTTACTTTTAACTATTTGTGGTCTTCTTTTTTGGATAATTACATTTTAAATCTTGTATTTTTAAAATTATAGAGTTTAATTTGTTACACCTTCTAAACTTTAGGATTTAAAATATAATTTTTCTTAACAAACTAAACTCTATAGTTTTCAAAAGTAACAAATTAAACCTTGAGGCAATAAAAATAACGAAGGAACTCATGTTGTGAAGGCATGTTTAGAGGAAAACATATTGTGTCTCACATTTATCAAGAACAATGCTCTTGACTCTTAAAACATTTGATTGGGATAAATTCAGATAGGTTGACTGGCAAGATAAATATGTTAAGTTTACCTTTACATTTTATGTTTGATTGTTATCACTATTGAACATGTTCTTGATAAAGAATTTTAACACTAGATTGTAAAATTATCAAATGATTGGGCTATTTAATTATATTCTTGTTTTATTAAGGGTGCATATTAATAATTTAGAATCCAAGTCACCTGACATAATCAGTTCAATGGTAGATTATTTTTAAATATAAGCATGTCATTTGCTTTAATCAACTCAATGGTCAATGAGGAAATCACTTGAAGGTTTGTTGTGGAATAGTTCTGGATGACCCCCTTAATCTGGCTGCTTGCTTCATCTTTCCTAAGCCTTTTTTTCTTTTTGTTTCTATCGGATTTCTCAGCTGTTTCCTCACTTCTCTTTCAACACTCTTGGCGTAGTGGGCTATAAAGCATCGAGCTTAATTTTCTTGCTTTTGGTGTCTTCCTCCTCACTGTCATTATTCTTTCTTTTTAGCCGAACACTGTCGTCTGGCCTACCCATGATTTCCTCTATTTTCTTCATCTTTTTGCTCCCCGCGTGATTCTTTTTCAGCTTCGTTGGGTCCCGTTTGAATCATCTCTTCTTTGTAGACCAAGTGGGATTTACTTTACAAACGGGCAAGCTGACCACTTTATTCAGATAATAATAGAAGACAGCTATGATCAAATATTAGAAAGTAGTATATGCAAATAAAAATGGCATAAAATGCAATAACCAAATTACAAGAATGTATGTAAGATTTCTCAATATATATGAACAAGACAACAACAATTTTATAAACAAAATACTGATTGATCATTCTTAGTATTCTTTGATCATAGACAAAGCATATACTGATCACTGTACATCATCATTACAATTTAGCATCCAACAGAGAATTTGCTAAGTCAAGTCCGATCCATGTGGTGTACTGTGGACCCACATGTTGAAAGACTTAATCATATCAAACGCGTAAAACATTAGGCCATGAAGCACATGCACAATACCTGTTAAGCATTTTCACTTTGCTTAATCTGCCTTGCTGTGGAGGTTTAAATGGTGTATCTAACTGTTTCATAAATTCATTGACCAAAATTTTCTAACTTCCTCTAGATTTAGATAATTTCTCACTAAAATATATTGTTCTTCAGTGTATATAGTACTGAAGTATTCAGAAAAATGTTTTAAATGTTGTTTCTAGGATCAAGTCAAAGGATTTATGGTGAGAACTGCAGTCTTTTATAGCTGGTGTGTGAGGTTGTTGTGACTTGATATAAGTTTCTGGTTTTTGAACAAGTCGTAAATTGAGAGAATTCGGGACCATTTCACTAAGAAACAATAGGATTTAACTGATGGTTTATTTAGGGTATGAATGTACCCTAACTTATGGTTTCTGTTGTTGATGTGGCATGAGAAAATGAAACTTTGTTATAGGCATGAATTTCCGTGAGATATTGATCTATACAAAAATTTTGCCAATTGAAGCTCCTCCCTTTCTTTAGTAGTTCGATCACATTCTAAAGACACATTCAGATATCCCTCATGATTTGTTATAACTATTGAACATGTTCTTGATAAAGAATCAAATTTGTAACAGTACTAGATTGTATCAAATGATTGGTCTATTTAATAATATACTTGTTTTATTAAGGGTTCTTAACAATTTAGAATCTAAGTCACCTAACATAATCAGTTCAATGCTAGATTCTTTTTAAATATAATAAGCATCCTTTGCTTTAATCAACTCAATGCTTAATGACGAAATCACGTGAAGGTTTGTTGTGGAATAGTTGTCTATGACCCCCTTAATCTGGCTACTTGCTCCATCATTCCTAGCCTTTTTTTTCTTCTTCTTTTTATCGAATTTCCCAACTGGTTCCTCACTTCTCTTTCTTGCTGTTGGTGTCTTCCTTCTCACTCTCACTGTCATTGTTATTTAATTTTAAATACATTTTAGCTACAAATCAATTTGTTACATTTCACTACCTTATAACTCATAATACTATTCACCATATATTTTTAGTCACATCAATTCACCGTGTGGATTTAACGGATATTTCCTCTTTCTTTCTTGATAAACAATTGATTTTATGTTTTTCTTCGTCTTTCGGCTCCCCGCGTGATTCTTTTTCAGCTTCGTTGGGTCCCGTTTGAATCATCTCTTTTGTATTTTTTCATCGTCTTTCAACGGCCATGCTCTCTCCAACGCTCTTTCATACTGCTCGAGACCACTTTATTCAGATAGTGATAGAAGACAGCTGTGATCAATTTTATCTAAATAATTGGTGAGAAGTCGTTGCTGTCTTGGCCTTTCTTTGCGTGTGACAAATATTAGAAAGTAGTATATGCAAATTAAAATGCAATAACCAAATTACAAGAATGCATGTAAGATTTCTCAATATGAATAAGACAACAACAATTTTATAAGCAAATTAATACTGATTGATCATTCTTAGTATTAGTTGATCATAGACAAAGCATATACTGATCACTATACATCATATTTACAATTTAGCATCCCATAGCGGAATTTGCTAAGTCAAGTCCGACCCATGTGGTGTGGACCCACACGTTGAACGACTTTATCATATCAAACGCGTAAACATTAGGCCATGAAGAACCATCTCCAGCAGTACTCTAAATTTATCTCTATCTTTATCTTTAAATTACACTATTTAACAACTCTCTATTTTTTTTTTCAAATAAACACTCCAGCAGTACTCTTTATTTTACTCTCTATTCTATTAAAAATTACTTTTTTATTATTACTTCCCACCAAAAATAACCAACTCCCACCCAAATCAATTTCTCACAGCAACCAAACAAACAAATTAAAATTTCAGCAACCACCGAATCAACCCAGATCGGCAAGCCACCACCGAATCAACCCAGATCGCCAAGCCACCACCGAATCAACGCAGATCGCCAAGCCACCACCGAATCAACCGGTTTCGTGCTTCAACAGAAAACCCAAAAGACCACGCCGGCAAGCCCAAGCCACCACCGAATCAACCAGTTTCGTGCTTCAACAAAAAACCCAAAAGACCACGCCGGCAAGCCCAAGCCACCACCGAATCAACCGGTTTCGTGCTTCAACAGAAACCCCAAAAGACCGAAGAGCAAAGAGAAAAGAGAGCAGAGAGAAGAGAGAGCAAATGAGAAGAAGAGAGAGAAATTTTCGGAAGAAATGAGAGGAGAGAGAAAAATTCGGAACAAATATCAGTTGGTTCGGGTGGGGTCAGAAGTGAAAAGTATTGGTTTTTTAATTTTTACAAAGTGTACAGTAGCCTTTCATTTTTGAAAGGCTACTGTGCACTTTGTAAAAAAATTTGAGGATAAAGAGTAATTTTAGAGGACTGCTGGAGCCGGGTTTTTTGTTTTGTTCTCTACAAATAGAGATGAAGAGCAGATTTGCACTGCTGCTGGAGATGGCCTAATACCTGTTAAGCAATTTTCCTTTTGGCATTTCACTTCTCTTGAGCTAGCTATCCTGTATTCTCAAAATCACCCAAGATTTCATCCCACAGCAACAGAAACTTATTCTGATTCTCAAAATCAACCAAGATTTCATCCCACAAGCCAACAATTCTCACAACCACCCAAGATTTCACCACCCAAGATTTCACCCATAAATCATCCACAATCAACCACAAATCACCGAGCACAGTCCAGCAAGCATTCAGTCTCTAACAAATCCCATAGCTAATTCCCAAAAAAGACAATAAAAAACCACAAAACCCAAACCAGTTCACTTACCAACAACAGACCGACCAAAAAGACGAAACACTTAATCAGGGACGGAGGCTTCAATCGGCGTTGATATTTTCGTTTGTTGGTCTAAGGTATGCCTCGTGCAACTATAACAAATTTATTTTTTGTCTAAAGCTTGAAGAGTTTGATGCTAAGACGTTTTTGTGTGTTTATAGCTTTATTTTAGCTAAATTTGTGGTTTGGTTACCCTAAGCATTTTCCCTTTTGGCATTTCAGCTAGCTATCCTGTATTCCTTTCTGATCAATTTGTTGCCAAAGTGAGTGAGAGAGAAGACCGGGTATGGCGGACATACTTCTTTCGGCCCTGGTGAACACTGTGGTGGGTAACTTGAATTCTTCAGTACTTAAAGAAATTGAAAGTGCTTGGGGCCTGAGATCTGAGCTTGACAACCTTAGGAGCACGCTGTCAACCATCGATGCAGTTCTCCAAGATGCAGAGGAGAAGCAGTGGAACGATAAGCCTGTCAGGAATTGGTTGGGAAAGCTCAAAGATGTAGCTTATGATGCGGATGATGTTCTGGACGAGTTTGCAACTGAAGCTCTAATTCGAAAGGTGGAGAGAGAGAAACGTGCCTTAAGCAAAGTACGTCGTTTCTTTACTCTTCCAAACCGACTTATATTTCGCATGAAAATGGCACATAATTTGAAGAATGTGAGGGATAAGCTGGAAGCCATTTCCAAGGAGAAGAGCTCTCTTCACTTGAGAGAGGGAGTTATAAACATGGAACTTAATAATTCAGAAAGACGACAAACTTTCTCACTTGTGAATGAAAGTGAGATTTATGGAAGAGGCGAGGAGAAAGAAAAGATGATTCAAGCGTTGCTCACTAATGAAAGTGATAATCTTGCCATTTATGCTGTATGGGGCATGGGCGGCTTGGGAAAAACAACTCTTGCACAATTGGTCTACAATGATTTAAGGGTAGAGAAGCATTTTGAGATGAGAATTTGGGTGTGTGTCTCAGATGATTTCCAGATAACAAGGTTGATTAAAGCGATCATAGAGTCCATTGATGGCCGTGCAAGTGATCTTTCAGAGTTGGATCCACTACAGAAAAGCCTGCAGGAGAAATTACGTGGGAGGAAATTTTTGGTGGTTTTGGACGATGTCTGGAACGAGGACGAAGTCAAATGGGACGGCCTGAAATCTGTGTTGTGGTGTGGGGCAAAAGGCAGTAAGGTTATAGTGACAACTCGGATTGAAAAAATTGCTCTGAAGATGGCCACACTTCCAATATACCACATCGGAGGTTTGTCGGAGGATGATTCTTGGTCCTTATTTAAAGGACGTGCATTTGGGAAGGAAAGGGCAGAGAAGAAATTAGAATTGGAATCAATTGGTAAGGAAATAGTGAAGAAATGTGGAGGGGTACCTCTAGCAATAAAGGCTCTTGGAAGTCTCATGTGCTTAAAAGGTAAGAAGAATGAGTGGTTATCTGTGAAAGAAAGTCAGATTTGGGATTTACCAGCAGGTGAGAATTCCATATTGCCTGCCCTGAGGTTGAGTTATCACCACTTAGGCCCCCATATGAGGCAATGCTTTGCTTATTGTTGTCTATTCCCCAAAGATGCCAAGCTTGAGAGGGATAATTTGATACAACTGTGGATGGCTCTTGATTTTATTCCCTCTAGAAGACCTTTGGAGTTGTATGATGTTGGCCTTGATATCTTCAATGAATTAGTTTGGAGGTCTTTCTTTCAAGATGTTGAGGAAGAATCTCTTGGCTACATAACTTGTAAAATGCATGATCTTATGCATGATCTTGCTCAGTCTATTATGGAGCTTGAATGCCTTAGTGTGGAACCTGGTAAAGAGGTGAAAGTTCCAGACAGGATTCGTCACATGTCATTTCCCATGTACTTCTTCCAAAACACTTCCTGGAATGAGGACGTACGCAAAGTCCGATCTCTACGCACGTGCATTGGGGCATCGTCTTCTTCTAAAAAACATCTACTTTTCGTTTCGAAACAAAAGTCTCTTCGGGTATGGCAATTTTTAAATCAGACTCGCACAAAAATGCCATTCAGCTCTATAAAACATGTGAGGTATCTCAACCTGTCTGGCTCTTACTTCTCTGTTTTATCTGAATCAATAACCCGCCTCTTGAACCTGCAAACTCTAAAACTAGATGATTGTGTTTGTCTTAAAAAGTTACCCAATGGTATGAAGCACATGAAAAAACTTACGTATCTGGGCCTCACTAATTGTAGTGGACTTACTCGTATGTCTGAAGGAATGGGACAACTAACTTGCCTCCAATCATTGAGCTGCTTCATTGTTGGCAAGGACGATGGTTATCAAATAAGTGAGCTGAAAGGACTAAATCTTCGAGGAAAGTTGTGCATAAAGGATCTTGATAATGTAAGAAATTTAGAGCAGGCCAAAAATGCAGATTTGATTGGGAAACAAAATCTTCATTCACTGAGTTTGGTTTGGCAGAGCAACAACATGAGCCATGTATCGGAACATGTTGAAGATGTTCTTGATGGTCTACAACCTCATTTGAATCTGAAAGTGTTGTGCATAAGTAACTATCGTGGTTCAAAGTTTCCAACATGGATTCAAGATTTACTTCTTCAAGATTTGGTTGAAATCTCGCTAGATTATTGTGGAAGATGTGAACTTCTGCCACCTCTTGGCAAACTACGATTCCTCAAGGTTCTTGCTATAACTGGCATGGGTGGTGTGAAATATCTTGGCAATGAGTTCCATGGCGACAGTGCAATATCATTCCCATCACTGACGACATTCCGTTTAACTTCGATGTGTGACTTGGAAGATTGGACAACAGTGGATGGAAGAGAAAGTTATCCCCGCCTAAGCAAATTAAGGATCTCTTGGTGCCCAAAGTTAGTTGAATTGCCTATTATTCCTTCTATTACAAGTTTGCATATTGAAGGAAGCAATGCAATGTTAATTCGGTCAGTGAGGGATCTCACTTCACTTTCTTCCCTTGTGATTGAAGACATAAATGAATTGTCAGTTCTTCCCGATGGACTGTTGCAAAATCATAAGACGCTTAAGTTGTTACATATTTCCAGGTTGCCCAATCTCAAGGAACTGACAAATCAGTTGGATAATCTTTCTGCACTGAAAGATTTTCATCTTATACATTGTGACAAGCTGGAAAGTCTTCCAGACGGACTTCAGAACCTGCATTCTTTACAAGAATTGTACATCTGTAGCTGTGACAATCTTTTGTCCTTTCCAATGAATGGTTTGCGGGGCTTATCTTCACTACGGATGTTACAAATTTTTAGCCACCGCAAACTCAGCTCTTTATCGGAGGGAATTCAATATTTAACTGCGCTTGAGGACTTAATAATTGTTGCGTGTTCGGAGTTAACTTCATTGCCAGAGGGTATTCAACATCTCACTGCTCTCCGTTCGTTGCAAATCCTATATTGTGATAAGTTAACTTCATTGCCAGAGGGTATTCGACATCTCACTGCTCTCCGTTCTTTGCAAATCCTATCTTGTAACAGCCTATCTTCTCTACCGAAGCAAATAGGAAGCCTCAGGTCACTTTCATTTTTGGATATTGAGGGCTGCTCTAATCTAATGTCTATACCAGACGAGCTGCAGAATCTTACAGCACTCAAAAGATTGGATATTAGACGATGTCCGTATCTGGAAAGGCGGTGCAAGAAAGATAGTGGCGAGGATTGGCATAAGATCACTCACATCCCCGACATTAACATCTATTCTGAATAGTACAATCACGGGATTGTTGGCGGAAAATTTGGAAAGTAAAATTTTTCCAGTTGGTAAGGACAGAGCTCATGTAGCCAAACACCATTCTTTTAACTTTCTGAAAACCTATGGATGTACACCATTTCACAGAATGGCATTGTCATAGAGGAAATTTTGGTCCAAGTTAATTCATAAGGTAGCTTTTCTCCCATTTTTTTAACTTTTCTTATCGAGTTATCGTTTATATATCCATTGCTCTGATGGATTTTAATTGTGCATGTTTGTAGTAAACCCATTTATACCTACGATGCGATGGTTCATGCATGACCTAGTGGCTAAGGTTCAAGTCTGCCAAGCACTTGGTGTTGCCTTAAAATACAGTTCAAATCACCCATTGGTAGTAAAGAATAATGACCACTGGTATACTCTTGGTATTTGACATGCTATTATGCTTAACAATAATACTTATAAACTCTAGGATCAGAGCACCAACAAAAAAACCCTCAAGGTGTCTCTTATTCCTTTGCATTATAGATCCCAAAAATATAATAATGACATCTACATATTTGATTGAGGTCATGTTAAAGCTTTATCCTAAGTACGTGTCTCTTGTATATTTTATGACCTTTTAGAAAGCAATATCTTTTTTCGTGGTTCAATATTTTATATATTCATTTGATGGTAAAATTCTTATTCACTAGCAGTATGCCTTTGCAAGGTTAAATAAAAAATTCATATGTAAAAAAAATAGAGAATTTTAATATGATTAGTATTTTAGTAAGACTAATGTTAGGGACACAATATATTTCACAGCTTCCTAAGGTGGACTATTGTGATTGGAGCTAGTAACAACACTTTTATGTTGATCTACCACTAACACAACTTGTATTATGCACTAATCATAACAAATCACATCAATAGTTGTGAATTTTTTTTCCCCTAGACTTATTGTCTTAGTAATAGAGTTTTAATCCCAATAATATTTTAAACTTCTTGGAACTTACGTAATAGAGTCTCATCTAAAATAAATAAACTAACAATTTTAATGTATTTATGGTGAGTCACATGAAACTTATTTTTAATTTCATGAAATTTTGGTAATTACGTTTAATTTGAGTAATATTAAATTTCTTGAAACTTTTCTAATAGAGTTTCATTTAGAGCAAACTCTTCTAATAATATTAATGTTCTTATAGGGTGTGTAATGGTTATGTTGACCCACATAGGGATGGAGGAACACTATATTCATATTTTTATAATTATAATACGGTAATAATGTTTACAGACTCTGACATTCATGTTATATAGCATGTTCTTAGCCCGCTATAATTATAGGATGCCCTTCCTAATTGCTGAATCTGCCTTGGAGGTTTAAATGGTGTATCTGTTTCATAAATTCATTGACCAAAAATTTCTAATTTCCTCTTGATTTTGATAATTTCTCACTAAAATATATTGTACTTCAATTGCCAATGAGCTCTAGCTCATATGGCACCTTCTGTAAGAGAAAGGAATGGCACTATAATCATGGGTTCAAGACCCAACAAGTGTGTGTGTAATTATGAATCCTATATATATATAGTACTTCAGTATTCAGAAAAAATGTTCGAAATGTTGCTTCTAGGATCAAGTAAAAGGATTTATGGAGAGAACTGCAGTCTATTTTAGGTGGAGTGCGAGGCTGTTGTGGCTTGATATAAGTTTCTGGTTTTTGGACAAGTCATAAATTGAGGGAAATTGGGACCATTTCACTAACTTGATGTTCAAGCTGGCCTAAGAAACGATAGGTAACTGATGGTTTATTTAGGGTATGAATGTACCCTAGGAATCTGAATGTCATAGCATGAATTCACATTAGAAGAAACAAGATTTTGATTTATACAAAACTTTTGGCAATTGAAAGCTCCTCCCTTTCTTTAGTCGTCCGATCACATTCTAAGACACATTCAGATATCCCTCATGAATTCCTCTGTTCATGAGACTTAGTGTGGATACTACTGCTTAGCTTTGTGGTATTAATTAGCATATTTATAAATCTTGATCAAGTACTAAGGCTTGCTGTAGTGGTTCCAAAAGGACATGTCCTTAGTTACCTAAACCTTATTCCCAACTTATTAGGGTCTGCTTCATGGAACCATATCTAGGGACATGTCCTTAGTTACCTCTCTAACAATCACAATAAGACATTGGTGTGGAGTTTTTAGTTCAGCCGGCCCAAAAAACAAAATGTATACACACATGCATACAAACATAGTCAGCTGAGAATAATCTAATTAGATTGAGTGTTTGGTTTGGAAGTTTTGTGATAAGCTGATTGGCACTTCACTTTCTTCAGAAGACAAATAAAATAAAAAAAGTTAATAATGTAATTTAAAAGAAAAAACAAAAAGACTAGTTGGTTTAACATGTAGTAGGAGAATATTACACAATTGTTATTTCATATAATTTATTCAAACATGTATGATAGGTAGTCCTTGAGCTACATCATTGTATAATTTCTGTGTCCACTATGTTGTACTAGTTCACTTCATGGATATTGATGTCAAATAATCTCTTTATTGTTCTTTTTTTTTTTTTCTTTTTGCAGCCTTATCCTCCACTTTGTGATGTCAAGGGCAGCTATGTATCTCAGGTCGAGCATACCATCTTACTACGGCCAACCTGCAAAGAGGTCATATCCAGAGGTGATGACTATTGATGGGGATATATATGTTAAAATTTTGGCACTAAATACACCTTCGTGGATTCATGTTCAGACTGTTATGTTTGTGTCATAACTTATAGCTTTTATGAACTTACTAAAATTTTGGTAGTAAAGAATAGTGATCACTAGTATACTCTTGGTATTTGACATGCTAAATTGGTTTAACAATAATACTCAGAACCCCCCCAAAAATGAACCATTATGGTGTTTGCTATTCCTTTGCATTATAGATCTCAAAAAAGAAAAGACAAAAAAGCAGATGATGGAAAATTTGAGAAGGGGGTGGGAATGGCTAAGTGAAAGCATTCCCAAATTCAGGGCAGAGAAAGGAAGCAACAAAAAAATGTGTCAGCTGACCTTATGTTGCCTTCTCCCTTTATATTTTTGTCTTGGTTTGATTAGAAATTTATTTAGATTTTGAGTGAGACCGCAAGTAATGGTGTTTGAGAGAAATATTCTTGTCCCATTTCAGCTAATAGTGAGGTATCAATGCCATTGTATTATGTGGTTGAATTATGTTGGTGTCCGCATGGATGGTTTTCTATTGTTTGATTTAGCTGTTAACTAGCAAAGCTAGGTTTGCTTGCCATATGCCCATACTGATGCTTCAAAAGCTTAAGGAGTTGTAGTGTTTTAAGTTAACTCAAGCTGGGTTCCACATTCTCTCTTTCTAGCAAGAGGAATTTTCAAGTAATGCATAAATATACAGGACGTATTATGAGTTGATATCACGAATTATAGTATTACAGTTGACACCACTGGTAATGATCACATTAATTTGTAACTGAATTTTGATAAACTTTGTAATTACTGGATTCAAATGATTTGTCCATATTTCAGTCGGATCCAAAGGTCCTCCAGCTGATTTCATACACACATGGTTGTTTAGGGTGCGCATGGGTTGGGTCAAGAGGGATCGACTTGGGTTGGTTTGGTTTTGGACTTTGGAGCATTTTTCAACTCAACTCAATCTGTCTTTGAGTTCATAAATATGGACTCAGTGTAACAGTTTGTAGTCCTTTTATAACTATAAAATATAAGGAAAATAGCATATTGTATATTCACTCTCTTTTCTTCTATTGTTTTCTTAAATTGACATTCACTTTCTTAGTACTATAATACAAAGGGGTTCAAGTTGAGAGAGAGAGGGTTATTTATTTATTTCTCCACTATATTTTGTTAGATCCATGACCCATGATGATCCAACAATTAAAAACAAAAAACAATTAGAAATTAAATAAATTCCAAATAGAACCCACAACAAAACATTTTAAAATTGGCTAAATTACATTTTAAACCTTATCATTTTCTAAGTAACAAATTAAACCGTTAAGTTCCAAAAAATAACAATTTAAATCTCAATCTATGTAAGTAGAATAAGAGTTTATTTTGTAACTTTTTAAAATCTCATAATTTATTTTGTTATTATTTTTTTCAAATTATAGGGTTTAATTTGTTACCCTTTTAATGTCATTTTTGAAATCCATATATATATATATATATATATATATATATATATATATATATATATATTTTAAATTAGTTTAAATTTACGTTTTTAATATTACTTTTAAAACTATAATGATTTAATTTATTACACCCCTAAACTATAGAATTTAAAATATAAGTTTTCCTTTTAAATATCAGATTTTTTTTTAGTTTAATACACCAATGGACCGTATCCGATATAATACGATCACATCGTCCTATAGTAAAATATAAATATATAATGTTCTTTAACCATTACCTAAAACACATTCGTTAACAAAATTCTTTCTTTAGTTCAGTGCACCACCGCACCGGATCCAATACAATACAAACACGTCATCCTATAGTCGAGTGGACATTGAAGCACTAAACCGAACCATTTTTTTTTTTCAATAAAATAATGGGGGGTGGCCGTGGCAGTTACATTTTGGGTCCCTTTCTCCGTTTTCTACCTTTTGTTTTATGTATAAATTAGGAAAAAAAATAATAAAAATTTCATGTGTGAAATCCCGGCCAGGCGTATATGGAACAAAAGAATAAGAGAAAGAAGAAGAAGAAGTGGATTCCCAGGCAGAGCGAGAGCGAGAGAGAGAGAGAGAGTTTGACTAACATTGATGGGGAAGAAGGCGGCCACGTCACCCAGGTTGCGGCGCTTGAAGAAGCCGACTGGCTCGCCGCCGCCGATCGGAGTTGGAGGAGGAGGAGGAGGTTCGCCTCCAAACAGTAACAATAACGGGATAGTGGTAAAAGGGAAGAAGAAAACAGGTGGAGCTCGGCTATGGATGAAGATGGACCAAACAGGGCGACACGAGCTGGTGGAGTTGGACAAGAACGCTATTATTCGTCGCGCTTCTATTCCCGCTAGGGATTTGAGAATCCTTGGCCCTGTTTTCTCTCAATCCTCCAATATCCTTGGTACTATTACTATCATGCTTCTCTCTAATTTTTTGAATTTTAGTTTCATTCAAAAACCTTTTTTTTTTAATTGTGATTATTATTTTTTGTAAATTATGATTTGGGAGTTAAGTATTGTAATTAGAAATGACAAAAGAAGTGGAAACAAAAAAATTTAAAAAAAAAAAAATTGAAACTTTTTTTTGGGGTGGTTGGTTGGAAGTGAAATTGTTGCAATTCTAGATGGAGGGTTTGTGGGGTTTAGGAAAATATTGGCTTTGGTTATTGATTAAGCGTTGCGTGAAAGCTTAAGCTATTAGAAAATGATGAGTTTAATGGTGTGGTTATTATTTTTTGTAAATTATGATTTGGGAGTTAAGTATTGTAATTAGAAATGACAAAAGAAGTAGAAACAAAAAAATTTAAAAAAAAAAAAAAATTGAAACTTTTTTTTGGGGTGGTTGGTTGGAAGTGAAATTGTTGCAATTCTAGATGGAGGGTTTGTGGGGTTTAGGAAAATATTGGCTTTGGTTATTGATTAAGCGTTGCGTGATAGCTTAAGCTGTTAGAAAATGATGAGTTTAATGGTGTGTGGTTCAATATGTGACATTTCTATACTTTTTAAATGAGAGTTAGAATGGAGACAGGCTGCGAACTTAGGACCCGCTTGCTTTGATACCAAGATGAAGTATTGCTTGTGACCAAAGTTTAAGCTATAATGAAAGGGTGAATTTAATCATTTAACTATTATTCTAAATGGTTAGTAATAATTAGCGAACAACTTGTTTGAAAGTATTCCCTTTGCGTTATCACTAATGAGCTTGATGTGGATTATATGGAAGGAATGTAATCAACGTACTTTTGAGGATGTATCTTAGTTCGGACAGACAACTTTTAGAGGGTTTTATCTTAACTCTCTTTGACTGGTCAAGAGCTTGGGGTTTTACTACTAGTACATCTATTACTGAATTTATTTCATCTTTATCTTTACTTTCTCATGATGTAAATTTTTTATTGGCTAGTGTTCATACTTTATGCACACTACGCTTTTTTTCTTCAATAAAATTTCGACCATTACCTATAAAAAAAAAAACCCACAAGGTGTGTGTAACTTACTACTTACCAATAATGATAAAATAAAATAAAAGTATTTGCATCGTGTAGCATGGATTGACTGATAATTTAATTCCCATGGCTGAGTCATATCAGTCAATCCGTCATTTACTCATGTTGATAAATAAAACTGTACAGACTTTAGAGAGGATCTTAGTTGCAAGTGACTGGTTTATGTTTGGACTTTGCTTAGATGTGTTTGAGGTGCATTTGTGTTTATCTATTGAATTTTGTATTGCATAACCTGTATTTTTATTTGTATCAAAGCTATATAGGAGCAATCTTTGCATTTTTGGTTGTTGCTAGCGTTTTAAGTGGCTGATTCCAATGAAAATGAACTAAATTCTCTTCCCTTTCTTTGCAGCAAGGGAGAAAGCAATGGTTGTCAATTTGGAGTTTATAAAGGCCATAGTTACAGCTGAAGAAGTGCTGTTGCTTGATCCTCTCCGTAAGGAGGTTCTTCCATTTGTGGATCAGCTAAGGCAACAACTTCCTTGTAAAAGTCCATTACATGGAGCTGGCCACGAAGATGAACAAGATATTGAAACACGTGTTTCAACAGGGAGACAATGGTTACCTGTTCCAGAAGCAACTGAAGGTTTGCAGTGTGAGCTTCCTTTTGAGTTTCAGGTTCTGGAGATTGCATTAGAGGTTGTCTGTACATATCTGGATTCCAGTGTGGCTGACCTTGAGACAAATGCTTACCCTGTGTTGGATGAACTAGCCAGGAATGTTAGCACCAAGAATCTTGAACATGTGAGGAGTTTGAAAAGCAATCTAACCCGGCTGCTTGCACGTGTGCAAAAGGTATGCTTGTTGAATGTTACTCCATTCTTTCTCTTGGTTCTCATACTCTTTTACTTTTTTGGTAACTTCATACTCTTTTACTTGACTCCTCTTCCGAGTGTAATATGTTTTGTCACCTCATGATAGAGATGAATATTGAGGAAAAGGATATATTGGGATTTCTTTTGTCCATTGATTTCTTTACCGAGTCACACTAGGAACCACACCTCACAAAGTGGAGGTCACTAGTTTGAGGCTCCCCTTCTCCCTCCCCTTGAGGCCAAAACCTTCTCATGAAAAAAGAAAAAGATTTCTTTACCAATGTAGTAAAGGAATCTGATAAGGTGGAATGATGCTTTGATCTCCATTGAAGCCTATGTTTCCCAAAGGAATGCAGAGAAATAGCCTTTTCTTGGGATATTAAATGAAGAAAAACCCTAGAGTGCCGTTTCTTTGGTACTAAATTAAGTAAACAGCTAAACCCTAGTTCTTAAATGAACTTGAAAGGTGAAGTCAATTATTCTTTATAATAAAGATTCAAGAATCCCTTAAAATGCTGTCCTAACCTCTATAAAAGGAAACCCTTAAACCCTACGAAAGATCAGTCATATAGCTCTTAATATGCTATAATAAATAAAAATAATTATAACAATTATTTTATAGCATATTGGTGGTGTTGCGTGAAAATGACAAGACCTAATAGTGGCATTTGAATTGTGTGTTTGAAATGGCATCTTGGATTGGTTTTTCATGGACCTCCTTCCCTTGTAAGAGCAAGGTGGAGGGTGATGTTGTGGGTTTTAGACCCACTGGATGTGAACTTACCAATAATAAAAAAGGAGTACAATTTCCTTCATGCTGCAAGGTGCCAAACTTGGTAGTTCTTGGTTATTGTTACTACTTGTGTAAAAATGCATTACTAATCATGATACGCTAAAATTACCTGCCTTGCTCCTTTATTTCTTGGACAAGAGGCACATGTTCTCTGCCCCTTACTCCAATATGAGAGAACTTATACCTTTGTTTCCACAGCCTCTCAGTCGCAATAGATGCATTCAAGGCATACATCTTTTGGTTGACTCTTTCACTCCCTACGCTTTAGTAAATTTCTTGTGAATATATTTATGGGGTAATGGTATTTCTTATTTATTTCCTGTTATGTACCTTGTTTTTTTAGTCTTCATCGTCCTCTCCTTAATGAGGTCTTTGTGTGTATGTGTTTGTGTTTGTGCGAGAGAGGGAGAGAGGGAGAGGGAGAGGGAGCAGGTTTTCTTTTGTATTTTCCAGGAAGATATTAACACTTCTCGCTTTTGAGAAAATGTTAGAGGGAAACCAATTATTATACAATTTTTTTTTTTCTTTTCTTGTTTCATGTATTGGACACAACAATAAAGATATAGGTAATATGGATTTTTGCTTCAAGAGTTGGGATGTAGAAGGAACACAAATTAAAATGGCCCAAATTTTGTAAAAAGAAAAAATCATGACTAAGTATATACTTGTTCAACCATTTTTTGTGTATAACTTATAAAAAAAAAATATATATTTCAACAGATCAGACATTTATTTCAAAAATTTACTTAGATATATTGTTCATTTGTTTGTGCAAAATTGAATGTTAATCAACAGATTAGACATCTTCCACAATATATCAAAATTATTATTTATCCAGAAAAATAATATCTTTAACTACAATTTTTTACCTTTGTGTTTTTTCTTGATTTGTTTGTGCTCCAACTATACTTTTGGCATACTGGCGTCTTTTGATTTTCAATAAAGTTTTATTTATTTATCAAAAAATTATCCTATCATAAAAAGATGTTATACTCTCTCTCTTCTGGGAAACTTATTTATACTTGAAATGAATATATATATCTCCATACAGATGTTTATGATTTTTCATGTCTTCTATTATATGTATTATATCATTGATAATGAGGAGAACATGTCTGTCTTATGTCAGGTAAGGGATGAAATCGAGCATCTATTAGATGACAATGAAGATATGGCACATTTATATCTGACAAGGAAGTGGATCCAGAATCAGCAATCTGAGTCTTTATTGGGAGCTTTGGCTTCAAATAGCATAGTTACCGCTTCTCCCCATCTTCGTCGACTTGGTTCTGCCAGGAGCGGAAGTATGGTGACTAGCAACTTTCAGGATGATGATGATGTAGAGGATCTGGAGATGTTGCTTGAAGCGTATTTCATGCAGCTGGATGGAACTCGTAACAAGATATTGTCCGTGAGTATTACCCTTTTTAACTATAGTGTAGGCAAATGTCATAAGCCTTTTAAACTAAAACTCTAAATTTAATTCTTTGCCAATGTTTCCTTAGCACCATATATGAGTTAAACCATTCCATTATTAGGCAATAGTAATATAGTCATGCTTCACACTAATATGTAAAATTTGATATGCTACCAGATGGATAAATCCAGTATCATTTATACTATACACAATGCTCTTGTTTGGAAATTTGGATAGTCTCAAAGCTTGTGAGGTTTTAATTTGGAGTTAATAGATCCTTTAGGGCCATGCAAAAATCTAATTTGGAAACAATTCAAATTGGGTAAGAATGGCGTGCTGAAAGGATTGGTTAACCCATCAGCAAGTTTTGATGCTCATGGGCAAATTTATTTATTTGGGAACGATAGTAGCATGTGATTGGTCTTTTATTCATGTTTTAATGGTACTGCTCTTACTGGAAATAAACTTTAAGGCCTAAAGACCTGATATTTATGAATAGTTTGATGGTGTGATGGGGTTTTTAAAACATTTAGAAACAATAGAGTATTCAGAATAGGATGTTGCAATTATTTAGCAAGTTGTATGAAATTATCCTATGGGTCCAGCTACGCTTATGCTAAGAAGCCAGAATAAAATGGGATGTATACAAATCTTATTAATAGTTTGTTAGTCAATTTAACTGTCAATCGGGCATGACAATTAATTTATTCATGTCTTTGAAATTTACTGTCATTTTCCCTGTTGGGCAGGTTCGGGAGTATATTGGTGACACAGAAGACTATGTTAACATTCAACTTGACAACCAGCGAAACGAACTTATTCAACTGCAGTTGACGCTGACCATTGCATCATTTGCTGTTGCTGTTGAAACTTTGATAGCAGGATGGTTTGGCATGAACATCCCTTTTCCATTGTACAATGTCAACGGGGTTTTTTGGTACTTTGTTGCAGGCATTACAGCAGCTTGTATATTGCTTTTCCTGCTTGTCTTAGGATATGCCAGATGGAAGAAGCTGCTTGGTTCATAAGTCCATCTCATTATCCTATTTAGTTGTCTTTTTCAATAATTGAACATCACCGTCTTTACAATCTTATTCTTGAATCCCAGTAATGGGAAATCTTTGAAGTACATGCTGTAGTTGAGGGCCAGTATCAAATTTCTTTCGAGACATGTAAGTATACATAAATTAAGTGTGTTGCACTTGATGTGACCAATGCAACTCAACTTCTTCTGGAATTTCTGTTTCTGTATATGATAAGAGTTGCTATAAAATCTCCAAGACTTGTTCTTAAATTTTGTGGAATATATAGCAGATCAATGTCTTATAGGTAGAGATCGCATCATATTCTGCTTTCAGTCAATATGCGTTTGTGTCGACCTTTTTATGAGCTTAGTCATTGCATCATAGAATGGTTTCCAGTTTTCTAGTGGAAGTTGAACCACTTATATTTTGTCAAATCTAAATGATGTTTTAGGTTTGTTGAATAGAAGTGACACTCAAAAGTGAAGGTTTGCAAACTACATATGATGTTAATTGTGGCCCTAGTGTTGATAAATTTATTGAGATCCCAAGCAATTCCTTGGGAAGTATTGCATGGCAATACTTATCAATGGTTAAGATCAAAATTTGTAAGGTTATTTTTCATCTCGGACTGTTGGTTCAAATATATTAAAAAAATAGGGGCAAATTGCACTTTTCCCCCTTTATCTATTGGGTCATCTCAATTCCCCCCGTTATCTATAAAATCGAGCGATATCCCCCCTTATGTATTAAAAATATGCAAATCACCCCCACTGTTTAATTTTATGTTAAATCCAAGCCAAAATAATTAAATATTTTCATAGTATATTAATATATAATGATAGGTTTTGAATATTATGACTAGAAATTGACAAAATACATAAAAACATTTTATTAATTTTATTGGAATTTAGCATAAAATTAGACAATTGAGGTTATTTGCATATTTTCAATACATAAAGGAGGACATTGCTCAGTTTTATAGATAAATGAGGGAATTGAGATGGACGTAATAGTTAAAGGGGGGAAAGTGCAATTTCCCCAAAAAATATTTCAAAAGTTAAGAACGTTACTTTTTCTTTGAACGGTCAAGATTAAAACTTACTTTTCATTGAGTCCTTGAAATCAAAAGAATTGCACCATGCAATACTTTGGGATCTTGATCCCTGATAAATTCTTCCTGTCAGATGAAACCAAGGAGTGGCAATTTTCTTCATTTCTCATCTATGCAGCATAATTCTGTACATAAGTATTTTAAGTGATTTTGAAAACGAAAATGGGATTACAAGAGTTTTAAACAGTGTTGATTTGTTTCTAGTGGGTGTTCCTGTCCCATATGAGTTGGTCACCAACTTTTTTTACAGGGTGTATGGTTGTTAAAAGAGGATATCCTCTTTTATCTGGCCTATATATCCATTTTTACACTTATGCGGGTGTACAACAAAACTGCATAACCAAACCGAACCGATCAGTTGGTTTGGTATTTTGCGGTTTGCAGTACGGTATTGGTATTAATTTTTTTTTGTCTATTTTTGCGGTATGGTATTGGGTGCGGCATTCATTTTTCAAAACCGCTATATACTGAGGCAATTGGTATGAATATAAAAGTGGATATGATGTCTTTTTATTTATAATAAATTTTCATTATTTATTTGGTGTAAGGACATTTATGGGCACTATAAATTAATATTTAAGAATAAATATTACCTACCCTTTTCTTCTTTCGAACAAATTGAAAGGATTGAAAAATTTTCTATTTGGAATTAGCGTCTCTATTGGATTCTTACCTTAGAAACATGAAAAAAATTTGTTTTTATACATGAATTTTATCGTTAAATTTTTTTTTTATACATGAGTCTTGCATCCAGAAATACCTACAAAGACAAGGGTCGTAGGTCCTCTCATAATTCCAAAATCCAGAAAGAATTGAGCAACTGGTGAAGTTTGTGGGGAATCACCATCGGATCCCAGGCATGGAAGCCATCAATTAAGTCTATAATATCAATTTGCAAGCAGAACAATTTCAAAATTTAATGGCAATAACATATTCACATGTTTCTGCTCAAGAACCGGGGTTTGTTAGGCTATACATCTATCTTTCATCGTTTTGCAAGATCTTCTGAAATCTCACCAAAGTTCTAAACCATGTGTCCATGCCCAAATTTGATAAACAGAACCCTCCTAACTCCAAAGACCTCAACAAAAATTGTTTGATAACATGATTAGGATGCTCAATTCTGCCAAATGTTGTACAATTTCTTTCGCAACAAATTGCCCACATTAAATATTATACATTTAATAACCCACCTTTTTGGCCAAACCCAAATATCTAAATTCTGTGAGTTATAAAATTCAATTGTTCACAACCATTTCAGCAAACATTGTCATGAGATCAAGATCATCAATGGCATCGACTGGAGGCTGCTCCAGCAGGGACCAGCCCGGCCCATATATACACAATAAATTTATCCAACCATAGACACAATAAACTTAAATTTTTGGTAATTTGTTAAAAATTGTCATTGCAAGTAATTGTATATAGATCTCATATGCATCCCTATATTATGCATTAAAAATGAAGGCATTATTCTTTTTTTAATGAGAAAAATGCTCTATATTAGATAAATAGAAACCAAAACATCAAAAACCTAGGAGGGGATCCTACCAACAACAAAAATGAGATAGAGGTCATCTACCGAGGACATGCAAAGGTCTGTTTTCATTCCTGGAAGTCTAGGAAAAAGGAGCAATGAACAAAAGCACAATAAACTAAGTCAAAACTAAGGGTGGCAAAACAAATCCAAACACAAACCCATCCATTATAAATGAGTCAATACCCATCCATTTATTAGATGAGCTAAATGGGTACTAGCACAATTAAGATATGTACTAAATGAGTTTTAACGGAGTTATTTATTTTTTTATGTTTTTTTATATATGATAGAAATCCTAATCTAAACTCATACACATGCATATTTTGAAGATCCCAGAGATCGAACAAATTACATAAAATTTACCCAAACCCATATATGAGAGAAAAAAATCAAAAGAAATTAGATATTTTTCTCATTTTGAGAGTTCTGGGTCTGTTGTGAACTTGTGATCATTTATATACATATATAATTTGGTAAATGTGCGGGTTGAGTTTTACTTATAATAATTGGATAAGGTTGAGTATGGGTAATAAATACTTTGTTAAATGGGTTTTAAGCATCCAACCCATTTATGATCCACGAAAAAACCCACCCAAATGCCACCCCTCAAAACTCATGTCATAAACCCTTATTATAATATCTTTAGAAATAAGGTCTATCCATAAGGTTTGAGGTGTCTAGAAGACTAGAACATAACCTCAAGAATACAGGAAGTAGATGTAAGAAGTAAAGGGCTTTGTTCTAAAAATTGAATAAATATTAGAAGCCACACATACTGCATAGAATATTCTATTGGATATGAGCACAAATGCTAATTAGCCATACAGCCATATCTCTCTCTCATGGTTCTCTTGTAACATTACCCAATTTTCTTCCATTCTCATGTATGCAGCATAATTCTGTGGATAAAGTATTTCTAGTGATTTTAAAAACGAAAACAGAGTTGATTTGTTTCTAGTTGGGTCTTCCTGTCCCAGATGAGTTGGTTACCAACTCTTTACAGCGTGTATGATTGTTGCTATAAAAGGAAATTCCTTTATTTGGCTATGATTCACCATTATAATAATCATTTTCCCTATGGAAAATATTTTCAAGAATGAATTAAATTTAATTAATTACCCCCCTATAACCAATGACTCTTTCCCAATTTTGCTTTATAGATACTAGATAGACTACTTTGGCTTCTTTACTCATTAGGATAAAAATGTGGGAAAAATAAAATAAAATAAAATAAAACTTTCTTTGTTTGGTTGTGTTTTACTTTTCAAGAGAACTTAAAAAAAGTTACAAATATGTGTTTTGGATGATTTTTTTATCTTTCCTAAATCCCCAAAAAAAACAACAAACACAGTTTTAAAAACATTATTTTGATGTTTACACTGTTTTAAAAAAGATTCACCTAAAATTAGTTTTTGAATTTAGCTTTCTAAGACTTCTGACCATGTCATATGCATTGCGTGGGCTCGATCTTGCAGACATGTTTGAGAATATAGGTATGGAATTTGTTGTCTTCTTGTTCACTTTATATATGGAGTTGGTTGTCCCAATTTGCACTTTATCATTGCCTCTTTCTCTCTCTCCACATCTTTTTATAAATGTCACTCATCATCTAGTATAATCAGTCGACAAAAAAAATCGACAACTTGCTCGACATTGTTGCACTTTGCGTGTAATTACTCACTTGTCAAATCCTTATACAAAGATATTCCAGCCATTTGCACTTATATAGTTATATTCTATCCATAAACAACTAAATAATAATATAATATTAATAGTAGTAGTAACATTGTTATGCAATGAAGTCAAATTGGCACCCTGTCCACCCCCAATCTCTCTTCACCCCTTACTCTCTTTCCTTTATAAAAACTTAATATGACAAAATCTTATTAGCTGGGTGTTTGATAGATCCTAAAACTAAACTGGTTTTTAATTTATTGTTTGGCATACTGTTCAAACTTCAAACCCAAAGAATTGCTTTGTACTCATAATTAGACTCGAGTTGAATACAACATTTGTTTTTTTATATGAATTGTGAATCTCATTGTAAAATTTAATTAACGAAACCCAAGTAAGACAAGGAAGTATTACTCTTGGAATACTAAATTTCATTGAACATTTAATTTGGTTTCAAAATTAATCTAGGTGCACTCAAACCAGATTTATAGTAAGAAAAAATATTGAAGTATTACGGAAGTAATCTTCTCTCATCTTACATGAATAGTAAATCTTATCATAAATTTAATTAGTGAAACTCGCAATACTCTTAAAATACTTAATAATTACTTGATTTATGCACAATAACCAAATTCTTTTGAAAATGACTTGCCTTTTCAAATAAAATAAAAAATGGTGGAAAACATTATGATTAGTTGTAAGATCATAATTTATAAAAATTAAATTAAAATATTACAAAGAAAAACGCTATACTTGTAAATGGAGATTTATTTAGTAACTGAGCTTTCTTATCCTTTTAAAAGAAAATTAATAAGTATCATTGTCATACCATAAACTTATATAAAATATCATTATATCATACCATAAACTTATATATATATATATTTGTCCGCCTTATAAAAAAAGAAAAGGTTAAAACGTGGTATGAATGATATATGATACATCATTAGAGGGGTCAAAGTGTGAATAAACAAATACCTTTCAGAAGCAATTTTATTTTATTTTTTTTGTTTTTGTTTTTTGGGTTTGCATTTTCATTTGGTTGATTATTATTAAATCAGATGAATTCCAGCTCCTTTTATTCAATTCAATTTCAACCCCCACACTCTCCTCCTCCTCAACGACAGAAGAGAGAGAAAGTAGAGAGAGAAACAAACAAAGAGAGAGGAGGAGAAGAAGAGAGGAAGAAGAGCTTCCTTCGTCCCACACCGAAACACAAAAAAACAACCCTAGAAAAAAACTGAGAGCAGCGTGCTCCGATTTCTATTCCTGTTTAACCATTTTTGCATTTCCATTTCGAGATCTCGATTCTTCATTCCACAACGGTACGCTTTTCTATTTTATTTATTTTCTGTTTTAAAAAAACAGAAAAAACAAACGAAAAAAACACATTTCGTTTTTTTTTTTTTTTGGATTTTGAAAAACCGAATCTGTTTCCATTTCCGTTCACAGTTCGTTAAATCAGTTCCACATTGCAACATTTCGTTTCGTTAATTTACTGTTTTTATTTTTTTTTTGTTTATTTATTTTTTTTTTGTTGTTGTTGTTGTTGTTGTTTCAGGAGCTGTGTGCGTTTTCTATTTCTATATTTATGTTCTGTTTGTTTGCCGGGAAAATTTGGGGGAAATGAAAATGAAAACTGATTTTTTTTTTTTTTTTTTTTTTTTTGTCGTTTTTTTTTTGGGGGGCCTGAGAAAAGCGAGCAGAAAACCTTGACTAAACTGTTTGAATTAGTAGCTTATGATGTGTGAAAGTTTTATTTATAGATGCAATAGGATTTGAAATCGATGATGTCCGTTCCATGATTACTGAATTATATTGTAGACTAAGCTTCATTGAATCATAGATGAGTATGAATTGGTTCAAAAAACAAAATAAAATAAAAATTTATTTAAGATATTCTATATATATATATATATATATGTTCCTAGAGTCTTTAAATTTTGTATTTTGTTTGTTAGTTCAATTGGCGTCTCCTCCTTTTGTAAAAGTTAGATAGAGAGTGAGGTCATGGGTTCAAGATCGACCGGGTGCGTGGGTTTTGGATTTGGAACTTATGATCTCAGCTTCCACCCACACTTGTGAGAGAGAAAAGTGTTGTTTGAGCTAGGGCTCATTGGCAACTCTGGGAATATATTAGCATGGAATCGAAAAATGGAACGATTACAATTTGTCATAGAAGCTGTAACGCTACAGTTTTCCTTTCGGCATAATGGAATGAGTCTATTAGCCGGGTCCACCTGTCTTTGAAGTACTTGCCTGATTGTAAAAATGATTCTTTTTTATTTGAAGTGTTGTATCAAGTAGGAATATCAATATTAGTCTTTTACTGTGCTATGTTACCATCAAGTTTCAGCGCTGTTTTTTTTGGACCTTTTTGGTTGTGTTATTCTGCTTTGTTGATTGAAGATTTTATTTCCAAACAATTTATTGAAGAAGAGGCATCTGCAACAATGTTGATTGGGATTTTTTCTGTTTCTTGATTAATACTGTTTTTTTTTACTGTTATACTATCCTTGTTTTTCTTCATTTCATGCCATATTATTTTGACAGGGACTGGTTGAGCTTAGGTCATGGCAAATTCCAAGGGGTCGTCAAACATCAGAAATTTGATCTGCTCTGGAAAACATGCTTTGCTTCCTCCTAAATGTCCATTTCCTAGTGTTACCCCCTCGTATGCTGATTTTGTCCCGGGTCCTGCAATTGGATCAAAAGCTGCTCAGAAGAATAGAGAGGGAAATGTACACCACCAACGAACTTCCTCTGAGAGCCTTCTCATAGAGGAGCAACCTTCTTGGCTTGATGATCTCCTTAATGAACCAGAGACACCTGTACGCAGAGGAGGTCATAGGCGTTCATCAAGTGATTCCTTTGCTTACATAGACGTAGGGAACGCTTCTAACTTAGATTATGCAGCTCAGGATGACTTCAAATATAAGAATATGATGTCTATACCTTCATGGGGATCTCAAGACTTTGATCTTCACAAAGATGTGCAGCCTGCTTCATTCTATGCAGATGTCCACTTGGCAAAGCAGAAGAATAGGGCATGGGAACCATCTTTGAATGCTGTGGCTAACCCAAGCAGCCATCCTGTCAAGGATAACACTGTTTGTCAGAGTTCAGGATCATCATGTTCACCACATGAAGCTGATGGGGTTCCATGTACAGCAAGCGAAAAGCAGGATCAAGTCGAATCGAGTCTACTAGATCCAAAAGCTTCTTCTGAAAGAAGGGATTCAAATGCTAAGCCTTCTGCTTCTGAGACGGATACAAAACGCGCTAAACAGTAAGTAGCCAATTTGAATGTTCTTTATATCAAAAGATATAATTGATTTACTTGATGTTACAATTTGCATATAAACCTGATGCTGGTGGTCAGTTTGGCCCGTAGTTGTTCTTGTATATTGTTATATATATATATATATATATATATATATCAATTTCGTGATTGAATTATCGATTGTGTCAATTTGGTCTGTGAAGTTTGAGAATGGTTCAATATTACACTTTCCCTCACTTCTCTTTTAGAAAATTGAGTGTTTCTTTTCTTTTCTTTTCTTTTTTATTATTTTATTTTTTTATTTTTTATTTTTTATGAAATTGCTTTACAAATGGAGTGATTGACCTGTGATTAACTTTGGTCCTTGCTAATACGAGATCAAAGAGTTCAAAAGATGCATGATTTGTATGATTTTGGCAGTTAACTTTGACAGTTTTTCAAAATTTTTAGGGATTAAAGTGACACAAAAAATAGTTTAGGGATAAAATTGAACTTTGACACATAAGTTAGGGACCAAAATACTCCCTTCGTCTCATATTGTTGGTCCTCTATTCCATTTTGGGTGGGCAGTTTAAAACTGCATCTTTTCAAAGAACAACTTTTTTAAAACCCCACTTTTTTCTAGGTAAAGATTTTTCAAACAACCCATTTTCAAAAAAAATGAAAAATAAAATGTGCCGAACGCACTTAGTTTGCATGAGAAGGTGTGATTTGGGGGATAATTTATCTTTGTATTATGTGGAAAACTTGGCAGGAAAAGAATAACTGTACTTTTAACGGTGTGGAGCTCAATGGAAACTCACTGAAAAGTAATTTCTTCTCTCAGTATTTGACTGGCTGTGTGCTTTGGGCAGTATACATGGGGATTCTTTGTTGGATTGGTTTTTTTTGTTTTGCACTTTTGGCTTTAAAATCGTGAGAGGATGTAGTATATTAATACATACCAATAAAATAAAATTGTTTACTAATACACCCCCATGGTTTTTTGTCTACTTCTAGAGCATTGATTGGACCATCCTCCAATGCTTTGATGGTTGCCTGATATATATATTCGTAGTTAGTGCATGGCTATGTTTCTTAAGTTGGGATATATATACAGCTAACTTTTGTTTGATGTTTCATCAATGTTTCTTTTGTTAATAAACAATCTAGTTGCGTATCTTGGCTCTGATTTGTGTTTGATTTTGTAATTTTAAGGATCCTGTTAACAACAATGGAATTGGTGCCTATAGGATAAAAAACATACTAAAGAGAAAGAAAAGGTTGCTCTATTCTGGAAGGGGATTATATATAATTAAATGTGAAATGCTATTTGGTGCAGGCAATTTGCTCAACGTTCACGGGTCCGGAAGCTTCAATACATAGCTGAGCTTGAAAGGAATGTACAAGCTTTACAGGCAAGTATCAGCAGAAGTTGAAAAATTACATAAAATTGATTTGGTGTTAGATAAGTGGACTTTGTGCTGTAGTAAAGAGTTCAAATCTTATTTCTCTATGTTTTACTTCACAGGCAGAAGGGTCTGAAGCTTCAGCTGAACTTGAATTTCTCAACCAGCAGAATCTTATTCTGAACATGGAGAACAAAGCCCTTAAACAACGTTTAGAAAGTTTAGCCCAGGAGCAGCTTATCAAATACTGTAAGCTTGATATTCCATCCTTTATCCAACTCATTTTCCGCTTGCATACATTTTTTTTTTTTTGATGAATCACTTGCATACATTTATTGGTTTTAATTACTTGAAATTATTTCCATTTTTAGCCTTCTTTACTCTTCCTTCTTTAGGGCTCTCACTTGTGTTCTTCCTTTGTACTAGTTTTGTGCCCTTTAGCAACTTTTAATAAATTCGCTTACCAATAAAAAATGCATTTTATGAGTTCAATAGGAATATTGATATTTCTGAGTGTTGCAAGTGAGTATTTCCATTTTAGATGATCAATCTTGAAGCAGAAGCATAAAATGCATGGTGAGGAGGAGACATGACCCAAACCAAACTTATGACTTGATATGTAATGCAGTTTGAGGATAATTAGAAACCTAAAAAGCGGCTGATGAGAAACTATATTGAAGTGATTTATTAAGGAGTAGGAAACATATGGGAAATTAATGTTGACAATTATGTATATTTAATAGTAAGGCAAGGAAGGCCAATGGCTTTTGGGCCAATCCATCACGTCCACCTCCAGTATGGAGCATGTATAGGGGTTGAATCCCCCAAAAAACCTTTACCTAGCAAAAAAAATAAAAAAAGGCAAGGAGTTAAGGATGTCAGATATTAGGAGCCAGGTTTCACTTTCCAAAATTTTCCAGATTGACTTTAACATTTCAATGACAAGCATGAGTATGAGTTGAGCATTCCTTTGATCTACTTGAATAGGTTTTGGTCTAGAGAGTTAAATCCTAGAAACTGTTATACGGACACAAATTCATAAAACTGGGCCTGGCATCAGGCTTCAATACCATGTTAGAGTTTCCAATGCAAAAGCTCAAGCTATGGTGATGGGTTTGGCTACAATCAGAAGTATATGTTACCTATCAAAAAAAACCAATCAGAAGTATATGTTAGACTGATGGATTATTAAACATAATATGCAAAAAAAAAAAATTAATTAATGATTCAACAGTAGCTTTCCGTCAAATCTGTATGTGAATTTCTATTTTTTTTTTTAAATTAATATGCTACTTATTAAAAGCTCTTAGCAGGCATCTTATGCTACTTTTTGCTGGTTCTGATGTTGCATTCTAGTTATGTTATGATACTTTTTACTGGTTTGATGACTTGCCGAATGTAGTGGACCTGCTATGCTGAATGTGGCAACTTGGTTGGCTCACTAATAAACCATGTTGGATGACTTGCTTTTATTTATTTATTAAAAAAAAAAAAAAAACATTTAGCAGACATGCCATGCTTAACTTTGGCTTAATTTGCATTTTAGAACCACCAATAAGTAGATTAGTTGATGAAATTGATCCACAAAACAAGCAGTCCTTGGAAAAATGATTTTCTAAGAGCATAGGTCTCCTTTTGGATGCATTGGATGCTCTGAAATTTTCAGGGTAAATTTTTTATCAACAAACATCAATAGTTTATCTTAACCCTGAAAGGCAATTAAAAGACCAATATATCCAGAAGGAGATCATTGGACTGCTATGTCATGCACAGCAAATTGTTACATATATACATGTCATTATCATGGAAAGAGGCTAAACTATGGTATGCCATGTTCAGTGGAGCAAGAAGTATTGGAGAGGGAGATTGGGAGGCTACGAGCCGTGTATCAGCAGCAGCAACAGCAGCCATCTTCTAGTCATCGACGCACTAAAAGCAGAGACCTAGATTCCCAATTTGCCAATCTTTCTATGAGACACAAGGATGCCAATTCAGGCCGTGACCCTGTGACTGGTCCACTCCGCATCTAGATTTGTGATCTGTCCAGAACTGTCTATTTCGCCCCCTCTTTTTCTCAAATGGCGTTGCCATGTCTATGACCAAAATTGTTGTTTCTCTTGTGCGGGATAAAGCAGAGTTCTTCCAATCTTGGTGCCCTCTCTCTGCCAGCTTTGTGCAATTTGATTTTTCTCCGTTTTATTCTCTTTCCCGTTTGCTAAGCTAATATCTTCATGTGCACCTGGTAGTCATCGCCAGAAAATTATTCAATTTCTAACTGGTGACTTATCGGAGGTGGTAACTCAAACAGATACGATGTTTCGGTCTGTTCTGTCCTGTATGTTTCAGAGATTATGTAATCCATTAAAGTTGTATGCTCCATTTTTTTGCCCATTAAAGTTTCTACTGATGTGGAATTCAACCTAGTGCAAAGATGTTTAGGCTGTTTGAATGTGCATTACTTTTAATGCATTGTGGTAAGAAAATGTGTACTTGTAAAATGCTTTTAAAGAAATCCTTGTTTATTCTTGGGTTTTTTTAGTATGTATGATTGAGAAAATTAATCAGTTGGAGTTTCCATTCTTGTCTTGTGGAATTCAACCTAGTGCAAAGATCTGGATGTGCATTATGGTAAAAAAAAAAAATGTGTACTTGTTAACTGCTTCAAATGAAATCCATGTTTATTCTAGGGTTTTGCTTTAGAATGATGAGAAAATTAATCATTGAATTTTACAACACCCCCACCCCCCCCCCCCCCCCGGGCGCCCAAAACCCTTTTCCCCTTGTGGAGATTTAAAAAAGAAAATGAGAACTTATTTGTTTTATTTATTATTTAAATTCTTTGAGGTTTTTTTCATTAAGGAAAACAAAATACAACTAGATGTTACAAAGAGGGTCCTACAGGAGGCAGATGCGACAGAACTACTAGGTTGAATGATTTTAAATTTAAGGTGTGGGAGTTGGTGGGAAATAACATAATGTCGCTTGAGCAAGTGACAAAGTCTTCTTCCTATGCCACATACTGAATGCAGTGCTGGGGTCTTGGTGGCATCCACTATATAACAAACATTAATATATGGAGAAGTATTTTAATATCCCAACATGTCCTTGCTAGCCGATTTCCAAAGTTTATATATTTTTTAATGCCATATCCATCTTGTTTTTAATGTCAATGCATTATAAAGTCTGCTTTTGAGAATTAATAAGGAAAAATAAGATGAAACATTACCAAAATGTGTGAAATAAAAAGTAAAAATGGTAAAACTGATAAATGTTGAAACCTTTTAGTGCTTTACACTATGGTTTGAGAAAATTTTAAAGTTGTTTTTTAGAATGGAAAAAGAAAAAAATATATAAAATTTGGATAGAAGGTGAATAGCAAGAACCAATTGTATAGAAGTGTCTCTTTTGCTTCTTTTTTTCCTTCCAATTTCTTTGCATAAACAAACAAGAGAAAATAATATAGCTTTTTGTTATTATATGTCCTACGAAAATGATGGCTTTAATGGGTTGGTCGAACTGCAACTTGTATAAGTTGTAACTTTAGCATCACTTTTTTTTTTTTTTTTTTTTTAAACCTGGGTGCTTGATTTTGAATCTTTGATGAGTAGAATTTGCTTGCTTTGCAACACGCAGAATCTAATTTTTTTTAAAGATAACCACAAATGGCAGACAATGAAAACTCCTTCAACGTTCCCTATTTCACTGTCTTAATCTTCACAAGCCAACCGTTGGAAATTTAGATGAAAAAGAAAGTGAATAACGTTATAGGAGTGTAGGTGTAGGACACTGAAATGTATTGATACCTGTAATTTGGGATTATTGCTCTTGTAGTGCCATTCCTTACCCACGTCAATAACTTTTGTATGTTGTATTGGTTTGCAAACCATCGTTAATAAAAGGGTCTTGTTAACGAATGTTTTTAAGAGAGTATATTAAAGAATTATAAATATTTAAGTATAAGATGTAATGCATATTTTTGGAAATGAAAAGTACATTTGTTAATAATTTATTAGTTTATAAGTACAAATTTATTATTGTTGTCTATGCTTTTCTTCTAAGTGTGCACAATTTGATTTTAATTTTTTGAAAATATAAAATCATCATTTAATGAAGTATGAAATGCACAATAACTTGTGCCATTTTTTTATAGCCCTGGGTAGTCATTGGAGGTTTTAAATTTTTAACAATAAAACCTCTCATCTCAGGTGAGAAGAAATAGAAAGGTAGGTGAAAGTTTTGATAATTTGATAATTGGGAGGGGCTCTTTGCAAAGGTAGATGAAATTTTTAGAATACAAATCTGACCTATTTTTAAGCTATATAATTTGTGTTAGGTAACTAAGTAAGAAATTTGCTAGTTTTTAAATCCAGTAATCAACCACTTTTCTGTCTTTGTCCAAGATTATTAACCTAATTAACCCACCTTGAACAGCAGCCATCATGTCATGAACAGTGTAAAGTAATTGACAGTTTATCTTAGAAATCTAGAATATGATCTTTTAAGGAGTAAAAATTGATCTCTAACTTTAATTTGGTGTGCTTACATGTAGTTTTTGATTAAAAGTTGGTTAAAATATAATTGTATCTAGAAAAAGTAAGACTTTAAAAAACTGTACATAAGCAAATAAGTTAAAAAACCTAAACAAAAAAGTTGTTTTCAAACGGACACAAATCACTAATATAGGTGCTCTAGACAGATAATGAATTCAGAGAATTTTGTGTTGTTTCCAAATGACAAGTGGATTAGTAAATTCAATAGTCCCGTTGCATATATATAATCACAAACTAATTCTCAGAATCTGTTTTGTTAGTATTGCTATTTTTCAGTGATAAAACTATACAGTGCCTACTTGATCTCAATTTTTTTGTTTCAACATTATGAGCTAATGTAATACATTAGGAATTGATATATATAGCTATAATTATAAGTCCTAATCTTTAATGCAGTCACTTTTTGTTCAAAGCACTACTATAAGCAAAAACAATGAGAAGAATATTAGGAAAGACCTTTCTGTGACACTATGACCACTGTTGGGGAGCCTAGGGTATTCATCTGGAGGGGGCATTACACATTCTTCACCATTAAATGAAATTCTTCTTGGGAAAGTCCATCCTTCTCTAAAAGTAAAAATACCCGGATCTTTGCTTAGTAGCATCTCAGTTTGTACATTTCCACTTGGTCCTGATTGAAGTAACATGTCATTGTAGTGCTGAATCCCCCAAAACATCCCTGTATCATCTGAGGAAATATTCCAATATACTTAGTTATGGTAATAAATACAATAAATCTTAACTTCACTTGTATCAAGCAAATATCATTACACTTTATGAGTAATTATTCAATATTACGAGAATATAACGATGTGGTATTCCCTCTTCTCACATAAAAATACAATCTACCATTTCTCTGTACTCTGAGAGTACCTAATAATTTTCCACACTTTACAAAGTAATACTTCTAAATCTTAATTGCTTAAAATACTCAATGAAGTTCAATCTAGGAGTAGAATTAGTAATAAAAAAATATCATAAATTAATAATGGTATGGCTTTGGTTTTGGTTTGACTTACTGATATTTCCATATGGATTGAGGGGCTGGTAGTTGAAGCTGAAAACCCGAGTGACATTTCTCAAGTTGGGGTGGAGCACCACCAAGTTCCACTGGGAATAGTTCTTAACAAAATTTAGATTTGTGATAGTGATTTTTACCCTCCAGTACTCTCTGTAGCTTTCTTTCACATGCCAGTGCACCCTTATGGGGCACATGTGATTAGAACACCTCACCAAAGGTTGTGGTTCTTCATCATTTGCATGTGGTGGTTCCAACAATGGAGGAGTTTCATCTTGCCTGCATAGGACAAAATGGAAACATATACTTTGAAAATGAAGAGAAGGTAGAATAAAGACAAGAATAACAATAAATCTAAAGCTACAACAAATTTCACAATATTTTTTCACAACTATGAAGGTTGTAGGTTGTGATTGGTGTACAAAAAAGTGATGCCAATGGTGGTTTCAATGGAAATGACGTTACATTAATTACAATCTGCCACCTCAACAAGTTGTGAAATTTGTTGTGTATACAACATTGTTGAGCTTGAAATTGTCACTAAATAAGTCATGTCTCGTGTATCCAAATTGATAATTATAATTACTAGACTAAAAAGGAGAAAGAACTACTTGAATTGCTTCCCCTTCTTCTAACCAGATTGCTAAGGAACTATACTAACAAAAATTGAATACAAATTTATTACTTTTGCCTTGTAAAACTTTAATAGAAGTTGTTTCCAAGCACAACACAAAATTTTAGAAAGAGCAAGAGGGTTTACTTTACACATTTTGCTCCAGCTAGTCCTTCACAATTACAGCTGCACTGGGGGCAAGGAACAATGGTACTATTGTAGAATGCAGACAAGGAAACACAACATTTTGGAGTAGGCGATGCTCGAAATTGTGAGTAAATACAGGTTACATTCCAAGTCTCTAGCATAAACCCAAACAAATATGTCATGAAGAAAGTAAAGCATCATCAAACCATACAATCTAATCTCTAAGTAATATACCAATTTCAGAAATTACTTGTCAATGAAAAAACCTACATATTCTTCAATCAACATACTTGAATTCTATTTGTTTTGACAGAAAAAGAAAATAGAGTAGGAAAGGAAACATTGGTATTGGATGATGCAGATACCAAAACCATAGTGTATTGTGTGATGAAGAATGAAGTATGTACAACAAGCCTAAAAATTAAAATACTCAGTCTGGTTTGGCAAAAATTTCCCAAGATTTAAATAAGAATTTTTAGGCATGAAGACCTTTTTTTCCTTTCTTGAAGCTAATTTCTAAAAGATTATTGGCTTTTTCAGAGAGTAGCTAGAAAATTTAACAGCAATCTAATTTGGGCATGTAGTTTAAAGAAAAAGTAAAGTTTCTTATTTTTTTTAAAGTGTTAATAAATGTTCTTGTCAAATTAAATATTTTTTGGAAATTCTTTTTATTACTAAGCCTTCATCTATGTTAATGATTTTTTTAGAGTGAATTTTGAAAATTAAATACTTCTAAGTTGCAGACATCATAGGAAAAAATAAACAAACATCAGCCTGTATAAATTAGTAAATGACCATTATCACTAGTTAACATAATTAATCATTTTCACCAAAGACAATGAAAAAGGCTTAGTATAAGAAAAATATTTACACGGAAATAAACATTACAATTTACAGTGTACCAAACGTTTCCTTAAAAACAGCAATACTATACTTACCAAGAGCTTGTATCCATCGACGGCCTCCAACCTCCTTTCTCTTGCTTGGTGGGACTTGAAATGGATCTCCACAAGTATAACCAGGAACACCAAGGTTGAAATCTAAAGGCATGAAGCTATTGTTTGTATTGTTAATAGTAGCTTTATTAACATTCATCCTAAAAGCAGCAACATACATAGTATGGTCTTGTGTCATTGAGGATAGCACCCCTCCCTTGCAACAATTGGAAACTTGCTTGTTATAATTTGCTCCTGGCATTAGATCAACAATCACTGGCTGCTTCTCACAACAATGTGGAAGTACTCCTCCACTCTTAAATCTAGAGCAATTTCCTTGCTCTGTGGCCTCTGCTCCCCACACATCCCATATTGCCTCATCGCCTTTCCACTTCCAACTCAGTTTCCAACCAGGCCATTCCACATGTCTGAATAGTTGGAAGTTGTAGAGTGATACCCTTACCTGCAAATGCAGAAATAAATTAGTTGACATGATCTGAGCCAAAAAATAATGATGTTTTTGGTACACATTCTGTTGATGCAAGAGTACATAAGTT
This sequence comes from Fagus sylvatica, assembly GCA_907173295.1. NCBI lineage: Eukaryota > Viridiplantae > Streptophyta > Magnoliopsida > Fagales > Fagaceae > Fagus > Fagus sylvatica. The sequence continues at coordinate 4,996,667 of OU015763.1, read as the reverse complement.
GTGAATTATGCAGTATGCTTTTGAAATACTAGTTAATTAACCTCTTAGAAAACAAAGACGATACCACGTACAACATCAAATATAAAAGCTTGGAAAAATAATAATCCAACCAAATATAATCTACATGGATGATATTATAGATATGGTATTCACATTCTACTCCAATCACTTAATTCAATAACTAAGTTAAGGTATTTTTTTATAGGTGAATATTTAGTCTCACACACACTCATATGGGAATGAACGGACACGGCACGATTGGGCCACGATGAGTGTGCACCTAACAAAAAAGAAACATATAGTTTGCATTTGTGATTTCATCCTAAAATAAAAAAGAAATATTTGTGCATTTGGCTAAACTTATTTGCTGTTATTTTATTTGTTTAAATGTGAGATAAAAAGTCACTATAAACAAATAAACTTTTTTCTTTTTTTCTTTTTTCAAATAAGTCAACTTATTTACTTAAACAATTTTTGTCTCAACTTTAAACAAATAAGCTAGATAAAGGCAAGCACGCATAGGTGAAACTTGCACATCGGGTTTACTATCCAATAGTAAGTTCGAAAGACCTCACTTGATGAGGTTCCTTAAAAATTAAAAAAGAAAAAGCTTGCACAACTAGTTGGGGCCTTTTAGTCTAACCAATCATAACATGGCAATGGCAGTGTAAAAGCTACATTAGCAAACATGTCTAATAGGTCTGATCTCTAAAAGATTGTTATGCCCTAAGTGACAAAACATGTCTAATAGAAAATCAACAGCAAAGTGGACGTATTGTGCTTTGGCCCCAGCTGATCATTTCCACGCAGACAAAAATACAACAAAGTACTCTCACAAATCACAACTTCACAAGCTCATCTTCTTCTTTGAAAAAGCAGAAACATTCTGAAACTCAAGGCCAAGTCAAAGATAGCGTTCCAATTAAAAACAAAAGTTTATTTAAAAAAATAAAAAGAGGATTTCATATTATTCTATTTATTTTTTTAATTTGAAAAATAAGTTTTTTATTAAAAGAAATGATATGGGGTGGAACAACCAGCCAAGTACAAAGAATAACGAGGATGGCTCTGAACCTTTAAAACCCATAGAGTGTCCAAATAAGTGGCATAAAATAAAAAAGAAAATAAATTATATGATAAACCATAAAAATAAATATAGTTGAACAAACTTACATCATATGTTGGATCATTGACAAGCAAGAGATCCCATGTAATGGTTATATTGGCATGAGGATCCAATGGATCATACCCATCTGCATCTCAATCAAATTTGACCCATAAATAATATATAGTACAATTAATATATATATATCAAATTCAATAAAGAATCACAGTTTAGATAATAAAAATAAAAATAAAAATAAACCGGAAAAAAAGAAAAAGAAAAAGGCACTTACAAGAAGGTGAGATGGAGCTAATGAGAAAGAAGAATATCAAAATCAAGGCCATACCCAATGATCTTTGATCAACAAACAAAAATGGGTTCATTTCCAAAACCCAATTTAAAATTTAATTCTCCCTAGAATTCTGTGTCAAAATCATAAATTGCAGTGTGACACGTATGGAAAATCTTCACTCTAATGCATGTTTGCCATATCACTAATCACTAGTGAAAAGTAAAAGGATGCCACAACAAAAACTGAAGTAATGTTAGACGTGTGTGGACTGTTTTATCTATATCACTCTTTCTCTCTCTTTAAGGAAAACGTGAGTGTTACGATATTCTCTCTGAAACAAATTAAGGAATAAATACAATTAATGTTGCCAGATTTGGGATGCTGAAAATTACTTCTATGTCTATGAATAGTTGTAGTATGATTATATACGCATTCAAAGTTCACGCATTCAGTGATCCGCGGCATTTTTGGCCGTTTGACTCTCTCTCTCTCTCTGTGGCAGTTTTTTAAAAAAATTGATTCTTTTTTTTGCTGAATAAAAATTTTATTAAGGAAACAAAAGAGACAAAATACAAAGACAAAGGAGATAGAATCCTTAACCATCTTTAACATCAGCCAACAGAACGTTTGATTCGGTAACATAGCCTTCAAGCTTTCATAGCTTCACGCGGTTTATGTTTTGTTCTTGTGTGCGTGTGTGTTTTTTTACCCAATGATAGTCTACAATTTTTCAGTTAAACATTTGTATTTGCTATTTTTCCTTCTTCTTTTTTCCCTTTTCCTTTTACTAGACTAGATGATAAATGGGTGTGACATTATATAGTGTAATTATTGTGTTAACAACCTAGCATATATTTACTTAGAAAAAAAAAGAAGTGTTGGCATTTTTTTTTTCTTGTTTAAAATATATTTGATGTCGTATGGACATTGCCATTTTCAATTTCATATTTGGTCCTTTCTTTCTTTTTTTTATTAAAAACAATAAAAAAATAAAAAACCTTAATTCGAATTAACAAAAGGTTGCTTGAAGACTCATAGCTACAAGCTTACTAGAAAAAAAAAAAAGATCTAGCAAGTTTTTGTTATAAGGTATGATACAAAAACGTATAATAAAAAGTGGTGAACCAATATTTTTGTTTGTTAAAGTTGTAAGAGTATTCTTGTAACCTTGTTATATCACTCTAATATAAATATGTGCTGACCCTAAGCCTTTTCTTTATTCTCTCTAACTCTAATTTTTCATATTTTACATCTGGACTCTATTCATTCCTATATTGGGTATGAGAGCTATTTCATCAACATTTTAAGATAGATAGTACTAATAACTTGCCTTGGATATCATATTAGAGCTATTTCACCAATATTTTTGTTCATTCATATTATTGATTTAACCTTAATTTCTTTCTCATGCATAACTCTTAGCAGTGTTTGTAAGTGTTTCACAACGATTGATTGAAATCCTTTCCTTCCTCTTGACAGGATCATAGCACTCCACACAAGTACATATTAACTTCTGAATAATTTACTAGACCAACTTATCCAATAAAATCACATCATGTAAGTACTTCATTTATATTTAATCAAATGAGTACGTATATTGTTTACTAAAAAGGAGTACATACAATAGCTAGCACAATCAAACTTCAACTTAGAGCATAAGGTTACAGCTTCTTATTCCACAATCATATCTTCCTACAAAATGGTAAAGCCTATCAGGCTATCACTAGAGGTAAACCTTCATTTTTTTTTTTGTACATAATACTTTTTTAGATGAATAACCCTTAGCTATAAACCTAGCACCCATTAAACAATTCACAAGTGCAAGCAATTGACATCCATGATTTAAATTAGTTACAAACCAAATTTTAAAAGAGGGAAAAAGTATGCTAGCAAAATTATGCATAAATGAAGATATGGTAAGATAGCTTACATGACAATGAATTTGCAGCCTTACGAGTTGAAAATAGCAGCAGGGAAGACAATCTTCCCCGCTTATTTAAAGCATATTTTTTTTTTATCAATGTCCTACCTTAAACGCTTTGATTATGCCAACATTGATACAGACACAAATGGAGAGAGAGAGAGAGAGAGAGAGAGAGAGATAATAGAGAGTATAAACGTAGACAGTCTATGATCAGTTCTAGAAAGCGAATGCCAAATAGAACTTATCGCAACCCAAAACTCAATTCAATTGTTTCAGATAACTTAGATTTTAGATTGTTTATGGCATGGCAATAGCTTTCATCTAAAAGCCAATCATAATTAAAACAATAAAGCAATAAACGTAAACATGGTCTATGATTAGTTCTAGAAAGCGAATGCCAAATAGAACCCATCGCAACCCAAAACTCAATTCAATTGTTTCAGATAACTTAGATTTCAGATTTTTATGGCATGGCAATAGCTTTCATCTAAAAGCCAATCATAATTAAAACAATAAAGCAACTAAAATCCACAGACAAAATTCACTTGAAATGAAATTTAAGCATTTCCAAAAACAAACTGTCTAATGGATCCGACAGTGTGCGTAAAAATTAACGCATTTGAGTAGCATGAAAAGAAAATACTAGATTCCATAGTAGAATATCAAAACAAAGAAAATGAGTGACACTACTTTCTGCGCTTCAGGGGTCCAGTCTTGTACCCAGACTTACATGGCTTGCCCCAAGGAGTAAGAGAACACCTTCCATGATTCCCACTACTCTTGCTCCGACCCTCACCTCCACCATGAGGATGATCTACCGGATTCATAGCCACTCCTCGAACCACTGGCCGTCGACCCAACCACCGGCTGTGCCCAGCCTTCCTGAGCTTTCGAGCCCCATGGCTTGGGTTTGACACCGTACCAATTGTGGCCCGGCACCGAGAATCAATCAACTTCTCAGCACCCGAAGGCAGTCTAATTAAACAATATCTAGACGCCGTCGGCTCTTTCAAGATCTTCGCACAAGTTCCTGCAGCTCGAACTAGCTTGCCACCTTGACCCGGATTGACCTCAATGTTGTGGATCATTGTTCCAATACGCATAGCAGCAAGTGGCATACAACTCCCAATTTGCGAATTTATATCAACATGAACCATCTGGCTCATCATGCTATCACGCAAACTATGAATACCAACTCCATCTATGAAAAGTGAAACAAACAACGATAAGATTTTGTACAAAATTTTGTATTCATATAGAATTAGGCCTAACAAAACTAGTAAGGCTACTTGGGGTTGAATTCTTATTCTTTTCTCTCTTTGAAAAATGTCAATTGTAATGGAGCAGCAAATTGGTTTCTCACAACCAAGACTAAGACACCAATTTGAGCAAATTGGTTTCTCACAACCAAGACTAAGACATCAATTTGACTTAGTTTAGTAGAGCTTTAATTACAACAATAATATTGAAATTTCAAATTTTATTTTCCATTTTCACAGCAATCAAGCAGAAACATGGATTCCAAATCCTCCAAATGACATTAATACAGCAATTTGGCACAAAAATCAAAATTTCGTTTCCTTCATTTTCTATGCAAACAAACACAAAAAAAGATTCAAATTTTCAGTTTCCATTCTCTCCCTTCATTTTCTTCATAAACCAAAGAGTAACACCTCCTCTTCATCGAGCTAGGTAATTCATTTCTATTCTCTCCCTACATTTAGTCGGTTTTCTCGGCAACCAAACAGAAAGTTGTGAAAAAGAAAAAGTACCGGAAGAGAAATTGCGATGAGCAGCAACGGTGTTGTGGAGAGATTGGCGGATCGTAGAATTGAGGAGGTTGAGATTGTTGAAGAAGGTCGATGAAGCTCGCCGAACAGCCATTGATGAAAGCACTTTAGGGTTTAGGTCTTTAATTTCAGCCTTCGCCGAACGGCATGTCAATATCACTTCAGATCTTCACTCGTTGGACTGTAAATCCATCAATTCAATCCCTAGCCAAAAGACCAAATAGCCCCATACTCTTTAGTCTCATATAACCTTTTAAGGATAAAACCGTAAATTAGGTAACCACAAACAACCAGCTCCCAGCGGAGCTCTCTTCGTTTTAACATCATTTATGGTAGTTGCTGTCTATCCAACATGCAAAAGACCAAAACAGTCTCGTTACTCTTTGAGTTTACTCAATTTTAAGGATAATAATGTCAAATCCTCTTTGATTACCTTACAACCAAACGAAAAATTATTCAGCAGTTTCAAACTACAAATAAATACGTAATTTACTCTCTCACATAGTGGTGAGTCTTACCATAAATTATCCATCTACTCTTTTTTTCTTTCTTTTTTGGATTTTGTTAACGAGTGCCCTTAAGGCAATGGTTAAGTAACATTAAATGTTTACACTTTACGAAAAATAACTAATTTTTAATATTAGAATAATAAATAAAAAGACTAAAATGCCCTTAAAAGTTGTTTTTGTATTATTTTAATATTAAAATTTCACTATTTCTTATAAAGTGAAAACAATAAATACTTCCTTAACCATTACCCTAAAGACACCCGTTAACAAGACTCTTCTTTTTTTATTAATAACATACAGTAAAGAAGTAAAAAAAAAAGAGAGAATAAAATAGTACTCAACAAAAAAATTGTCCTTTTTGTTTGTTTGTTTTTTCTATTCTTTTTTTTCTCTTTCCTCCAAGATATACTCTTTTTTTCTTTTGCTAAAAAATGAACATTTCATTCAAACAACAAAAGGAATACAAATAAAATCTCTAAATCAAGTCTCCTCTACAAGGGGTGGGAGATTTTTAGGGAAAAACACAGCAGGGAGATTAAACTTAGGACCCAACTTGGCAAGCGTATGTGCCACCATATTGATCTCACGTTTAACCCAACAAAAACTACAGTACCTGAAATCCGCAGCTAAGTATTTAACATTTTCACAAATCCCAGCAATACTCCAGAAGCTAACCAAGGACTGTAGACACTCCACCACCAATTTAGAATCACTCTCAAAACAGACAGCATCCCAATTCTCCACTTTAGCAATTTGGACAGCCCACAATATCGCAGTAGCTTCAGCCACCAAAGGATCAACGGTATTTACTTGTTTCACCCAAGCCTTAACAATCAAACCTGACTCATTTCTGGCAATAACAGCAATCATAGCAGAATCAATCAAAATTGCAGCATCAACGTTGATTTTCAAAATCCCACACGGCGGAGGACACCAATTCAAAGCTTTAGTATTCACCAAGTTGGTTTCAGACCACAAACACTGCACATGTTCCATAATCCTGCACTCTAAAGCTTTGATGGAAACAAAGGGGTTTTCTAACTTTGATTGATGCACAAGTTGGTTCCGAAATTTCCAAATGGCTTCCAATGTGAGAGCAATCTGTACTGTGGCAAGTTCCAAATTTTGTATCACCATACCTGATGCCGAGAAAGGAATAGGAGGATCTACCACCAGCTTTACCACATCAATATCTTCATTAACCACGAACATATCTGGTCTAATACCCCAACAGGTCCCAAACCAATTTATGTATCGGTGATGATTAAATTACAATTTTATTGAATTAATATTTTGGAAATCACATCGTTAAATTATACATTCTTATTGTTATCAACACATACATCAAATTGTCAAGTCTTATAGCTTAGTGATAACACATATTCTCTTTTATAAGAAGAATAAGAGTTCAAATCTTTCTCCTCCAATGTTGTAACTATGAGATTATTGGCATATATTGATACAACCAGTTTGAGGAGAGAATTTGCACTATATTGACACAGTCGATTTCTTAAAAATGGGAACCTCATCAGTCATCACACCAGTGGAGGGGAAAAGTTGAGTCACAGCAAAGTCAACTTCTCGACTCATTAACGATAGGTTCAATCAGTCAAAAGACGTTGATGATGAGCGATTCGTGAAAAGCAAGAGGAAGACAAGAAACTATAAGTATTTTATGCATACAATAAAAAATAATAATAATAATAATAAAGTCTAATTTGAATTTATACTTTTTTCAAATAAAAATTAAAGCATTTAAAATTCCAAATAGTATATGACAGTTTTTCATTGAATTTTATACAATATAAAAATTCAATATACAAAAAAAATTTATAATGTTAAAAAATCTAAAAGAGAAATTGAATCATGTGGTGTTAGTTTGTTCATTTCTCAAAAAATATGAAATTTTGGAGACACTTTTTAAGCAAAGCCATGAATATTGAATGCATATATGTATATACGTGTGTAGAATCGTGCATTGTATGAATGAGCTCAATATAGCTTGCTGAACAACCAACGATCAATGCCCTTTAGGGTTTTGAGGTTTGAATTTTTAAGGATGAACCTTTAATTTTGCGTGGCTATTGTCGACAATGTCGATTTTCAAAAAATGTTTTCCCTCTTCAGTTTTTTTTTTTTTTTTCTTTTTGTATTTTTTCCTTTTTCCTTACTCGATTTTTTAAAGAAAGAATTTGGTGAAACAACACATTCGAGACTCGAGAGATATGTATGTTACTGTGACTCTATATAATATAATGAAACTCCATCAATTGTCCCCTCCTGGTGCACAACTTCATATCTGGTCAAACTTGAAAATGAAAATTATACAAATAGAGTACATTTTGTACAACATGAGTTATAACAAGTAAACTCTTATCACATAAAATGAACTTAACTCTTTCCCATCAGAGGAACAAATAAAAGTTGCTTCAACTATTTTAGAATCAGAAATGAAATCATTAAACGCATGCCCAACTCAGGAACACAAAAAAGCTACTCTTGACTCTATCAGAACCCAATATTAGCACCCCTGAAATGAAAGCAGGTCTTATTAGAGAAGGTAGATAGATCACACTGCATTATAACATGAATATGAATATAATCTTTTAAACCTATGCTTTCCCAGCCACAACGAAAGGCACACCTCAAGAGAGAGAGAGGAGGGGGAAAAATGCAGCGCAAGACCTCAGAACTAAAGGATCATATACAGACCAAACACAAACTGGGAAAAAAAAATACTCAAAGATTAAAAACAATAAAGTTATATTATTGTAAAACTATGTGGCATTTCTAAACATATTATATGCAGACAAGTCATCAACTTTATGTGCATTAGATTAGCTTCTGCACAGATCTGCTAAAATTGGATAATAGTCTAAATCAGATCAACTGTCATCCATACACCTTTTTTCTTTTTCTTTTTGACAAGTTGCATGTTGACAAAGAAAAAAACTAAATTTGCAATTTCTGTAGACTTGGCAGCTATTTTTTGTTATAAAAATCTTTTATCGCTATTACACATTAACCAACATGGCAATTCCTACTTGAAAGCTGAAAATGGAAATGTCTGGCAGATATTGGCTGGAATTACCCTAATGACATAGACTACAACAACAACAAAGTCTAAGTTTTAAAAAACTTTGAGGCCGGTTGGAGTCGGCTCTACATTTTATAAAAATATGTACATACGTACCTCAAAAGTCGATATAAGCAATATATTGGAACTTCAAAGCTTGTTGATGACCATCATGAGTGCCTACGTCTTTTGACATTATCCTCAGTGAATCTCTCCCAGTGATTATGATTAAGGGTACTCAAGTCATCAAGTTCTGCAATGGCCAGCAAGTATTGGGTAAGCTTCACAAGCTCTTGATCACTGTCCCGACTTGCATGAGCCTTCTTGAATGGCTTGATTACCAAACCATTTTGTGGGTTCATCACAAAATTTCTTCGCAAATCATCAAACATTATAGTGTTTTTTGAACTGTAGAACTGAAACAAATCAGACACCACCAACCTGTCAACTTGGTCATACTTGGAAACCACATAGAAAAAGCAATAATTCCATATTCTACTTAGAATTTGGTATGGAACTACTTGAACAATGGTTTTCTGTTCTATATATAATTGGAAGGTACTCCCTCTATCTCATATTGTTGGTCCTATTTAGAAAATCCAACTTATCAAGGGATCATCATTTAATGCATTGACTTTCAAATAAAAATATATAAGTTTTTTTTTTTTTTTTTTTTTTTAATCAGTAAAAAGCTATAAGTTAGCTATAAGTTTCCAAAACTATCCTCCTTAATTTAAAATCAAATAAAACTCGTGAAAAAGACACATTACTGTTCAAATAAAGGAAAGTGTAACCTAAGAAAGATATCAATATTGTGTTTATTGATTCAAAGATGACCATATTTTGGAAGATCCCAAAATGGAATAGAGGAACAATGGAATGGAGGGAGTTACTGCTTTGTTTTTCATTACAATCAGATTAAGATTATCTGGAAGCATGCAGGAAATATTTTAAGGATTTTTATAAATTGAAAACGTTTCATTAGTTCCTTTTTGCATCTATCGTTAAAACCATCTCCTAGATTCTGGTTTCATAATTTCATTCCAGTGGCTAGCATATATGAATTGAGGACAATGTCCAATCATTCAGTTTATGTTAATTATAGCTCCAAATGTGTTTTGTTCTTGCTGTCTCTGTAGTTAATGTTGTTATAACGAGCAGTAATGCAGATTGTAATAGGGTCTTGAAGGCCAATCAGAGTAGATATTTTCACGTGGACTTAAGAGAACTAAGGTACTTTCTTGGCATTGAGGTAGCAAGGTACAAAACATAGTGTACATCTCTCTCACAAAGTATGCGACTGACCTTCCTCGTTGAGGCAGGTCTTGTCAGATGCCAAGCTAGTAGACACTCCAATGGATCCCAATCCTATGTTTAATAGAGAAGGTGAAGTAATTGAGGATCCTGGAAGGCATACAAGGCTTGTGAAGAAATCACTTTATTCAAACATGACTCAACATAACATCAATTCTAATATTGGAGTAGTTAGCCAGATCAAGCAAGCTCAAAAGCAATGAAATTGTTTTTGTATCTCTTTTCTTTTCTAAGGTAATAATGGAAGCTTCTTGCAAGCTTTTAGTGCTCATAACCTCCAATAACCTTGATATTGTTGCTTGGAATTTCAAATGGATGGTTGATCATCTTGATGAGAAGTCTATTTCAGGTTTTCTGCACTTTTGAATGAGATAATTGAGTTAATGGGAGGAGCAAGCAGCAAGATTTGCTGGTAAGATCTAGTGCAGAAGTGGGGAACAGGAATGACCCATACAACAGGTGAGATCTGTCTTGTAGGAGATGAGCTTTTCCAATAAGAAGCCCATGCAGATGTTTTGTGATACTAAAGGAGAAATGAATATACCCAATATCACCAAGAGTACTAAAGGCAATGAAAGTGATTATAATTTTGTGTGAGACATGGTAACGAGGAGCAAATTGCAACATCCAAATCATGTGATTAATTGAGGAAGTTTTTTACAAAAGCATTAAGAAGAATCATTTTTCAAATCTCCACAGAAAGCTGGGCATGATGAATATCTATGCTACAGTTCGAGAGGCAGCGTTAAGTGAGCTGTGTTACTTGTGTATTAGAGTGTGTGTGAGCCAGCCAATATATGTGGAGGACTCTCATTTTTTTTTTATCTTTCTTTTGTCATAAAATTTTATGACAGTGGCAACAACCTTTAAATGATTTAGAAAAAGAAGTATAATGGAGATAATTTAAACCATTCTATTATGATTTTACCTCAGGGAACTTAGCCCAAATCAAGCCTAGTGGCTTGCAATCAAAGATACCACGAGAATCTGATTGCACTGTGATCATTGCTAAGTGGTCTAGAAGAGCTGTGATTTTGTAGTTAGGATTGCTGAGTACCCCGAGCTGTCCCATCTTTATTTCAACCCACTTGATGCTGTAGAAAGGACATATGTTCTAGCAATAAGTTCCATATATTTGATTACCTAAGAAAATGATTTAATGTGTGTAATTCCATAAATAATCATTACGAGTTTAAAAAAAAAAATCTTTAAAAAGCCTCATACACATGGGCATATTCTACAGGAATGTCTTATAACATTTGGGTAAAAAAAAATGACAGTTACAGATACCAAATCCTTTAATTAGTGAGAGCTTGCTGAATCAATTATGAGAAAAACTAAAAAGATAGATTTTTGCTCTATCAATAGCATTATCTTAATACAAGAATTTGGGGGGCTAGGACTCATAAAGTGAAAATCTGACCTGGTTGCAGACCATATCATGATATCATACTCTGCATAAGCAGCTGTAAGAAACTCATGTAGATCTGTACAGGAAAATATCAGAATTAACTTTCTGTTGAACATGAAAGAAAAAGTATAACATGCAACAAACAGACCACTTACAAGGCCGCATAAGTTCAAGTGGGTTCTCGGCTGTTGATCGGTGATCAAATAGAGTATAATCAATATCTAGAACAAGCAGCTTTTTTCCTTCACGACATGGATTCTTAAGATCAATCTACAATTCAAAAAAAATGAGAAAGATAACATCATCACCAAGGTTAGAAACAAGCAAGGTATTCTGTTCAATCTCATACTGTGTTTAAATATGCATGCAATGTAAAGTGTCAGCAAGGGTGTTTAAACATTCTCAATATCAACAAGCAGGTTAGAAACAAGCAAGGCAATGTATCTCAAGTGTTTAAATATCAGCAAGTAAAGGTCAGCAAGGGTCAGTTATAAACATTCCTCACCATCTACCACCACCTTGTATCTGTTACAATCAACCCCAAGCATGCCTAGGTGAGAGTCAAAACCAAACGGCTCGAACCTACACCTAGGGTTGGCTAGAAAGCACCATCAATCAATCAAACAATAAAACAAAATTGAACCCAGATTCCTTAAATAGAGTTCCAAACAATCTGGTATGAATACCATAGGTCTGCATAATTGGAGGTGTATCTTTGTAGCAATATACAGGACTACTACAGGTGAAAAATATTTATTCAAGAATCGTGTGTAAATTGGTAACGCCAATGCATAATAGTCAATGAAATGAAATCACAAATTTTCAACTTTTCATCATGGAACCATTCAAAACAATATAGCAATTCACAAATATTCAGTTTCATTGTTCTTTTATTAAGTTTAACTCGAATAGTTTTTGACTACAAAAGCAATTGTGTTTTTGTAAGTAACTATTTGCAAATTCTACCACCAAGCAACTTGTAGTCTGTTACAATTTACAACCCCAGGAGTCGATGCCTAGGGTTGCTGAGAGTCAAAACCAAACGGCTCGATCACCTAGCACCTAGGGTTGGCTAGAATTAGCACCATCAATCAATCAAACAATAAAACAAAATTGAACCCTAGATTCCTTAAATAGAGTTCCAAACTTATTATCCTGGTATGAATACCATAGGTCTGCATAATTGGAGGATTGTATCTTGTGTCAGCAATATTACAGGACTACTACAGGTGAAAAATATTTATTCAAGAATCGTGTGGAATAACATTGGTAACGCCAATGCATAATAGTCAATGAAATGAAATCACAAATTTTCAACTTTTCATCATGGAACCATTCAAAACAATATAGCAATTCACAAACTATTCAGTTTCATTGTTCTTTTATTAAGTTTAACTCGAATAGTTTTTGACTACAAAAGCAATTGTGTTTTTGTAAGTAACTATTTGCAAAATAATTGAGGAAGAACAATACATCCTTAAACAACTCAAAAGATCATCCCTACCTCATTCTGACGCAGAGATGAGTAAATGCCCCATCATTCATCATGCAGCGTCACCTTTTCTTTTTCTTTGTTCTTTATATATATATATATATAATTAACAAATTTCATTTAAAAAACATCACACAGCATCCTTCCAGTGACACATTTGAAATGCTGGCTGTAAGGTGCGTGATTTAAGAGGAGAAATTTGATTCTCTTCCCAAGGTACCAAATAGGCTGAGCTGCTTTCAACCTACTATGGCTCCAGCTTGCACTCTAATGTATCAACCAAGCTAGAGTTCAGGTTCATTTGCTTACCAAGCTAAGCACAAATTTGTTGAGCTTGGCTTGTAGACTAGTGAGTCTAGATGTATTATATGGCATTCTTGTGATACTGGTCACACTTAGTGTTTCCAATTTCCACTTGACTTTTGAAAATCTCAGATTCATAACAAACAAGAGCTTTTGAGTGGAGTTCATGACCCAAGGTTAAGGCTTATGAGCTTATCAAGCAGCTGCAAGCAAGCTGGAACAGTGATTCCTTTCTCAAGTCATACTAAAGGCAAGTTTGAACCCACATCTACATCATCAACCTAAGCTCAAGTATCAAACAGTTGGCTAGGCCCGTTTGCAGCCTTACTCTCCTCCAATTATTGTTGCGTTTTTTCCTCTTCAAAAATTAAATAAAGTGGCAAAAGAAAATATAACTTTTTGTTATAATAGGTCCCCCCAATTAGTTAATACACATCTTAAATCTGAATAAAATCAAACAATTTGGATGTTTCTGCACAGAATTTTACTAGGCAGTTACCATGAACAAGTCACTGATCTTGGAAAACTTATATCGCCCTCCATATGTTACCCAAACAAAGAGAAGAAATACATAAGTATCAAAGGCAATGGAACCCATGTAACCTGATGTCGTTGTCTATGTACCACAGTTGAGGTTAGAGAAAATAAAAGACAGAAAGTCACAATATGCAGTAATAGAATTGGCAGAGTGGACATGGGGGTGAGGAAGAGGTTTATCTCTTTAGTGAGGATGGGTGACTATAGTAATGATGTCGGCAGTTTAATGGTTGAAAACTAGTCCTATAGATAGAAACTTGATTCCTACCAATTCCATCTATGGCCCACTGGTTTCTGTCAATTGGCATGCGGGATGGAACCTTTAAGCCATTAATGATATTGACACTGTCAGGATATACATCTAGGGGCCCCTCTGAGAATGCCCTTTGGTTGATCAATGAAAACATGCCTATGAGAATGTGTTTGGTTAAATTAATGAAAACGAGATGATTATAATTGGTCAATAGAGTGAGGAATGTTCATTTACGAATGATAAGAGAGCTTTAGGAGAGAACAATATGAAAACAGAACTATTAGAAAACCCATTTGACTCAATGACGGGGTGTATAAGCATAGAGAAAATCCACGGTCCTTGGAATGTATTTTTAGAAAGATTTAGATGATGAAACTGTATGATTCAAGATCACTTAGAAATCAAAGACAGCTACAGAAATAGATTCTGCCTTTCTTGGGGAACAGAAGTCATCAATGAATCTTTACAAGAAGCTCCATCAACACCCCAACCCCCACCCCCAAAAAGAAAAAGAAGAAGAAAAGCACAATACATCCTTGATTAAGGGGGGGGTGGGGGGAATTATACCCTCACCACACATTCTAAAGGTGAGATTCCAGTTCTAGTTCCATATAACTAATTACAGGTCTAAGAGCAAGCACCTCCAATGAGCTGTAGCTCAAATAGCACTTCCTTCCCCTGTAAAAAAGGCTGAAGGTAAGGTTGTGGGCTCCAAAACCCACTAGGTGCATGTGTAAACATAGCAATTAAAAATATATATATAAAAACTAAGATCCTTTACTATGAGTCTTGCACCTCTTTGTTCTTTTTTTCTTATCGTTAATTTTCTTTGATCCTTTTTTTTTTTCTACATTGGATGCAGGTTATGGCCTGGACAACAAACATTGAATCCAAAAATGCACTCTCTACATCATTAATATAGGAAGAGTTAATGCCATTTGTGCTAGAGCACATTGGCATAAAATTTCAATTTTCCATGATTGCAGAAAAGAACAAATACAAAATAACTGACCTTGTATTGGTCTATACGTTTCCTCAATTTTTTCTTATTCACATCTTTATCGCTAATTTGAACTTCAACAGCTTCCTCATTCCCAAGTTCAAAATCATCGACAACCTCTGGAGCATCCACTTGCTCCATGATTAGATCATCTTCAACAGTACTGGAGATTCAGTTGAGCTCAATATCAATACAAAGTATTTTGTTCAAAAATCCAAAAGACATGGCAAATCTCAGTAGTAAGTACCTGACTGTATGGCTCATCAATAACAATTATACATTAAAAAATACTCCCATATAAATAGTGTCAAAAACACAATATTTTGCACCAGTTGCATAAAACCCCACGACTTTTCTAAAGATATAAAATAAATAAATAACACTACCAAGTTAATGTGCACACAACAAACTCCACAAGAGCAATACCATAGCAAGAAGATTTAGCACCCTTGGATTAGTAGCTCTTGCATAAAAGCTCAAACTGGTTTTATCTCAGCAACCATTAAACAGAAAAAATTAAGAAAAATAAAACTTTTTACAGCACCTCCATTATTTTAAACTCCCACACGTACCATTATCAGAGCCTTATATTATATACAAATGTCCAAAGCCCCAACCAGGAAAGGGGTTTGCATTTGGTGGCAATTAGTGCTAGTGTAAAGTTGTGATGGGTGATCACACCATAATATAGTGCACCCTCACATATACTATAACACCCGATGGTGTTGCTTCACAAACCTATCAGCATTTTTGTGGAAAAGTTGCATCCTTTGGATAGAACAAATCTCTCATTTGGTTAGGACATATCAAATTCTCTACAAACATTATTGTTTAACGTCTGTGATCACCACCCTAACAGGATTGCCATCAAAGTCCTTGCATTGTACCTTTATATATCTACTAGATAAGGTCTATTGCGAACAATTTCAAGATACATCTATAGCTTCATGAATATAGTACCTTGAATCTTCCTTCAAAGACATGCTTCTACTTCCATATTTTTAGCATTTTGCAAACAAAGGTGCTCAATCTAACCAAAAAATAATAATCTAATTGAAACCCAACTACAAGAAAACACCACCATTATCAAACACTAAGTTACTCAAATCCAATGCCAAATGCCAAAATAAGTTGAAAGATAACCCCTTTACTAACTCTAAATTGCTCAATTCCAGTAACAAACAACTCCCAATTGATATACTAATTGAAACCCATCTACAATAAAACACCACCCATCAAATACACAAACTCAAAAAACCAAAGCCTGAATGTGTTTGAGTGAGCGACTAAGACTCAATAAAAGAAACCCATTATCAAAAACCTTCCCTTTTTTCCATTCCTTGTTTAAAAACACAACCTTTCTATCACAAATTCAACAACAATAGAAATGTGAATACCCAATCATGGTCATCTTGAGAGAGGATTTGAGTGGGAGTTGAGAGATCAAAACTGAGTCATCGGCGAGTTTGGAGGAAATGACTTTAGGGTACAGAAGCTTTTGGCGCTTCGGCAACACGGTGGTGAACTCGCAGATTCGACGCTTCAACTCGCCCACCGAATCGTCCCCGCAAACTCGCACTGTGTACTCCTTCCCACTCCATTTCACAATCAATGTCAGCTCCTCTTCTGTCACTGACGATGATGCTATCGAACCGGAAGCAGAAGCAGCCATTGATTGCTATTGCTATTTTGCTAAAACTTCTCTCTCAGTTTCACTCAATTTCACTTCTTTCTCTCTCCGCCCAAAACCTTCTTGTTTTGTTTTGTTTTGTGGGTTTGTTCTTTGTGGGGAATATTCTATCAAAATTCACTACGCCTTGCAAGAATCATAGGACAAAATAAAGGCATGTTTGGACTTCGGAGGGCTTCTAAATATAAACCAGTTTCAAACCATTTAAAACATCGTGTAAGTTTGTTTTTTTTTTTTTTTTTTTTTTTTTTTAGTAGAATATGTCATGTATGGACTAATAAAAAATTCATATGTAAACTAAATCAAGTTTTGTTAATCTCGCCTCTCCCAAAAATTAATTAGTGTTTTGGCATAATGGACTAATGGTAATAGGTTCAAATACTATCTTGTAAATAAAAAAAGAAATATATATATATATATATAATTGAAAAATAATAAGAATTAAAGAAAAAAAAAATCTTTGGGTATGTACCAACACAAAAATTTCCTATAATTGAAAAATAATAACAATTAAATAACAATTTTTTTAATAGTTTTTAGAATATGTCAGGTATGGACTAATAAAAAATTCATATGTAAACTAAATCAAGTTTTGTTAATCCCGCCTATCTTAAAAATCAATTAGTATCTTGATTTAATGAAAAAAACAATCATCGTACAACATATGTCATAGGTTCAAATACTATCGTAATTATAAAAAATAATAATAATATAATTGAAATTAAAGAATAAGAATTAAATAACAAAATTTTCTTTGAGTTATATGACAAAAGAGGGTATAGTGTAAGACCAAGTTTTTATCAAAATCAAAAATTATAATAGATTATAAAAATAATTTAAAATTTATACTGAAACACCTTAAAAATTTCTTGAATTTTTTGGTAATTGAAATTTAATAGGAGTAGTATTTTTTTAAACTTCTTTAAACTTTGGCAATAAAAGTTCATTAAAAAGGAAAATCTAGAGCCTCCCATTCTTTCTCATTTGAAGAAGACTTCACAAAAGAAAAATCTTTGCAAGATTTATGACTTGAGAACATAATCCTAGAGAGAGGAAGGTTGGGAATCCATGGTTTGGAGGGCCCATAGGTATGTTCAGCAAAGCTCTTACGGTTCAAGGTTGACTGAGTAACATGAAGCTTAACATGTCTTCTCCAACCTTCTGAACCTTTGATGATCTAATGTGCAATAAGCAATATTTGGTCAGCATTCCCCATATTTGACACTCTTAAGATGATAAAACTCCACTTTGCTCTTTGCCCAAAACTTAATCAAACATTAAATTCCCACAAGATGACTAAGCATTCACAATCCAAATATCCAACGGTCTTAGAAACTTGCACTATTTAGGAAATAAGACCAACTGGCTTGAGGATTACCACCTTATCATTCTTAGCAAAGAATTAGGAAAGTAGTCAAAATCCTCTGATTCATTAGATCATACCTCTCTGGTTCACTATCTTTTTCTTTCCCTTCTTCCAAAAGACCTATCAAAGAGAGTATCAATCCAAAACAAGAACAACAGATAGCCTTTGATCTTTATATTCCTCATAATCTCTCTATAATTTCCACAACACTCTAGAAATATCCCACACTCCTCCAAGAAAGCCATACACCATACCAACATCACCATGTGAGGCAAGACCTAAAGAGCATTATCATGGGAATAATCATCTAACTGCACACAAAGTAGAAGGATCTGATCAAGTCCATTCTGCACACGACTAGACATACTCTCTTTCCCTCCAATTATGCCCCAAGTTTGTCCTCTTTAACTCTATGATTATTATGGAAAAGCTCATCTTGTTTTATAGTTTCACTATTGATAGATATACAATCTTTATTACTATTGAGTTTATATTTCCAATTGACTTTTAATTAGAGCGAGAATTAAATTGGCTGTCAAAACATTTTAATTTGACACTGGATTCTTGTAACTCTGATCTGAAAATTAGTTCGAGTTTTTTCAAGATCACCTACCCAATATAAAACCTTACGTCTATCGATGTACACGTGGCTAATAGGATGTTACGTGTCCTTTCGGGATTAGTCGAGATGCGCGCAAACTGACCCAAACACGCAGAGTCAAAAAAAAAAAAAACCGTTGTTTGGGCCATTTTAAGACCAATTTGACTTTATTGTCGGTGTGTGCAATTATTTCCTTTCAGGCTTTGGGTTGGTTCCATATTACGGGCCTCGAAATGCATTGGTAGTCGTTGGGCACCTTTGGGCCACTCTCAAACACAAAACGACGACCCTTCTTCTATAATCTTGAAACGTGTGGTCATACCAAAAAGACCCCAACAACTCCTATATTGGCCTTCCCAAATTTTGCAATTTGTGTTTTTTACTTTTTGCCGGAAAAACATGTTGAATTTATAGACAACAATATGGTATACTGAACATGAATAAATCTGACAATAATACTTGCATGAAAGCTTTCACATGTATACTTAGAGCATCGAGGGAGGGAAATGAAAGTTATAAGCTCTACTATAAACCAGTAGCAGTCAATTCAGGTGTTGTAAAACCAATATAATTCAACTTGCTTAAAAATTACCACAAAAGTGCTTTCACCGAATGTATATCCATCTTTCAAAATTAGACTACCTACAAGTATAGTATATTAGTATCTGTTGAAACTTAAAACTTAACGCTATGAGCTCATTCAAATCCATGGTACAATAACAGGCAGAAGTAACAGACCTTGACTATATTTATAATCAATTCCAACATCCAGAATTTCATTTATAACCAGTGAGTAAACATGAGCCCATTTCAGAGAATGGGAAAGAAGAGAAAATTTTGGGGCAGGGAATTTTTACGTAAGAATGGAAAAAGAGGAAAAAAAGAAGAAGATAATCCGATATATCAATTGAAATTATAATCATATTTGTATTTTATGATTTCTTTATACGCTTCGAACAGAAAATGGGTATTAAAGCCCATTGCCAATTCAAAAAATAAACAAATAAAGAGGGAAAAAGAAGAAGGTGAAAAGGTAAGTTACATAGCGAGTGCTGTGATGAAGATCTAGTCTTCATACTCTGTTTCTTCATCATCATCCTCATTGTTTTCTGCATACCTCCAACCCTCCTCGACATTGTCACGGTCCTCTTCTGTTTCTTCACTATCTTCTTCCTCATAAGCTTCTTCTTTGACAGGCCATTGTTTTTTCAATACATTCACAGGGGCAGGAGATGAAGTTGAGCCTTTGCGCTGTGTAATTTTTGCAGGAGGCAACTTCAAGTTTGGTTTGGGCCTGCTTTGTTTCTGATTTTTTCCATTTGCACGTTTTCCACCATAAGCATCTTGATCACTACCTTCATCCATTTCATTATCAGCATTAGCAGGGGCATTCTCTGCATTCTCATCAGACGTGTGTCCCGGATGCTCTCTCCTTAAATGGAGTTTAAGCTTGTATTCATGGATGTAGGCCTTTTCGCACCCTTCATAAGGACAAGCATAAGGGCGGTCAGATGATGCAGAGCCATAAACCGCAGAAGAAGGCTTAGGAGTTTTGTTCTGCTTTTCTGAGGGTGGGGTGTATTTTGGCACATCCACGGGCACGTTCTGTGAATTAACATTGAGAGATTAGTAATCAAACCTCAGTACTTATGGTGAAGAAAATAACATAGGAGATTATTTTTGTACAAAATATGTCATCTACAAAATTCAAGTCCCCGTATTAAAGGATTTGTTATTTAGGGAGGAGACAGTATAATTTTAGAAAGGTAGAATGGGGAGGAAACAAATACATGTGGTTAATCCCAATTAGTTATAGAGGAAACCCCAATTTAATAGACTTGAAGGCCTAGTTAAGTTGAGATAGCATTCATGTGAGTAGCAACTTTATAAAGAGTATTAGTCACGAAAAGTTGACCCGTGCTTCAAGATAAATGAATATGGATGCCCTAAAAAACCAAATTTGCTTTATGTCTTGTTAAGATCAAAGAAAGCAAATACAAAGCAAGATAGCACAAAAATATTAGACACAAAAATAATGAGGGAGTGGTAACACCAACCTTTTCATGGTGAGATGCAATGTGGTTCTTTAGCTTGTACTCGTGAGCATATCTCTTTCCACAATCTGGGTATGGGCATATATGATAGTTTTCTTGTGAATGTGTTTTCATGTGCGACCTTAGGTTGAAATCCAAGGAAAATGCCTGCAGTTTTCATATTTAAAATATTTTAGATTAAACAAACGTCATGTGAACATGTGTGCAGGGGAATTGCACTTGCACACGCAATTGCATGTGTGACTGCAAACTAGCACACGCATTAACAAGGTTTTTGAAGCAGAAACAAAGACATGATTATAATCTGAGCTTGTCTCACAATACAAAAATGTACATAGCATTTCATAACAAAATCAAGAATCTTCCATTGAGCAGGCCAAGAATAAAGGAGATGCTTGGTTGACTATGGGCTGATGCCAGTCAATTACTTCTTCATTGAACGGTATTTTAGTTCAACAAAAAGGATCATATTCATATCCCATCTTAGTTTTCACATACAACTTGAGCCAAAGACAGATCCCTTTATGCAGGTACTAAAGTTGCAAATTTTTTGGAAAGTATTCAGAAATTCATGACACCTCACACATGCACAAGACTCTGACAAAAGGAGGGAAGGAAGAAAGCATCCTTCCCTACTCCCATATCCAATACATGGTCTCAAATTATCATTTCAGTACAACTCACACACAAATAAATCTAATCATATAAAATGATTATTTCAACAAAACCATTGATAAATTGCATTTTTTTTTTCTTTCAAATTCCCTCCTAAAACCAAAATGTGACAAAGCTATGATGAATCTTGGCCATATGTCAAACAGGGAATAAGCTACCTATAAAGTAGCACTTAAAATATTAGAATTATACATACATACTCAGGCCAAGAAGAAACAGAATAAGCACAGGTAAATATACAACTAATCCTGACAAACAAACTCATTGGTAGGTGCCAACAAAAAATTAAAAAGAAAACATCCTAGAAATAATAAAAAGTATCTTAGTGGACAGATTAATCACCTTGCCACAGCCTTCATGAGGACATATAAAATCTCTTTCTCCAGTATGAATTAAAAAGTGTCTTTTCAACTTTGAACTATCCAAAAATTTCTGCAACATAAACACAAATCTTTCAATACAGCTAAATAATTGTGATAGAACAGGAAAAAAAAAAGATTAAGTGAAGAAGCAGAAGGATGAACAGTCGGACAACAAGAGATCAGAACAAAAGTTGTTCTTAACAGATTATAATAGGATACATTACTGAGATGTACAATGTTGACAGGACTCAATCACAGCCAGACAATCAAAGCAGTAAACTGAAGTCCAACTCACCTCCAACAGTTTTTCCATATTTTCTAAAACAAATATGAAGAAGACAAAGAAACATAAAAAAAAGGAATAAAGACCAAAGAAAAAACATTAAATACAATACCTTTCCACACCCCTCATAGTGACAAACATACTGTCTCTCTCCGTGGATGTGAGAATGCTTCCTCAAAGCACCAGCATCAATAAAGGTCTTGCCACAGCCTTCATAGCTGCAAAGGAAAAGTACTTCAGTCGTTGGTTCTGGTTCTGGCTCTGGTGGCTCTGGCTCTTTTGCCTTCTCTTTCAAGGTCTTCAAGCTTACCTCTAAGCAAAGCATAACAAGAGAGAGATTACTAATCCACATGAAAAAGCAATAAAGGAAGTATAGATATTTAAAAAAAAATAAAAAAATAAAAAAATAAAGAAAGGAGATTACGACAAAGTCATTCTAATATAATAATCCAAGATAGCTCCCCAAACTCATTTGTTGATTGAAATGATTACGAGCCCAAACTTATATTCATGCAGTACCAAATAAAATACATAACTAAAGAGTAAAGACATCAGATAAATATTGCATGAGAAGATAAGAATGCAAAGACAATAATCCAAATGTATTTTGACACAATGACATTGTTTCTGGGGTAGACACCAGTATGTATAAAAATAATGCAAAATAATCAAAATAATGATCCATGTATTTTGACACAATTACATTGTTCACAATTATGCTATCTATGATTATTCTGCATGCAGAGAAACATTCATACATAGGTAGACATTACTAATGTAGACTCATTTATCTCAGATTTAAACACATGCTTGCACTTTATCTTCTGGTGTAGACTCATTTAACTTCATATACTGGCATCAGAACTTTGAACCGTAGTTTTTCACTTCCTTTAACTAAAAGATACATTCCATTCAGAAATCGTACATGTTTACCCTGAAATTGAATGTTGAAGCATCTACACCAAAAGATGAAGTTGAAATTCCACATGGAGTGCTGCTTCTAACTTCTTCTTCTTTTTCAGTTTAAAACAATAGGAAAGAAACAGAAACATCTAACACAACAATACTAAAAGTGCATGAAAAATCCTCCTAACAGAAGATCATTGCAAAAGAACTTTTCAAAAGAGGCAGACGAGGTCAAAAGCAAGTAAGACTTAGTGACCTACCAGTGACCCATTTCATGAGAGAGCACTTCCCACCAGTTGCTACAACATCTTGGGGAACCCTAAAAAGAAAAACAGTCATAAATTTAGCATACACCACACAAAAAACAGAAGATATGACAAACGGCGAATAAAAAAAAAATGAATATCTATTTCTTTTTCTTTTTTATGATGAGGAACCTCACCAAGGCAAGACCCTTCAGACCCACCCTTAGGTAATAAACCCCGAATACACGACCCCACCTGACAGAACCATGTATCGGGTAATCCAAGGGAAACTTCTAGTGAGGATTGAACCCAGGATGTCTGTGTCTACAGCTCATCCCAAGCCTCCTACCCCTCCTACCAACTAGGTTGCACCCTGATGGATATGAATATCTTATAAATACTCTAATTCTTAAATATGCCTTTGGTTCCCACATATAATTAGAGAACAATGTACGTCCAATTTGATTCTCACACACAAAACCTGAAATAGCTAGGGTTTAAGCAGATAAATTTTCATAATTTGGAAACCAAAACCAACAATAAATAGGATTCAAAGCTATAACCTTGAATTTAATGATTTTAACCCTTAAAACCAACAAAAAAAAAAAAAAAACCCAAAATCTTTCCTATTCATTCTTTTAATTTACACAAATTTTCTCGGGAACCAAACAAATAAGAGTAATTCAGCCCTAGAAACTTATACAATAAAACCAAGAGTAATATAAATTTAAAAAATAAATAAATAAATACCATTCTTTGAACCATTTAACAGCGGGGGTTTTGGACTTGACAATGGGGCGCCTTTCGTAAAGATTGTGAGTGAACTGCGTCTCCATCGCTTTGTCTCTTTGTGCATTCAACGTGGGAGCTTCTGTGAATCCACGATTCCTTTCTTTTTTTTTTTAGCGTTAGAGTTTTAGGGTTAGGGTTTCGAACTCAGAGTCTCAGACAAGTGCGAGAGAAAGAGAGAGAGATTTACACAGAGAGCTAAAGAGAGGCTGAGGTGAGTTTGTTCGTTCCTGGGTAGTACTACTTTTTTTCGCGGTGCCTTTACGGACCGGACCATAGACCGTAAGGAGTTCACTAGTTCAACCATTGATCATTCGTTAAACCCTTAAATAAAGGTTGAAATCAGCTTCATTAGGTATATTAAGTCTTTTAATTGAATTCAAATACATGGTTAATTATCTAATGTTATTTTTTTAAGAATAATTAAATTTAATATAATTATGTATTTGAATTCAATTAGGAAATAATATACTTAATATAAAGAACTGTATCTAAGTTTTATTTGTTAAATAAATAATTAATACAAACATAAACTAAAACATATATATATATATATATATATATATTTAATTTAAACGTATGGTATACCAAATATTGAAATTAATAGAATATTATTGCTTAGAAGATTTATTCAAATCTAAAATTTAATGTTTTTTTTATATAGATAAAAATGACTACAAATATAACACTTGAATTGATTTTTTGCCTACTTTACTTATTTCAAATTTAAAAGTGAAAAAATTAAAAGTACATAAATATAAGTACAAAATTTAAGGAAAGTATGATTGTTTGGTCAAAATAACATAAAAATCTAGACGGTTCGGATAAAACCATGCATTTCGACTTTTTCTAAAAAATTGTCGTTCCTTCATTGTTTAATCTTTTTTTTTTTTTTTGTAAATCTGTTATTTCTTTCGTACTAAACCAAAATTTTGTATGGTTTGACAGTCCAACCATCAATTTGATATGATTTTTATAATTTTGGATCAAACTATAAGCAGTCAAACTGTACTCGGCCCACTAAAACTGCCCAGTCTAACTATTAATTAGTTTTTTTTTTTTTTAATTACATTTTGCCACATGTGATTTGAGCTGATTTTATGATGTTTATATGTGGTTTAAAAAGTAGCATTTTACCCACATGAGGTTGTCTCCGTTATTTATGCCACTGTTACATACTTCACTGTTTTCCGTTTAAAAAAAATAAATAAAAAACATCAAACATAAATAAATTTTTTTTTTGTATTAAAAAATTTATATTTCTTACGTCTTTTTAATGCAAGTATTAACCAAGTACAATGCATGGTTCATGGTACTTGGAATATAGTCTTTTCAATGGTAAAAATTATTATGTACATATATATATAAGAGTTTTAATAAAGTAAATGCATTTGTTTCCATTTAATGCAAATGTTAACCAAGTACAATGCATAGTTCATGGTACTTAGAATATATCATTTTCTAGGTGTTTCCTCCCTCACCTATATATATGTGCCTATGGATGCTATTGGTATCAAAGAAAAAAATGTGTCTTATTCCAAGTATGGTATGAAAGTGATTGGATGAGGCTATTGAAGGCCCAGTGAGTAAAAAATATAGAGTTTTTTGTTTTTTAGAATGTTAGTGATAGTCATATAGAATTATAGATTCCTCCTTAAAAGTTGATCATTTTTACTCAAATATTTTTAATGGTTTGCTGAGAAATTCGCCACATGTGAGTGGTTACTCGACTTCAAAACAACGTTGTTTTGGTTGGGAAAATAATGTAGAGTTTTTAATATGTTTCTTTGTCGTTATAGTTCACTAGTAATATCACCAGACGCATTCAATTAAAAGCATAATGAATCGGAGTAACGATTCTTCAAGGAATTACCCCAAATCCCATCATATACACCTTTAACATGTTTCTCCCTCACTTTGCCCTTCCTTCCTCCATTGATCCCAATTTTCTTCGAACATCGTATCTCCTTCTCACAGATGTTTTCTCAACCTCTGTCTAACCCAATTAAAACATGATCCAATTGCTCTGATTTCACCTTCTAATTTCATGGTATAATTATTTTGTTTTTCCTGAAGCTTTGTATGTTTCTCTTTTTTCCAATGAGTACAATGTTGTCGTTTGTATGATTCTCCAAGCTTTAGATCCAGAAGTATATCTACGTTTCATTCCTTCCTAGCAAAGCTCAAGGAAGGATTTTTAATAACAAGTAGAGAACCTGCACGATGCGCAGTTAATGTTATAAATTGTAGGCCAAATTATATAATCACCTCCTGGGGTTTAGGTCAATTGCAAACAGACCTCCTTGGAGTTTTGATTTTGCAATATAACCACCTGAGATTTTTAAATTGGTGAAATTGACTCATCTAAGTATATTTTTTGTCGATTTTGCTAGTAGAAATTTATCACGTGCATTACATATGACCACTTTATAATAAAAAATTCATTATTATAAACCTAAGTGCAATGCATATGACAAGTTTTGTTAGCAAAATTGACAAAAAAATATACTTAGAGGGGTCAATTTCACCAATTAAAAAACCCCAAGTGGTTATATTACAAAATTGAAACCCAAACCCCAGGGAGTGATTATGCAATTTAGCCTAAATTGTAATATAATTATGAAAGTGATATGTCATTTTTTTAACTTTTTGTTTTGGTAAGAATTTGATGGTTGATTGTGTCTTGAGAATCGATTAGTTTTAGTTTTTTTAGAGTAATAAATTACACGAATTCAAACTCTTGACTTAATAAAAGTTTATTACAAAATCTTAATTTAATACTATATTGCACCCCCATTTAAAGTTGTGGTATTTGCATATAAGTGAATTGTGATCTTGAGATTTTGAATTTTTGATGGTTATGGCCACTTCCAATTAATACAAAAATAAAATGAAGACATTTATGTTGAAATTATACTAATAAATCAATCCACTATAATCAAATAGGAAAATACAAATACAATGAAGATAATACATAATTATTTCATAATAATATTACCGCCAATAACATGACTTTGACAAAATCTCATTACTTGATGTAGTTTATGTGGAAAACCTAAATCAATAATAATCTAAAGAATATAAAATGGAGATTGAAGAGAGGAAGAGAATGGAGGTTAGGGTTTTTCACGTGGTTCGGCTATGTGAGCCTACGTTCACAGGATGTAGCCAATGGGCTACATCTTTATTATATTCTCTCAGTGTGATATTTTGGCTGATTACAATGTGTTGTGAGTTGTCTTATTTATACATAGGACTACTAACACAACTCTCATATCTAACCTATATGGGATTCCTTAACATTCCCCCTCAAACTCAAAGTGTAATTTTTAATGTAGCCTTTGAGTTTGGTAATAAAAGAATAAGCTCAAATATCTTGGCTCAACTCGACTTAGCTCGTATCTCAGCTCGATGGCTCAGATCTCAGCTTAGAAGCTTGGTGGTGGCTTGGATTTTGGCTTGGGGACTTCGATCTCGGCTTGGCTTGGTCAGATCATGACTCGATGGCTCAGATTGCGGCTCAGTGGCTCGGATCATGAAATGGTCTTGGCTCGGGATCTTCAGCTCAGTGGCATGATGGCTTAGCTCAATCTCAGCTCATGAAAATAAAATCAAAAAGTATATCCCACATTTTTTTTAATTTTCGAATTTTGAAATTAAAAATTTGAATTTTGAATTTTTTTTTCTTACTGGTGAATGCTAGTTTTCTCTTCTTCTTTTTTTCTTTTTTTTCTTTTTTGAATTTTCGAATTTTGAAATTCAAAATTTGAATTTTTTTTTTAATATTGCAAATAAAATAAAAGGCATACAAAGGAAAATAAAAGGACTTTTTTTTTTTCTTTCTTTCTTTCTTCACTTGTCTCTGCCATTTTTTTTTTTTTTTCAAAATTTTGAAAATCGAAATTTGATTTTTTTTTTTTAAGTTAATCTGCAAATAGTATCGAGTCATAGATCCGAGTCAAGAGAACCGCGGATCGAACCGTGGGTCTGAGACCCGGTTAGGGCTGACGTAGCACTCTCGATAGGTGGAGGCGCATGACGCGTGTGGTTCAGACCTCAGAAACTTCAACCGGGCCGTGGCGGCGCGTGTGTCCTCCAATTGCGCCAATTTTTGTGGCATTGAGTAGATCGGCTTTCGATCTATGGATTGAAGGTGGTTGCCACTTGAATTGGTGGCTGTAAGATGCAGATCTGGAGCGTGGTGTATGGCGGCGCATGAATGAGTAATCCAAAGCCCTTTGTCGCGCATGGCGGTGCGTGAGGTGGGTGAAGTTGATCAGAAAAGTTGGGTTTTTCTGATTTTTAGGTCAGGGACTGATCTGTGTGATCAGTTTGTGGAAAGCTTGAAATTTTGTGATGAGAAAGGATTGGTTAGATGTTATGAGGAATGGTGCGGAAGTGGAAGGTTCCAAATGGCTCGTGAGAGCTTTAGGGCTCTGATACCGTGTGGAAAACCTAAATCAATAATAATCTAAAGAATATAAAATGGAGATTGAAGAGAGGAAGAGAATGGAGGCTAGGGTTTTTCATGTGGTTCGGCTATGTGAGCCTACGTCCACAGGATGTAGCCAATGGGCTACATCTTTATTATATTCTCTTAGTGTGATATTTTGGATAATTACAATGTATTATGAGGTGTCCTATTTATATATAGGACTACTAACACAACTCTCATATCTAATTTATGTGAGATTCCTTAATAGTTGAACCTATAGTGAAACACTAAATTAGACTATAGTTCTCTATGACTATAATACTAACATTCTCAAGAAACAACTCTATATTTTTTTAACTCTTTGAGCCACTCAATAGTCTCACTCACTTTTTCACCGCACTTGGAATGAGTCACTTTTTTTTTTTTTTTTGATAGCACCCATATATATAGGTGAGGAATGAAGTAAATTCTTACCTTGAAAAGATTATATTCCAAGTACATGGACCATATATTATAGTTGGTTAATACTTGCATTTAATGGAAAAAAAAAAATGTAGCGAGTCTAGTTAATTATTTTGTGAATTTGGGACCAGAGTCTCATTTCCCCAAAATAAAGTGTAGCGAATCTAGTTTCTTCAAAAGAAGGGGGTGTCAGTATAATTTACCCAAACATGTACTATCCATATGTATAAAATTATATATGTATAAACATGTTTAATTTAAATGTACAAAATTTAAGAATCAGTACCTCAGTTTTAACCATGCATTTATGTTGTGATTAAGCTATAAACCTATGAATCCTATGGAACTAGTCATAAACCCATTTTCAAACTAAAATACTTTAAAGAGTAGAAAAAATTACTTCATAAGTTTATTTGTCTTCAATAAGGACCTTGATCCAATAAGGGGGGAAAATATTTTAATTACAATTTTATTTTGACATTAGAATGTATAAGTTAGCTTTACTATTGAAGTTACCTACAGGAGAAAATTACTTACCCATGAAACTAGGGAAATTTATGTTGTTAAAAATTATATATAGTTTTTACTACAAAATGGAATATGTATATTGTCAATGAATTATAAATGGTATATTGAAATCTAATAAACTTATTCACAAATTTACACGATCCAATATCAAGTCTATATAAGTGTATTTGTATACATGTATATACATAAACATATAAAATTATATATAATTCTATGACAAATGACATTTGCATAAGTCCAACTGCACCAAAAAATGAGGTTGCAGTGATTTTACAATTGCATGATACTGCATCAATATAGTCAACTAAAAGAAAGAATAAGTAGGATAGCAGATTTGTATTCGTAAATAGGAGCATGTTAGATAAATTAAATAAGAGTATCACTTATTCATTATTTTATTCGCAATTACAAGATATTAAATTCTAAAAAATATACATAAAGGAATTACAAATATACAAAAGCCTTGATTCGTAAGAACACAACTTCATTATAATGTTGTTTAAGCAACATTCCCTTGGATGTCTTGAAACTTTTCAATATTTGTTAGCTACTACCCCCAATTTCTTCGGACATTAAGTCTGCCATTTTTCGTTGTTTACGCAAAAGATATGAAAAAGTCTTTAGGACTTAATCAATGACATCGTTAAAGTACTGGATGGGCTACGAAATTTTTTATTTAAACATACAGGATAGATCGACTTCGTGTGTTAACGAAATTTAACAATCGATATGTCAGGTAGTGTTGAATTTCTCGTTGGTGTAGAGCAATTTTCATTCTTATGAGTCTAGTCATTCTCCCTTTTGCTGCAAGCTAAAATACTTTAAAGAGTAGAAAAAATTACTTCCTACGTTTCTTTGTTTTTAATAAGGATCAATAAAGATATGATCCAATAAAGGGGGGAAAATATTTTATTTACAATTTTATTTTGACATTTGAATGTGCAAGTAGCTTTATGGTTGAAGTTACCTACCAGAGAAAGTTACTTACCAATGCAACTAGGGATATGTAATGTTGTTAAAAATTATATATAGGCTTTACTACAAAATGGACTATGTATATTGTCAATAAATTATAAATAATAATCTGAAATCTTATCAAATATTTAAAAACTTACACAATCCAATATCAAGTCTATATAAGTATACATGTATACACATAAACATATAAAATTATATATACACATAAACATATAAAATTATATATACTTTTGTGACAAATGACGTTTGCATAAGTCCAACTGCACCAAAAAATGAGTTTACATTGATTTTAAAATTGCATAATGCTGCATTAATGTAGTCAACTAAAAGAAACAATAAATAGAAGCATGTTAGAAAAATTAAATAAGAGTATATATCACTTTTTCAGTATATTATTCGCAGTTGCAAGATATTAAATTCTAAAAAGGATACATAAAGAAATAGCTAAATTTGAATTATCCCAAGCCAACAAAATAGTAGAAATAAAATATGTGGGAATAATTAAGAAAAATAGTTACATAAGAAACATCATGAATTTACATGATTCAACAATATTTTCCTATGTCCACAACCCGGACTTCAATCAATCAACTATAATCAAATAGGAAAATACAAATAAAATGGAGACAATAGAAAGTTATTTCACAATGATATCACTGCCAATAACATGATTTTAACAAAATCTCTTTACTTTGATGTAGTTGAAACTAAGATGGAATACCAAAATAAACTATAGTTCTCTATGACTATCACTAACATTCTTATGAAAAAAAAAACACTCTATATTTTTTACTCACAAAGCCTTCAGTAGTCCCACTCAATCACTTTCACACCTGACACCACACGTGGAATAAGACATATTTTTTCTTTGATACCAATAGCATCCATAGGCACCCATATATATATCAATGAAGGAGGAATCACCTAGAAAATGTTATATTACAAGTACCATGAACCATGCATTGTACTTGGTTAACCTTTGCATTAAATGGAAACAAATGTATTTATTTTGTAGATACTCTTAGACAAACACACACACACACACACACACATATATAATTTCTTACCATGAAAAGACTATATTCCAAGCACCATAAACCATGCATTATACTTATATACATAATGTCTTACATTGAAAAGACTATATAATTTCAAGTACCATCATTTAAAAAAAAAAAAAATTTATTTCAAGTACCATCAACGATGCATTGTACTTGGTTAATATTTGCATTAAAAAGACTTAGGAAATAGAAATTGTTTAATACAAACCATTTAAACATATGTTTAGGTTATAATGAAGGATACATTGAATGTAGTTATTTCTCTTTCAAAAAAGAGTGACATAGAGTAGTAATTAGAAAATATGGTGGAAAGTTACATGGGTGGGATACTTGGCAGAACCTCAAGTATGCCACTTGACAGAATCTCAAGCTGTCTACTTGGTAGAATCTCAAGCTCTCACAGCTTGAGATTCTGCTTTTATATATACTAGTCGTAGACCCGATGCGATGCGCGAAATTGTCTTCATATGGTATTATTATGATGAATTAAACAATATTACATATATTTGATTGCATCTATAATAAATTGTTGAGTATGTGAATGTTGTGTTGATATGCTATGGACATACAATGTGTTTGTATAGATTCATCTAAAATGGGTTCACTTGATTGTGTGCCAACATCACGAAATGAAAGTCAACAAATTCTTGTTGAATAAATTTGTATGTTATTTTAAATCAAAATATAAATGATTACCCATTTGCGTATAAAGCTGCAACATATCCACAGGACATTCTTTGTTCGACATATTAAGACCGACATCATGAGTAAGCAGAGGGACTTGTTCTTCAACAATTTTTGTAGTCACAACACCAGCTTCATTTAAAATAGTATGCATATGGATATTCAAATTTGAATTGTTGTCTCACTATTTTGATTATGTCGATTTTGTCTAGTGCTCCTTACAAATGGTTCATGCTCTCTATAACTTGAATGGCCAAAATAATAAGCAAATGAATGTCTGTTAGATACCAAAAAAAGAAAAAAAGGGTAAATTACATTGACACCCCTTCTTTTGGGGAAACTAGACTCGCTATACCCTAATTTGGGGAAATGACACTCCGCTCCCAAATTTGCAAAATAATTAACACTCAACCCCCTTTTCCCCCATTTTTAAAGGAATATTCTCCACTTAAACTTAAAATAATTGGAATATAATTTTTCTTTTTAACTTTGGTTAGTTAGGTATTGGTTAAAAAAATTAATAAAAAATAAAAATAAAAAGGGGATAGAGTGTTAATTATTTTGCAAATTTGGGAGCAGAATGTCATTTCCCCAAATTAGGGTGTAGCGAGTCTAGTTTCCCCAAAAGAAGGGGGTGTCAGTGTAATTTATCCTAAATAAAAAATGTTTATTTATTATTATTTTTAAGCAAAAAAAACTCTACAAGGAACTCACCTGTACTAATATTATGTTGAAAAGGTGCGACAACAGTGAATGAAGGAACAACTCTTTCTAAAGAAACCTCTCCTTGCAAAACATCATTGTTGCTGAAGTTGTTTAACTATTTTCCAGCATGAATAGTTTGAAGTCTAGGAACATCAAGAATGGTTCAAACATTTCGAAATCTCTTCCTCATCATTATCGAACTCCTTTTCAACCGTGCATAATAACACTCTATCCTACCTACACAAATAAATAAATAAAAATGATGATAGAAACAAAACAACAAAGCCAATTGAAAATAGAAAGGAGAAAAATGCACCTTCATGGACCACATGGAGCCTAGGAAAATCACACAAAATGGTTTAAATAGGAGATTGCGATGCAATCAATCGGGAAGATGAAGAGGTGAGGAAGTTTAAGAGGTGAGAGAGAGGTACATGAAAATGTGAGGTAGAGGAAAAGCCTATGGAAAAAGGGAGAGAATTAAATACATGTAAGGGTTAAATAGAGGTAAGAGTGAGAGAGAGAGAATTAATTAGAGGTGTATGGATGAGGTGGAAGTGTGTGAGAATAGGAAATCTAATATGACATTTTAGGGAGAAGGCTAAAACTTCACCTATTAGTTTATATATTATATATACATATATAATATAATTTAATTTAAACATAAATATGTGGTATACTAAAGATTGAAACTGATAGAATATTACTTTTTAGAAAATTTATTCAAATATAGAATTTAATGTTTTTTTATATAGATAAAAATGACTACAAATATGACACTTGAATTTTTCTTTTGCTTACTTATTTCAAGTTTAAAAGTAAAAGACTTAAAAGTACAAAATTGAAGGAAAGTGTGGTTGTTTGATCAAAATAACATAACATTAAAAACCCGGACGATTCGAATAAAATTGTGCAGTTCGGTACTTTTCTAAAAAAATCATCGTTTTTTCACAGTTTAATCGTTTTTTAGCGAATTCGGTATTTCTTTCATATTGAACCGAAATTTTTTATGGTTCATCGGTTTGACAGTCCAATTGTTGGTTTGATACGGTTTTTATAATTAGGGATCAAACTGGAGGTGGTACTCGACCCACTCAGACTGCCCAGTCTAATTGTTAATTTTTTTTTTTTTTTCTTTTCATTTTGCCACATGTGATGTGGGCCGCTTTTATGTTGTTTATATGTAGTTTAAAAAGTATTACTTTACCCATCTGGGGTTAGCTCCATTATTTATGTTGCTGTTACACACCTCACTATTTTCCGTTTAAAAAATAAAAGACATAAAACATAAATATATATATATATATATATATATATATATATATATATTAAATAAAAGATAGTTTCATCTCAAGAAAAACTATCTCACTACTTAAAAATTGAAGATCGAGTTTTTCCTAAAACTCACTATCACTATCTCACACGCTTCATTCATTAATCTAAACCCAAGAGTTTCTACTCCTCATTAAAATATCTATCCCCTATACAGTATTGAAACACAAAATCTATTATTCAATCAACCCGGAGCAGAGTTTAGTTACAAATTAATTTATAACAATTCTGATATGTAGCTAAACTCTGTCTTTCAACCGTTCATTCAACCCCTTATAGTATTGACACAAAATCTATTCTTCGTTGTATCTTGTTTGAAATTTACATGAGATATGATTATACATAAAGCTATACTAATTAAATGTAGTATTCTAGTGGACAAACGTTAATGCCTCTACCATCCCTGCCTTTAGCATTAAGGAGAAAACAGAAACACACACAAATGAATAAGGCATTTTGCGACATACTTGTTCAGCTGATGCACCCATTGCATTTGCACCGAACCCCACCAATTCCCAAAAGGGCCAGAGCCAATTCTTCCTATTCTACTGCCTCCCTTTGCTTAACCTCTTTAACACATCCAGCATCCATAATATATCCAAATCAATGATGCCCCAAGTGAAGCTGCAAAGCTTGACATGCGTTATTTATTTTTATTTTTATTTTGGTAAAAGGGGAAATGCATTAAGATTAGCCAAAAAAAATAAAGAGGGGAAAATGCATTAACAACTAACTAACCGAGTACATAAAGTTTCAGAAACATCGAATTTCAAAGTCTCCAACACATGAGCTAGAGGAGTAACATACGAAATAAAATCTAAATGTTGGATGCAATCAGCTTTGGCAAGTAAATCAGCACACACATTAGCTTCCCTGAAAATGTGTCAAATCTTGAATTGCTCAAATCTTGCTGTAAGAGATTATTAATACTACATTAGAAAGAGTTGGAATGAGTAATGGATATATTAACTTGTTAAGCCTCTTCACCTATTAGCTGAAATTTTTAGGTTGAATGCTTTATCATGGTATCAAAACTAGGTTACTTACTCCGACTCCAATCATGCAACTTCTCCACATGCATCGCATGTCAACACCTCTGGTAGTACAACCATAATTCGGTAGCTCAAGTCATAACTATCCGGTGTCATAAACCATAATCCCTTAGTACAAGCCATAATCTAGCTACGTAGCTCAAGTCGTAACCATCTGATTTCATAAAACCATAATCCCTTAGTACAAGCCATAATCGAGTAACTCAAGCTTCCACCACCTTGAGTTTGAGGGAAAATATTAGAGATTATTAATCCGACATTAGAAAGAGTTGGAGTGCGGAAATGGTGTATGGACTTATTGGGCCTCTCCACTTATTAGCTTGATCTTTTAGGTTAGGTGCTTTAACACTCGCTAAGAGGTATCTACAATCATCCACAAATACAATAGAGCTCAAAAATACATTACAAGTCTTATCAGATTTCACCAGAGCAATCAGAACAGAGGAATCCATTTCAATTTCTAAGCAGGTTGTAAGCTTAGAAAGCTGTTTTTTAAAATCTGAACATTGTTACCGTTTTCATCCAGTTAAACATCTAACAAGAGGGGACCCTAGCACCAAAGGGTGGCCAAGAAAGAAAGAAATGGTCGACTGGTCCATGATGTGTGTTACATTTCTCTAAAACAATAAAATAAAACAAAAGAATAAAAGACTTTTAAACATAAAACAGTTATAAAAATTATTTTTTTAATGTTTTTGGTGTTTAATACTGCTAATATCATTTAGTAAGCCACACATATTTTCTAAATCAGTAGAAAACTAAGTTCAAAATGAGAAATAAGAAACTAAAGGCCTTCAAGAGTAAGGTTTTATTTATCAGCTTATTCTCTGAATTGCACAAACAATTGACAAGGAATAAAAGATCAACAAGCTACTAGTAACTTCTTTATAAAATGGTTGAACTTGTGTTTTTTTTTCCTAGTTTCTATTGCAACTATAGAATAAGAATTTCCAGTTATGATATTAATTATATCAAAATTAGGTTTGCAACAAAAAGGAAGATGATTTTCTAAAGTACAATTTAATTTTGTGTATTGAAAAGAAAATTCCTACAAAATAATACTCAATAAATTATAGATGATTTTTCGGAATTTAAAAGGTTGTCAAATTTCATTTTGATCAATGATTGATTTTAAATATATTGAGAAATAATAATTTTGTAGCTTTTATTTTGTTAACACTAAATAGATGCCAGTCTTGTTTTTCCTTAATCTAGTCTTGAATTTTAGTATTTTTTTCATTCTATAATTCCAAAGTTTTTAATTAATGCTTTTGACCCAAAAAATTAAATATGGCTCCATCCTTAAATCTAACCATTTAAGTGTGTTCCGGGATTACTGAATAATTTTCTTCTAGTGTGACAGTTTAATCTAATGACTAAATGAGATGAGGTAGTTGCATTTGCTGATATATACCTAATGTTACTAAAATGCAAATATTTCAATATATATATATATATATATGCATAATTTCATATCTGTCAATCTTACCCAACTTTGGTTGCAAAGTGACGTTAGTGTCCAATAATTGATCTCAAGGATGTTATAAATTCAAATTCCCTCCCTCCAAATATTATTTAATCAGTCAGATCTACTAAAAATCAATCCAAATATGTGCCAACCGAAAATCGGGCACTTTTTTTATAATTAAAATAATAATAATAATAATAAGACTCACCATTGTTCATGGTACTCAATAATTGTTTCCTCTGGTAGAACTATACATACACAACGTTGTTTTTATTTTATTTTATTGAAATAAGATTCACCATTGTTTGTGGCCCTCAATAATTGTTGATTCTGGTACAAATACACAGCCTTCTTTTCTTTTCCTTTGATTTTTCTTCGAGTAGTACATTCACACCGCTCACTGTATGGTTTATAGTGTTTCAAAATCTTCCCATTGTAACAAAAGTTTTTAACCCATTTAAAGAAAAATCTAATCATTTAAGCTTATTGTTTACACATTAAATAACTTTTGGGCCTACAAACAGTATTGGGCCTGGATAAGTTATTTATTATAAAAACTAAAATTACTGTTTGGGTCTAAATGAAGCAAGTCACATTACTTTAAGTAGAAACCCAAATAGTAAAGCCCGAGTATATCTCGAGGCAGTGCTTAATCTTATCTAAAAACAGTTATAAAGTAGTTCGATTTTAAGAAACTGCTAAGTAACGGTTGGTTAACAATCTATATGATTATATGACAAGTGTGATCAAGGCTTACTAAGGATTTGAAATTCAAAATGAGAAAATAACTGTTCAATTAAAGAAACTGCTACTCGAGGAAAGTACATATAAAAGAAAAGAAGATAGTTATTCCCCACGCGTATTTTCCAGAGTTCAGGAGTTCATTTGTGATTCAAAGTATGTTCAAGTGTGTTCGAGTGTTCAAAAATGTGTAAAATAGTGTAATTCAGTGTGTTTAAGTGCTTTAAGTGTGTTTTTAGTTCGATTGAGAGTTAGATTCGGCAGTTTGAGTTCTTGAAGTATGTGAGAGTAACGGGAAGCTTCTCCTTTGTAAGTTTATGTTGTTCTTATTCATATTCGAAGTGATTGTACTCGATTACCATTTAATATATATATTCTACAGTTTACTATTGTTTACAACATTGTTGAATTTTAAGTTGTTTATATTTTTAAAGAATAAACTGTAAGTTTCTATCTCGAGATCAAATCTGTGATCAGATTTGTCTTAGAGATTTTTTACTATCAACTTCTATATTAAAATCATAAGTAAATCAGTTAGTGTTTACCATTTCTGGATCTAACAAAGTCCTTTATCATTAAGGTATAATTCGGACCAAACACACCCTTTTTTGATTTACAGAAGTTGGATAATTAATTAAGTGTTAGTTTGGATAAAACTGATTAATAAACTTGATTAATTATAAATTTTAGTTTTGTTCAAACACTTATGAAACCAAATTATCATTTCGTTAGACCATTACCCAAAACCAAAAGAACTAATTGATTAGCACCAAAAAAAAAACTAATTGATGAGTTTTGACAGTGGAGTTGCAATATTTTCTTATTTTTTATTTTTTATAATTCAATAGTTGGAGAAAAAAGATATTTGAATCCAGAAATTGGAGACATCAAGAGGTATCAATTGAATTACAAGACTTTTAGCCTGAAGTTGCAATTTAAACGCGTTTAGACATTTAAATTCTTTGGTGAATCAGCTAGCTTCATTTAATATACAATTGTTAAGGGCCATTAATTTTTAGCCAAATTTGGTTGCAAAAACATATCAAGGGCCAACTTAATTGTGCTGACAAGCGACAAGAGAATAGAAAAGTTGGGGGAAACTTATAACCAATATCGATGGCAGCTCACCCCTATTTTTGAAGATCTAAAATACCTCCAGCTCCACCACAATCTCCAGCTGCATATAAAAGCAGCTCCTAGTCTTATCCTACAGGAAGTCAGCTCCATGGCCTCCAAGGCAGCCAACTTTTTTGTTAATGTAATGCAAGTTAGCTCTAATGTCCCTTTATAATAGTTTTGTTCTTATCATGTATCAAAAAAAGAAAAGAAAAGATGGGGAACTAAAGTAAGTTTGTCTGAGAGAGATGTAAAGTTTGAAGTACTTACGTAAGTAAAGTGTAGGACAAATTAAAGTAAATCCAGGCACTACCGCACCAATACGACAACGACCCCATAATTGAATATTGAAAGGAGGAGAATTGTGGCCATAAAAAGCATGGATTGGAATGACAGGGCATCAAAGAAAAGCTTTTTATTCTCTGCCTCCCACCAACTATTGGGAATCTTGTGTTTGGAGTGCATGCACTAGATGCAGGTCTCAAAACTTCATATTACAATTATAAAATAGGATCATGCTCATAACCTTTCACCCCTTTGGTTGGCTTTTGGATTTTAATAAGTAAAAGTGATGTTACACTAATTACAGTTTATTACCTTAAATGTTATGAAATGTTAGGAGATATTCAGAGTTCAAATTCTCTCTCTTCCAATTATCATATTATCAAAAAAACAAATGTTAAATTTGTTATGCTTGTAAACAGTCGGTTGCTCAAAATGGAATCTACCCTGATTTGACAAATGTGCCTGCTCAAATCGGAACCTACCTGATTTGACAAATATATCTTTTAAAGATCAATTAAAAGTAAAAAATGACTGGCTCAATCTATTTTAGTGTCCAATTATAAAAATACTTGGACAAAAGAAAATTATTTTACTACATTGTAGCTACACTTCAAAATGACACCTTGTAGTGGTTGAAGCAGTTGGAAAAATCAGAAGGTAAAATGCATAAAAAAAAAACTGGTTTTGCGTGATCGCAAACTCGATCAATTGGGTGTTATATCAGCCAAAACTTCCTTCAATAATAGCTTACCACTTGATGAGATATGGGCATGAACATCACCTTGTTGATGTGTAGCACATCTTGCTTGCCATCGTCTAGCCAATTTTTGCCGCCTCCTAAGGAGGATCACACTCCGCAAAAAGCTCATCCAAATGGGAAATCTAATCCGCTGGACAACACGAATTTCTATCACCCTAATAATTTCTCCAATTGAAGGACGAACATCTTCATTTGATGACACACAACGTGCTGCAATACACAACATGTGTCTTATCGTGGCCTCCATGTAGTACGTAGGCAATGCAATCCTTGTGTCACAAATTTCAACAATACGTTGCTCTCCAATCAATGGTATTGCCCAATCCACAATAGAAGCAGGATTCCTACACATATCAATTGCTTTCCTACCACTAATAATCTCTAATAACACAACCCCAAAGCTAAACACATCGTTTTTTGTACTAAGTTTGCTAGGAGTAATGTAACAAGGGTCCAAGTACCCAATAGTACCAGCTGGTTGACTCACCTGGGAATCGACTTTTAGAACTGCAAGTCCAAAATCTGCCAATTTTGTATTCCAGTTTGAATCAAACAAAATGTTTGCTGACTTAATGTCTCTATGAATAACCAAAGGCTTCCCTTCATGAAGAAACTGCACAGCTTTAGCAACTTGGATGGCGATTTCCACACGTTTAGGCCACGTTGGTGGTGTTGTGCAACCATGAAGCAAGTCATGGAGAGAGCCTTGAGGCATGAGTTCCATGACAAGGAGTTTGTTGTTGGAAGAGTCTTGACTCGTCCCAAGAAGGTTGATAACATGTGGGTTTTCACGTAGAGACAATAATACACGTATTTCATTGTCGAGCTTTGAGTTGTCATGAACAACCTCGGAGGTATTAGTAATTGGCTTCTTTATTGCAACGAGTTTCTTATCTTTGAGGACGCCTTTATAGACTAATCCATGGCTTCCTTTGCCAATGAGTCTCTTTTGAGAGAAGCTCTCTGTCGCCGTAACAAGTTCCTCGTAGTCATATTCTTCCATTTTCTTCCTCCTCCTCTACTTCTTCTTCTCTTGAACTCTTTTTGTTTAAAGCAAGAAATGGTTTGTTGTAAGTCGAGTGCTTCGATATCTAGGGGAAAGCATACTTTTTGTAGAACCAAGAGAATAAAGACCTAATGCTTTGGGAGGTATGAAGAGAAAAATATTATAATGCAAAAAAAAAATTGTTAAGAAAAGAAAAAGGTATGGTAAAAGAGAAAGGGTTGGGTGAAAAAAGAAGAAGAAGTGTTTGTTTCCTAGCAAAAAGGGGAGGGTTCTGACGAGGGATGAGATGCCTGTTAGATGCTTATTTGGCCACCACTACTTTCACTTCCTTCAAATTAAATTTAATAGTTTATCAATTATTTTTAATAATAGATTATCAATTATTAATATGTTATTCTTCTGATATATTATTATATTCCATGTTTAGGTGGCAAAATCTTTTGTATAAGATTAATATGAATTATCAGCTTTATAGAAACTCTCATAACAAAGATGTGATCTTTCTTGGTGTCATTTTTGATAGAATAATTGTATATTATTGAATTGTGTATAAAATTATACAGATGAGGCCTACATACATGGGCACATTTTGTGATTTTTGTGAGTGCAATGTATGTAATATGAGTATATTATAAGTAAAGGACAATGAACCTATACTTACAGTTGAATGTGCTTTCACAGTCCCCTAGAACTCAAGATGGGTGGTAGGAAGCTAACTTGAGTTAGATACAATATCATGGAATGGTCTGGTAGATAGCTAATCATGAAAGGGAATGGATTATAGTGGTAGGGTACCTTAAAGAGAATGGTGATGAATAAAGTGACAATCAATAAACGAGGAAACCCATATATTCTAAAGAAGATAACGCAATCACAAAAGCTCGAACGTAGTATCAACAAATGCCCTATAATTTGTTTTAGTGTTGAAATGTGCAACCACAATCTACCAAGTTGCCAACTTGTCACAATCCAAGAAAGCATTGGTCACTCTGCGTTATACCCTAAAAGGATTCATCATTTTAATCTAGTTCATGCCGGATGTGGGATTCAGCACACGCTCATGCAACACACACTCCTCTAATCCAATCTAATATCCAACCTATTTGGGACATCATCACAATTTTCCTCACTTTAAATTTTTAACGTCTTCTTCAAGACCCATATTGTGTTGTAGTACCCAAATAACATAATGTTATCAGGTTGGCTTTTTATACCATTTGTCACAACTCAAGGAAACGCTAGTCATATCTACACCATATCCTAAAAAGACTAATCAAGTTATAATTTAAATGGGTTATCACATGATTGTATTATGAGAATATTTAATTATTACTCTATGTCCTCGACAGTTTTTGGTTGAGTCCTCCAATGTTTTGGCATTCCTCCCTTTACCTATTTAGGGGGTGTTATGGCTTTTCTTTTTAAAGTCTTTTTTGTACCTTTGTAAAATCTTGATCCATAAAAGAAGAACTATTATAACTTTTGTATAGTCTTTCTAACAAATTCAAATGTAAAATTCAGAAGAAACCAACCTATGAGGAAGACTATAAAATTAAGATCTGATAAAGAGAAACCTGATCAAGGTTATTGAAAGGAAGGATGTGAAGGTAGAAGCTATTATTTGAAAAGCAAGGTTTTCTCTCCGTCTTCTATGTGTACTGACCAATCTTATCTTAGTTAAGCTCCATAGTAAGTGTGTCAAGCTTGCAAGAGGTATATCCCTAGTTTCTTCAAGATTCATATGAATCTCGTTCCTTCAAGACTCAAAAGAACATGTATTATCCTTGTATTAATGGCATTTTTTCTTGGGTCACGATATGTATCCTACGATTTACATAATAATTGTGTGTAGAGTTGTTTGATAACGAGAAAGCCATAAAGGAAAGATATGTAAATCAAGAAGTAGTGGAAGCTGTCAAGAATTTTTTTCAGAGTGGCAGATTGCTTAAGCAATTAAACCATACCTTCATAGCTTTGATCCCTAAGGTTGAAGGGGCTGTCTCTGTAAATCAATTCAGGCCTATCTCTTTGTGCAATGTTATTTATAAGCTTATATCCAAGATTTTGGCTTCGAGACTCAAGACAATGTTGCCTAAATTTATTTCCCCATGGCAGGGAGCTTTTGTGCCAGGAAGGTTAATTCAAGACAACTCCATTATTGCTTTTGAAGTAATCAATGCCATGAAGAATTCAAAGGGCAAACAAGGCTATATGGCTTTGAAGATGGATATGGAAAAGGCTTAAGATAGAATGGAATGGTCCTTCCTTCTGAAGATTATGGAGAAATTGGGCTTCAATGGGAAATGGGTAGCTCTGATTCGTGAATGCATTTCATCACCATATTTTTCAATCTTGATTAATGGCTCTCCTCATGGTTTTTTCTCATCTTCAAGGGGGCTGAGACAAGGAGACCCTCTTTCCCCATTTCTCTTCATAATAGGTGCTGAAATCCTTTCCAGGATTCTTCTTAAAGCTGAATCTGAGGGTCAGTTCAAAGGTTTCCAATTAGCTAGATCTTGTCCCAAAGTTTCTCATCTATTATTTGCAGATGATCTCATTATTTTCTCTAGAGCTTTAAGGGAAGATGCTACTGCTATCCAAGGTTGTATTGATAAATATCAGCTTTGGTCGGGTCAAAAAGTGAATGTCAAGAAATCTGTTGCTATGTTTAGCAAGAAAGTTCCACAAAGGTATCAAAGAAGACTATGTCGTCTCTTGGGTCTAAAAAACTCTCCATTCCACTCTAAATATTTGGGTCTTCCCCTTAGTATAGATAAATCAAGGTCCAACACTTTGGAGTATGTTGTGGAAAGAGTTCAAAATAAAGTCCAAGGTTGGAAAAGGCAGATTTTGTCCCAAGCTTCCAGGACTTGTCTTATTCGATCAGTGGCTGCTGCTACCCCCATCTATCCCATGTCATCTCTTATCTTTCCTAAATCTACTTGTGCCAAAATTGATGTAATTCTTAGAGATTTTTGGTGGGGTAAAAAAGAAGATAAAGTTGTTTTATATCTAAAAGCATGGGATTCAATATGTACTCCTAAAAGTGTGGGTGGTTTGGGTATTAGAAGATCCATTGATATGAACAAAGCTCTCTTGGCTAAGATGGGATGGAGTGTGGCAATAAGGGAAGATAAAATGTGGGTGAAGTTTGTAATTGCCAAATATTTGAAAGGTAAATCCTTCTGGATTGCTAAGAAGTCCAATGTGTCCTCTTGGGCTTGGCAATCAATTCTTAGTTCTAGAAATACCTTGTCAAAAGGAATATGTTGGAGAGTTAGTAAAGGTATTGGGTTAGATGCTTGGAATGCCCCGTGGATTCCATCAATGCCAGATTTCAAACCAAGACAGAGAATAGAAGGAGTCTATCCAGTCAATTGGGTATCCGAACTAATTCATGAAGGCTCCAGAAGCTGGGATAGAAACAAATTGGTTGAGTGCTTTGATGATGAAACTGTGAACCAAGTAATGTTGATTCCTCTCGACCAATTCCCACAAGATGACAAACTAATTTGGTTTCCAAGCAGAAGTGGTACTTTCTCTACCAAAATAGCTTTTTGGATTGATCAACAGCCCCGCTTTGACAATACTGGTCCTCTTTCAAAGGCAGAATGGAAATCTCTTTGGAAGCTTAAAATCCATGATAGACTCAAGTTACTGTTATGGAAGCTTGCTTGGAATTCTCTCCCAACCCGTGACAACCTAGGGGTAAGGTTTCATTTGGATTCTCTTCTTTGTCCTCTCTGTGACTCTGGAATTGAAACACTAAAGCACCTCTTTATTGAGTGCCCCATTTCACGAATCGCATGGTCTCTTTCACCATGGTCAATACGATTCGATTCTTCACTTTTCCATTCCTTTGTGGATTGGATTAAACTAATCCTCAAGCCTTCGGGCTTAGGAATACAGAAGTCAGAGGAAAGCTTATTCTCTCTATATGCTGCAATTTCTTGTGATGTTATTTGGAGAAGAAGGAATGAAGTGTTACAGAATCCAGAATCTTTAGATCCCAAACAGATAGCAAATAACATTCGGCAAATCTATTACAGTCACTGCCAAGCTTGGGAGTATCAAGTGTTTGATCGAGGTAAGTCTTTGAGTTGGAGGCCTCCTAACCCTCCATCTATCAAAATTAATTTTGATGCTGCAATGGGTGTGGAGCGTGTTGGGTTGGCTGCTGTTTGTAGAGATCATAAAGCTAAAGTTCTATTTATTTGGTCTGCTGTGCATGATTTAATTGACCCGTTATTGGCT
Source organism: Fagus sylvatica (assembly GCA_907173295.1). Classification (NCBI taxonomy): domain Eukaryota; kingdom Viridiplantae; phylum Streptophyta; class Magnoliopsida; order Fagales; family Fagaceae; genus Fagus; species Fagus sylvatica. The sequence continues at coordinate 4,951,823 of OU015763.1, read as the reverse complement.
GAAGCTAAAGCGGCCCTTCTTGCGGTCAACAAGGCTTTTGAAGCAGGTTTCCAGTCTATTGTCTTGGAAGGAGATTCTTTGTTGGTCATCCAAGCAATTCAAAATCTACCATCTACACAAATTTGGACTATTGACAGTGTGATTTTTGACATCCAATCTCTCCTTGCTAAATTTTCTTTTTGGAATGCCTCTCATGCTTATAGGGAGTTGAATATTGTTGCCCATTCTATAGCAAGATGGGCTTTATCTTATAATTGCTCAGGAACTTTTCCAATCTCCGCAATTCCGTCTACTGTGCTAGAGGAATGGGTTGAAGGGATTGGTTCCCCTGCATCTGGTGGCTAATTTGTATGTTTCTCTCCTCTTTTTAATATATATTTACTCATCAAAAAAGTAAAGGAAGTTGGATATTACATTTCCTATTTATGTTGTATCATATTTATACATGACTAAGGCTACAACGAGACCCTCAAGCTTGACAACACTGTAGGGACTATGGAATTGTCAGTCTTTAGACAGAGTTTACCTCCAAATCAGTATGGAAGAAAATTCCTCCAATTCACATGTACTTTTAGTCACATAACCTAAATTACTAACTAGGTCATGTATCACAATTTGAATTCCACTAGTTGCATGGCTCTAAGCAAGACAAGTCAAATGTTCCTAAATGCCCCCATCCTAATGGAAATTACAAGATTGAAGGGACATTTCAAACTAGAGAGCTTGGGCAAATCAGGTTGACACAATCCTCATGACCAAGAGTTGAGAAAAGAGGTCCAATGGCTCTTAAAGATGTTCCAAGGGAGAACTCTCCATTACCATTAGCAATGAGGAAAAAGGTCACGATCCTCACTTAGATCCCAAAGGCAGGATGAGGAGCCTAACCATCGCATAAATAGTAAGATTGAATATCGTGTTAACTAAACCTCTAGTTTAGATTCCAAGAATGAGCTCAACCAAAAGAGAATGGTTGACCATGGCCCTGCTCCAATCTTGAGTGAAGCATGAAAAACGATCACTAAGGGATTGAGTATGAATCACCCTACTCTGGGGTGTCTACACTAGTGAAGATAAGATAGGAGAGAGGATGAATTGACAAAGGTAAGAAGAACATCATGTCAACAATTTGATTTAAGGGAGAAGATATGTGGGAGTGGATTGATTTAAAAAATGACTATGGACAAGAGCCTTGTATCTCAATTGACATCGTGTTTCTAATAGAGAGACATCAAAGATTTAAATCCCTCCTCCTTCAATTATTAAATTATTAAAAATAAAATATAAAATAAAATGAGTGTGTGTGTAGAGAGAGAGAGAGAGAGAGAGAGAGAGAGAGAGAGAGAAAGAGAGAGGTAAGGATAAAGGAATAGAAGACCAAATAAAACTTGACATGCGGTATAATAACATATTCTAAATTTTTTGTGTGATCTTTTCCAAAATATTTTATCCTAAACCCAATTTAAGTAGTCCAAAGCTTTATTAAGCCCATAATGATATTAGATTGGGCACAACCTTTTGCTTTGGGGCCACATTTGGGCTTTAGTTAAGAGACCCAAAAATTAAGTCAATTGATTAGATTCAATGTGGACTCAAGAAAGGAGACATCATAAAGACACTTACGTAGAAAATTTGGAGATTAGACTCAACGTAGAAAATTCGGACGTTGGACCCACCAAGAAGACACAAGACCTCTAATAGTCCCCACCATAATTGAGCCCAGCTTCGCACGCGCTTCATTGGAGCGTGATGAAATTGACGCATTATTTGGCAAGTAAAAAAATAAAAAGGCAAAATACAACCCTAAGTTTGGTCATATAAAATGCCCTAAATTTCACACTGTCATAATCTCCTAATCTATTTAGTTTTCAAATTATTCCACTCAAGATTATATACTGTTCGTTAATGTATCAACAAATTTAGACAAAATTGGTTAGTCATTTTATTACTCTAAATTAGTTGTCATTTTATTATGCTAAATTAATAAAATAATTGATTTTCAATTTTTTTTTAATACATAAAGAACATTATTTAACTCTCATTGTACGGAAAATATTAATTTGACAACTAAACAAACTCAAACGACTAAAATTACAAAAGTAAAACTTAAGAAACTAAAATAACAACTCACTCACCAAAATTAAGAGATATATGTTTTAGATTTTTGCCTAATTAGAAACAAAGGGTCAATTTCTTTGGACACCCTCTTGTTAAGATCAAGATCCTCTAGAGTTCTTAGCCTACTCTACTACATAGAGTTCTCTAAATCTTGACCATTCATTTTAAAATAAAAGGCTAAGATGATGCTATATCATTATTCCACTAACATAACAATAAAATAATAATTATTTTATTTTGGTTTGGATAGGTTAACCTTAAAGTGTTTTAGTTTGGTTTAGAAATTATTATTTTATTGTTATGTTAGTAGAATAATGATATGGCATCATCTTAATCTTTTATTTTAAAACGAATGGTCAAGATTTAGAGAACTCTATATAATAAAATACCCTAAACACTCTAGAGGATCTTCATTTCTCTTGTCAAAACAAACCAGAAGCAGAAGCATTCAATTCATTTCCAAAAACAAATATATATAATTACAGCCGTAATTCAAAGAAAATTACCAAACCCAGCCAGGCAATCTGAAGAGCACGTGACATGCATGTGCAGTCAAAATTCATTATTACTGCCAAATCCGTATAATCATTACCTTCCCACCCCACTACCAACAGTGCTGATGTCACTCAACCCTCTTTTTGACCCTATATATATATATATATAGATATTTATAGGTTTCTCACTTTATCTCTCTCTAGGTGGGTATGTTTGTGTGGGTGTGAGTGTGTGTTTATTGTTTTTCTGAGACTGAGGCTGACACTGTTTTTCTCTGTACCGTACACAATACATTTCCCGCCATCAAAGTGCCAGTTAAAACAGTGCCCAATAATAATTAATTTCCAACACCTGCATACTAGCCATTGATGTATATGCAAGAGCATTCTCAACCGTACTTGTAAATTGGCATTTTATGTAAAATACATGATATTGCTTATTAAATATTATAAAAACACTTTCTCTGTCGGTCCTTTATAATAACTCCGAGTTTTACAAGTTGTTACAATAACATATAAAAATATATGTTACTGCAACTTGTATTAATTTTTTTTTTATTTTTTTTTTTTCTTCTTCTCTCTCCTCTATTTTTTTCTTCTTCTTTTTCTTTCCTTTTCTCTTCTGGATTTCTTGTTCTAATGGCTCCCACTACATCTTCTAAAGCAAATCAAACCCACCCGACCCAAATGAAAACCCAAACCCATCTTCGAATCCACACTCGGCGGTCAAAGAAACCACCCCACAAGACCACCCGATCGAAGTAGTCGCTCGAATTCGAGACTTCCCGGATCGCAAAGAAAAACCCATATCGGTTTTGCGGTTGTGGTGGTTTGCAATGTGTGGGTTTGTGTTTTGGGTGGGTTTGCGTTTGTGGTTGTGGTGGTTTGCGATGTGTGGGTTTGTGTTTTGGGTGGGTGTGGTGGTTTGCGGTTTGCGGTTGTGGTGGTTGCTGGCGTGGGTGATCGATTTGGGAGTGGGTTTGCTGTGCATTTTGGGTTCGGGATTGATGGTGATTGTTGGCTTTGGGTAGCCATGGTTGTTGCCGGCATGGGACGGCTGGGCGTTTTGGGTAGCCATGGTGGTTACCGGCATGGGACGGCTGGGAGTTTTGGGTAGCCATGGTGGCTACTGGCGTGGGTTGGCTGGGTAGCCATGGTTGTGGTTGGGTCCGATTGGTGGTTTTATTGATTTTGATGGAAATAAAATTATAAATAAATAAAATTATAAGATTATTTTAATATGATGTATTATAAAATAGAGAATGGGATGTGAGGTGTTTTGTAAAAGTGGGTAGTTAAAATAGAAAAGTGGCTTTTTAAAGATGTAAAATAGAGAATGGGTGCAAAACCGGTTGGGAATGCTCTAATATATTAGTATTTATATATTTTATAGTCAAATGGTCACATTTGTTTGTGTAATATCACTTCTGCCCCACCTCTATTTTTGCTTTTGACAACTAGGCGATTTTGTAACTGTAGCTCTATTTTTTTTTTTTTTTTTTTTGATATATGATAGAAATTCTAATCTAAACTCACACACACGTATATTTGAACCTATGGCGTTCGCTCATGATGGTTGCTCTTACCATCAGGCCAAGACACCAATTGGTTTTTTGGTGTAGGCGGGATTTGAACTCAGGTCCCTTGCTCGACAACAAGAGACTTTACCAGTTGAGCTAACTGGAACCCACCATGCACCTATTTGATTGAGTTGATATTTAATGTATTGTTCTTTATAGACATGAACAATGTGACATTTGATCCGGTGCTTCCCCATGTCTTATGAAATATAGGAGGTATGATTTAATTATCACGACGATGTCAATGTGTCTCTTTTGTTATGGTCCGTCACATTTCAACCCACCTAAAAAAACGTGTTTTTTTATTTTTTTTTTTCATGTCCCAAACAACGTTTATGTTAGGTTAATGACAATATTTCAGTAGATTTTGACCAAATGTGCACATTATCATTATTATATCTATAAAGAAAATATTAACATTATTGTAATACTTGAACGAGTAAATTGTAAGTTTTGATGTAAATAATATTTTAACTTAAATTTTATGTGCACAAATAATGAAAGTGACAACAACCTATAAATTAGAGGAAGAACAAAGTATTAGCATATATTTACCATGGATTTGGTTTGATTGATTATTTTTTATCACTAGGCCAAGATATCAATGATATTCTTTTTTGTATAGACGAGATTAGAACATAGGTTTCTTATTTGAAATCATGAAACATTATCAGTTGAGATAACTGCAAAAGGCGGTGGCAAAGAGTGGTGAAGGAGGACAAATCGGTGATGAAAAATGGGAAATAGATCCAGATCAGAGAGAGAGAGAGAGAGAGAGAGAGAGATTAAAGTTTAGTAAAATAAGAAAAAAAAAATGACAGAAAAAATAATTAAATATACGCATGAAACGTGGCTTAATGGCCACCTCCACAGCATATGTGGACAGAAAGACTTATTTCAAAATGTCATCTAATGTTAGGGACCCAATATCAATTTTTTAAAATTTTTGGACAAAATCACAATAACTCTAATCTTTGATGGTGCAATTTATAATTTAGTAAATTTTTTTATGTACAACTATACTTTTAGCCAATTTATTTCTAAAAAATAAGAAATAGAATAATAAAAATAAACTATAGCAAACGTACACTCAATTGTTTTATTACTTTATATTTAGGTACAAAGAGACAAATGAGACTAGCGATGTAGAAATATTGTAATCTATGTAATTTAATAATTTCACTTTCTATTAAAAATGATGAAAAAAATTGTATAATAATGATACTTATATAAACTTTTCTCACCAAGTCTTGGCTCATTATCATTTTAACTCATTGAGTACCAAAATTTTCAGTTTACACCCTCATCTTTAAAATTGTCATCAAAGTGATCCTTTTGTGCAACTCTATTAAATGAGCCATTAGATACTCAAAAACCTTTTTATTTTTGCAATAAGAAAAAAAAAGATTGAGATATATAGCAGCTTATGATTGAGGAATCTTGATAAAATGACCACATTAATAATGATTTAAAAGTTGAGGGTGTTAATTGTAAATTTTTTTACTAAAATATACTCTATCCACTCTAGGTTTTGGTTTGTTTTTAAATTGATCCCTCATCTTTTAAATATTAAATTAAAACATTTAATTATTTTTATTTTTTAAAATACAATACACATTTAATTACCATGACCATGTCAATGTGTCCCTTTTATTATATTCCTCCGTCACATTTCTATAGTTAACCCACCTAAAACCGTGTTTTTTTTCATGTCCAAAACAACGTTTATTTTTAGGTTAGGTTAATGACAATATTTCAATGGATTTCGACAAAATGTGCAAATTAGCATTATAATAATACTTGAAGGAGTAAAGTTTTGATGTAAATAATATTTTAACCTAAATTTATTATGCCCAAATAATGAAAATTGACAACAACCTATAAATTAGAGGAAGCAAAAAAAAAATTTTATTAAAGGAAATGATATTTCCACACTTCAAGTTATTATTTCCACACTAATATAGGAAAGGGATCAAGATCCTCTAGAGTTCTTAGGGTACTCTACCACATAGAATTCTCTAATCTTGACCATTCATTTTAAAATGAAAGGCTAAGATGATGCCATATCATTATTCCACTAACATAATAATAAAATAATAATTTGGTTGGATGGGTTGACCTTGGAGTATATTATGTTAGTGGAATAATGATATAACATTATCCTAACCTTTTATTTTAAAATGAATGGTCAAGATTTAGAAAACTCTATGTGGTAGAGTATCCGAAAAACTCTAGAGGATCTTGATCCATAGGAAAGTGTGTCATTAAAAGATCAAATTACCCTTATACTTAACAAATATTTAATCATTAATCATTGCATCCTTACAACTTTTTGGTCTTTTCAATTTATTTTAATGTGGAAATATCACACTTGAGTGTGAAAATATCACTTTTTGTTTATTAATCATTTTAAAACTATTTTATTTTTCTTCTTAGAAATGGTCATGAATAGGAGAGGTAGGTCTCTTTTTCTTTTGGGATTTGGAATATGTACACTTCAATAAAATAGAAAAAGTGAAATTTCTTTGGCCCCCCTATTGCTTCCCTAAATATTAGAGGTAGGCTTTATATTTGTAAACGGACAAGAAAAGGACTCCATAAGATTATGGGTGGCAATCAATACAGTAAATTTTGCATACAAATAGCTGTAAGAAAAAAATTTCAAATCAAATGATTAAAAATCTATTTGGATATGATTAGGACATTAGCTATGATCCTAAACGAAGGTCATAAAAGCTGTCCTACACTACCGTACGTGTACCGCATATTTAGCTGTTGTGCATGAGGAGCCCTATAAATGCTTGATAGTGACAACAAAGAGTGAAACTATTAAACTTTCTACATATAGGGCCAAAGTACAAATGTACAAAAATATAAGGGGTAATTCGCCATAAAGCTTGCTTTATCAAATTTATTTATTTTTTTACTTATTTACCGTCCGCCTTATAAGGGACTGAAATTGAGATTACTGAAATAGTCAGGAAAAGTTGCAGCTTTTTTTGCTATTCAGGGGTACATGTTCATTGAATGTCAGCTTTTATAATTGATTATTATTAATTTGAAATTTCTTATTACTAGTATCTGTACCAATTCACTACGTATTAATCAATTATGTATTAAAGTGAAAGTAAATTAGTGGAAATGAAAAGGTAAAAAGGGAAAAGTCAACGGGAACAGAAAGAAATGAGGATCACCATGGCTGAAATATCACTGTTGATGACCATAGTAAATAAAATTTGAAAGGAGCTCACAATTTTAGAAATACAAGGAGTTTGATATTCAATATTTCAATGGTCTTATTAATTTGAAGTAGTCCAAGTGGGGCTGGTATTTCTGACAAGACTGTGACACCATCATCTTGGAATGTGATGTAATTTTAATTAATTTGTTAGTTGGAGTGGAATTTAAGAGAGAGAGAGAAAAGAAGAAGAAAAAAAAAGGGCATGGGAGAGGTCACAATCAAGAATCCCTTTTTTATATGGAGAACCAAACAAAGAGGGTATGATTATGAACACTAATTCCCACTGTGACCACTGTCCTAGCCTAGCAGGCACTACAGTGAAATTAATATAGCAATAATCTATGAAATTACATATACACCCATCAATCATATCTCAATCTACATTTATACCCATCACTGAAATTGAGTAGCCTCCAGTATCATTGCTATGAGAGAGAGAGAAAAAAAAACTTTTTATTTTTTTAATTATTGTGGAAGATCATGTTAATTGATTTTTTGAATTGAATATTGTTAATAGGATAGAGATAAAGACGTGGGTTGGGTTTGTGTGGTTACTAATTATTAGAATTAATTATATTAGATGATTATCTGTTCAACTTAAAATAGTTTTTTAAAAAGTGAAAGTGGGTCCAGGTGGAACTACCTGGCTGATTAGTGTTTTAAAATTAATATATGTATATTGTTGGTTTGAAATCTAAGAAAAATGAAAATGATATGAGCGGATTGAGATGCAATACCGATTGCGTGGTTAACAATCTCAACCACTTAATAAAAAATTGTTAAAAAACTTAAAAAATAAAAAATGTAAAAGTTAAAAAATTGTGAGAGAGAAAAAAGAATTGCACCCTTAATATTTTAAAAGTTAATTTTGAGTATTACATGAGATCTTAATCCAATATAAACAACCCTTTAAAATTTTAGATTTGCTCGCCCTAATGATAAGAGGACTAATCCTTTCATTGGGCCAAATAATAATAATAAGTTGACTAAGCTGTTCCTTTCGAGTTGATTGTTAAAAGAACATTTATCTAGGAGCTTTCATTTTCTCTTATTTAAACAAGACTTTATAAGAAAAATCATTGCAAGATTTATGACCCAAGGATGTGAATTTGTTTTTTTTAATATAGGAAATTTGGAAAATCTGGTTTGGAGGGCATAAATGTATGTTTAGTAGGGCTCCAATGGTTCAAGGTTGATTGAGTTAGTGTGAAACAAGCAAACATTTGATCAACATTCCCCACATTTAACAATACTTATAGGATGATGAGACTCCATTTTGCTCTTTGCCCAAAGCTTAATATGAAATTATTGCTCATAAGGTGACTAAGCAATCATGGGCTAGTAGACTGAGTGCCTTCCACCATTAAGGAAACGAGACCAAATGACTTGAGGAAGACTACCTTAACATTCTTAAACAAAAAAACTAGAAAAGTGGTTAAAAAAAGCCTCTACTCATTGGATCATACTCTCCTATTTACTCTTTTCTTCATCTATAAAATATTTTAATTTTTTGAACTTTAAAATTGTACACAAAAAAATGAGTTTAAGATAAGATAATAAATAACATTTGATTAACACAAAATATAGTGTGTGTATTAAGAACATAAAGACCATGCGTCCACGAGTCGGATTTTCAAAATTTTTATCAAATAAAAAGTTGGGGTAAATTATAATTTACCTCCTTGTGATATGTCCATTTCAAAATTTAGTACACAAAGTTTCAATTGTTACAATTATACCTTAAAAGTTTGGATGAAAATGAAATCATTATGTTTCCAAATCTAACAATTTTTCCACGCGTGTGGGACATGTGAGCAATTTTATATAACTAACTTGACGAAATTACCCCTCATAGATCCAACTACGTTTCATTATCAATAACAAAAGTAACGTAAAAAAATTATATGTTGGAAGAGATGAACTAACTATTGATCCACCGTGAGAGATCGGAGCTTGTTATTGGAGATCCATCGTCCCTGTTTGGCATCAGCATGCTCGTCATTTGGCTCATCATGCTCGGCTTCTTCGTACTTTTCAAGCTCTTAATGACTTTATATCATTAAGAATTGAGATTTTGGATTTTCACAAACATTTGATGGTTAGTTTAAAAAATAATGAATTCAGAATTAGGAAAGGCATTTGTGCATTTCGTTGTTCTGTATGAAGTTGGCAAATATATATATGTTTTTTATTTATTGTTCTATTTCTACTGTTCTTTATGTTGAATATATAAAGCTCCCATTATTTTCTTTCATTGTTAGTTAGTGATGGTTGTGAATTTCAGTTTCTTTCTCTCAATTTGTATTTTCAGATTTGGATATGTATAATTTTTTCATGTTGGTAAATAAATATGTGTTATGATATTGAGGTTTAGAGATTGGAAGATGAAGTTAGGTTATGATTGGTTGCTGAGAAAATGTGAGAAAAATGAAAGAAAATGTAGTTGATTGATGACAAAACTCATGTCAGCACAACACATGCACTTTGAAGTATAAGAAGAAGAAAAAAGGAAGAGGAAATCAATGGGTAAATATGTTAATAAAATACAAAATCTATCAATTTGGATAGAATCTTAATAGTTTCATTTTAGTAAAAACTTTAGGAGTGTAAATGGAGCAATTGAAACCTTGTAAACTAAATTGTGAAATGGCCAAATCACATGGGTAATTGTAATTTACCCAAAGTGTTATTTGTTGGAACACATATTGAGAGAATTTCTGACAATAGAGCTTTGGGTTCACCCACTTGTGTAGAGTTGGATCTGAGTCAAACAACTACTGTTGAGTTGTTGTATTATAGAGGGGACAAGTCAAGAGAAGGTACCGGTCTTTGAGATTTGCCAACCGTAGAGGACTGGAATCTCCTTAAAGAGAGCGAAATATCTGCGTCTCAGTCCAATTTGTATTGAATTATTTTTTATTCCTTATATTTTTATTATAATTTTTTGTATTATTCACCAACATTATTAAATGATGTAACATGATAGTGTAATATTTAATCCAAACTTGTTTTTATTTTAATGATGTGGAACCCCAACCCCACCTTTGGTGGACCCACGGTAAATCTTAGATCCCTATCACCTCTTATAAGAGATAAATACCTCTTTAATCCGTGGTGTTTGTATATGAAGTGGAAGCATCCCAATAAATACATGTATACATGCACACACGTGAATACATATATGATAAGTGAATAATAATTTATAACTATAATTTCAAGACTGAATAATAATTGAAATGCAAAACTTCCGATAAAAAAACAAGAAGGAAGCAAAACTTAAAATTACATTACCAACTTTAAAATCTTGCAGACGAATATGGACAATAATCCACTCTAGTATCCAAAACGCTCCACAACGGGAAAACCATTTTGGTCAATCTTGTCTTGTAGTGGTCCGTATTTCGTAACGGTCGATACGTACATGGTTTTCCAAAAATTAAAATTAAAGGAAGGCTTACTAATGTTTACTGTCTTTGTCCCCACAATTCTAAACATAGCAAAATGTACTGGACTACTGGTTAGTATATCTTGTATAGTATTAGAATAATCATAAAAAATTTAAAACCATTTTTTATATAGGTATAAGCTTGTGAAATAATTGTATTTTATCATTACACTTGGTAACGTTTTGAAGAATTTAAAAACAATACACATACCTATATATATTTCTGCTAGTTAAAAATTTAAATAAAATAATTTACACTTATATAACAAGCTCACAACAAATAATATAAAATTTTCTTATCATTCATATGCATTTATATGAATAATAATATAATAGGTAAATAAATTTGTAGTTTATCAAATAAAAAAAAAAAGGTAAATAAATTTGTAACAATAAGAAATAGATATCACTAGTAAATGGTTTGATTGAGGCACGATTATCTTGTTCTCTTAAGACGTTTTACGCCACCGCGGGAGAATATATATATATATGTACATCTTAATTGGTGCAACAAATTCATTAGTACGCCGCTCTAGGATACAATAACTCAGCTACATAGGCTGTAAACTCCATTCTTTACACACAAAATAACTTATACAAATATACAATCTATACAAATTTTTAGCATTTATCATTACATTTTTGTGGATATACTATATACTCACAAGGCTTTCTAAGTACACTTCTCAATAGTACTAAGATTCCTTTATATTTATATAGAGATAAAACACATATAAATTATTATATAAAACATTAATCTGCTGTTCATATGTTCATTCCAATGTTTTCCCTATATCCTCAACAGTTGAACAGTTTGAACCATCTTAGGAAACAAATGTTTATGAATGGAGAATATTCATGCCTAGCTAAGAAGGCTAGGCTTTTTCTTGAATTATTCAAGGAAAATTACACTCGTTCACACTTCACACATTGAAAATTGGGAATTTTCCATCACGAAAACGTTTTCCAGAAGATTAAGACAGCCTAATAAGCTCTATATATCTCGAAAAAACTATATACCAAAATGTATTTCTAAATACTTTTCTTTTCTTTCACAAACAAAACCTTTGGATTTGCATTTGGACCTACTATTGAAGGACAATGTAAAATTATAGAAAGACTTGAACTTCTTCATGAAAAGAGATTTAAAGCAAAAACTCATTAATCTTATAACATTCAATGAAACATGTTTTTTTTAAAGCAATTTATTGAAACTTTTTAATTCAATTGTATCTTCTCCACAAGATGCAAGTATCCATACAACTCATAAAAGAGAATAGCTTGTAATCTTCTATACATATTAAAATTCCTTCTAAGTTCTAACACATTTGACTATTTGTTTGGCATAATTGATCTTTGATCCCTTTACCTCTTTCCAATGGACCTGCCAAAGTAGTTTTCAAAATTATTTTCACAATATTTCTGGCACTTTTGGCTTCTTGCTTCCAATTTACATGGCACATTTTGTCTCACTTGCCAACTTGATCAATTGTGAAACGTGTGATAATTAAAAAACACAGAGCAAGGGCAATACAGTCTTCTCAAATCTCAAACCCTCCACTCACAATCAAAAGCAGGGGTGCCCCAGTTGACTAAAACCCCAAAAGAAATTTTTTTAATAAAAAAATAGAAAAAGAGAGAAACAACAAACACAGTGTGGGGTTGGGTTGAGATGAGCTGTCCTACTGCATTAGATGCTTTATCTGATGCTTACCTGTATTGTCTAGCTGCTTGCTGCCCTGGACTCACATATTTACAATTATGCCACTTCTTTAACAAACACCTTATTGGCTTAATCACAATTTACAAAACAAATTAGCATCGATAGTGAGTGTTCAATGTTTACGGGAAAGGCTTGGGTCCAGTGCACGTTGAGATGCTGTCATATATCCAAAAACTGTGCACTGGACCCAAGCCACTTCCAATGTTTACTACCATGCTTATGGGTTAGAAAAGTCTCATTTCTTGATATTATGGACTCCAAAACTGTTTCTCAACATTAATAAAAATAAGGGACGGATAAAACCTAGGTACAGTTCCTTAGGTCAAGTACTTTAGATTCTTAGTTGAATTCAAATACATTGAATTTAAATATTCTTGGAAAAGATAACATTGTTTGTGTTTCATTAGTTAATGCAATCATGTATTTGAATTCATTTGAGGAATCTAATATACCTAACTTAAGGAACTGTACCTAAGTTTTACTCATAAGAGAGTTCATAAGAGAGTGAGAGGGGTTGGGTAAAAAAGTGTTCTGATTTGTCACTGTACAATACAAGTTTTAAAATTTTGTATCTTAGAAGACAATATTGACCCTATTTCAGACCACTTTGGTAAAAAGTAGTGAAGGACAACTTTGGTTTTATAGTATTTTTGTAAGAGGTGCTCCAAAAAAATTTCTACTAGGGATAGTAAACTAATGATAGTAATATTTGTGTGTAAAAAAACAAAGGCCAATTTTTGACATTCCTTTTACGAGACCCCACGAGTGGGCTTCTGGCTTCTCTGCTTGCTTTTTTCCTCTTCTCCAAGGTCCCCCTCTTACTTAACCCACTCTCTCTCTCTCTTTTTCTCTCTCTTGCAGCTCAGAAAGACAACAGTCAATCACGAACCAAGAAAGAACCCCACAAACTCTTAGTCCTAATAAGGTCCAAACCCTGCAAAGATTTCAACACTCTTTTTCTCTCTCTAAAAATTTGAGTTTTGGAGGAGGAAAGAAAGTGAGAGATGGGGTTGATGAATCACACTTGAACCCAAGAAAAGAAAGACCCATCAAACCCCACCTCCTTATCCCCACACCCCCCACCCCACTCTTACCAAATGGAACTAACAGATTTGCAAACCAACAAACAAACCAACAACAATAACAACACCACTCACCACCACCATCACCACCACCAAAATCAACACCAACTCCACCATCACCACCACCAACACCAACAAAATCAAAATCAAAATCAGTCTTCCTCATCTCCCCATCTTGTGGTTCCTTTTGATGGCAGATCAGGAGGACCCTTCATGGGGTCCATCTCCATCCAAGCTGGTCTCACCACCACCACCACCCATGGTGGTGGTGGTGGTGTCTCTTCCTCCTCCACTTCCTCCTCCTCTCCTTCCTCCTCTTCCTCCTCCACTTCCACCTCCACTGCTCCACCTCACTTAGTCGATGCTTCACTCGCCATCGCCACCAGATCCGACTCACACCCATCAACCCGATCCGCTCCCCTCCTTGACTCCATTAAGAAAAACCAACAATTATCCATATCACCCATTGCAACAACCACAACAGCAATAACAGCAATAACAGCAACAACAACAACCACAACAACAACAACAACACCCCCGGTCAAGCGATCCACCAAAGACCGCCATACCAAAGTAGACGGCCGAGGCCGTCGCATCCGAATGCCAGCAACATGCGCTGCAAGAGTCTTCCAATTGACAAGAGAATTGGGTCACAAGTCCGATGGTGAGACCATCGAATGGTTGTTACAACAAGCTGAACATGCAATCATCGCCGCAACCGGCACCGGCACCATCCCGGCCAATTTCTCCACTCTCAACGTCTCGCTTCGAAGCAGCGGTTCGACTCTCTCGGCCCCACCTTCGAAATCGGCACCTCATTCGTTTCATGGCGCTTTGGCTCTAGCTCACCACCCTTATCATGAAGAAGGGTTTGCTCATCACCCAGCTTTCTTAGGCTTTCATCAACAACAACAACAACAACATCATCATCATAATCAGCAGCATCTAATGACAGCAGATCAAATAGCGGAAGCTCTTCCAAGCGGTAGCGGTGGTGGTGGTGAAAGTGGTGGTGGAGATTCCACTGAGAATTATATGAGAAAGCGGTTCAGAGAAGATCTATTCAAAGAAGATAATCAATCTCCACAAGGTGAAAGTGGTGGTGGAGGTGGTGATGAAGACTCTCCTTCAGCAAAGTCTTTCAAGAGTGGCTTACAACAATTATCCAAACAACAACAACAGCAAGAAGCTGTTGCGGCAGGATCTTCAGGACTACTTAGGCCTTCGAATATCCTGCCCGCCACTGCCATGTGGGCAGTGGCACCAGCACCAAGTAGCGGTACCGGTAGCACGTTCTGGATGCTGCCGGTAACCGCTGGTGGCGGTGGTGCATCTGTACCCACCGCCACTTCCGGTGCTGGTCCATCGGAATCATCCCACATGTGGACTTTCCCCGCAGCGCCAACCGCGAGTGGGAACACATTGCAAGCGCCATTGCATTTTATGCCAAGGTTTAATCTTCCGGGTGGTCTGGAATTCCAAGGGAATAATAATAATAGAGGGAGTCCTTTACAATTGGGGTCCATGTTAATGCCACAACAACCTTCTCAGCATCTTGGACTAGGAGTGTCTGAGTCCAATTTGGGAATGTTGGCTGCTCTTAATGCTTACTCTAGAGGTGGATTGAATATGAATTCTGACCAGCAAAACCATCCATTGGAGCAGCATCATCAACACCAACCTCAAGGTACTGATAGTGGAGATGAAGACCCAAATAGTTCTCAGTGACGACAATCTGAATTAAATACGAGTTGGGTTAGTTGCTCTTATACTATATCAATTTATGTAAAAAAAAAACAGCTTGGTTTTCTTCAATTTTTTTACATTTCATTATATGGGAGAAGGAGCTAGAGGTTGTTGGCTTTGTTTTGCAGATTTGGAAGTTTGAGTTTGTGATGAGTTGAGTTCTTGAATATTGCAAATGGACCATCGTCTGTGAGAAGAGAGGTTGCTAGTTCTCATTGTAGTGTTATTTGAATTTTTTGAGTTTTTGGATTTTTTTCTAGATTGATGTGGAGTTTGAGATGTAATTTGTTAGTTTGGTCCAAAGGGACTAAGGAAGAAAAAAAAAAAAAAAACAGGCAGAGAGAGATTGTATAGGAGGATATTTGTTCGTGTTTACTAGTATTGTTATTATTGCTTTGTTTGTATGAGAAAATGGGAAACAAGCAAAATGAAAAACGAGTACAAGGAATTAAATTAAAGAGAAGTACTCTGGTTTTTGGTTAATAGCATGTAAGAGTATGAATTTTTTTAGGGTAAATATTGTTTCACGTTTTCTGATAATATGGATATATATTCACAGTTTATGATTTTTTATAATGCATCTTATTTCTCTCACATAACTTTCAAAATACAATAAGGAAAAAAAAAAAAAAAAAAAAAAAAAAAACCAGTTTTACTATTAATATTTTTGAGCTGGATGGGAAGAGGTTGCTAGATAAATAGAACTAATGCCTGTGAACTGTGAAGTGGTGAAGTCACATAGAAATGGGAAAAGAGCAGATAGGACAATGAAAGAAACTCGGCAGCCAACTAATCCTTTACATGTATGTGAAAGAGAGAGAGATCCAATGACGTAGAAATTTATCCTGAAAGACTTTAAAGTTTAAACAAACAAGCTTACCATCGCTTTCTCTCTGTTGCTGTAAAGACAGATCCAAAGGGCATGTCTGTTGGGTTTACCTCCTACTTTTAATTTTCACCTCTTCCTGTCAGCTTTGTAAAAACTATTTTATTTAAATGCTTATATTTATATGCATGTAGTTCTTTGTACTAAATTTTTTTTAGTTAAATTACTAATTTTGGTTTTTTAGTTATGGAGCAAACTTCAATTTGATCTCTCATCACTTATCAATTATGTCAATTCCGTCCCTCAAATTTTAAGATCAAGACAATTTTATCCATTTGTTTCATAGCTTTTGATAATGGTGTAGATGAAAGTAGTTATGAAGCGTCTAAGACTTTTAATGGAGAGGAGTTCAAAGGATGAAAATCATGAAATTGACTTTTATTTTGAGAGTTGATCCCAAATTGATCTAACCCAATTAAACTTTACTCATTATAAAAATTTGATCCAATGCTCTAGTGCATAAGTATTGGACATGAAGACAACAAGTTATCTCTTTTGGATATAAATCGTGTCCTTGTCGTGTTCACTATATTGAAGCATTGAATGTAAGTCAAATCTCTTTGCTTAATAATTGAAGGATGGAATTAATAATGTAACCCATATTTTTTGTGCCCTGTATACAAGAAAAGTAGAGTATATTGTTGGAAGAATTTAGTTGTTACCTACCTTTATAAATATTTGAAGAAGACGTATAACTATTAGAGCTTTTTAAATTTCAAGACTAAAATAAAATCTACCCCAAAATTTCGGGTAATTATATTATATTCCGGGAGTATATTAAATGCGTATTCCCTCCTCTCACAGAAGTCGTGGGTCCCGCTAATTAAATTCATGGTGGGATCCACCACTTCTGTGAGAGGAGGGAGTATGTATTTAATGTACTCCCGGAGTATGATATAATTTTTCCCAAAATTTCAGGATCACAATATATTTTATACTAATAATTAGGCATAATATTAAATATACAAGATATTTTTAGCCGCTTTCCTCATTAGCATTTTCTTAGGCACAAAACAATGTCTTTTAAGGCAGACTCACATTTGCATTTGCTGGATATCTTCCTGATTTTCAGCCTTCAGGAAGATTACATCATTACAATACTTGGACGGTGTATTGTTTAATATGTCCATCATTTTTAACACAAAGTTATTAAATTAATCAACATAGGAAATTCTAAAAAATCATTTGGATTTTGTACAAATTATATCAATAGAAAAATAAATTTATGAAGTGAAAGGGATAACAACCTTGCGTTAAAGCCCAATATACGGAGGATGACTTTTGCTTTGACATGAAAAATCAAATTCAGATGACCATATGCATGTAGACACAAATTTTTCGTTGCTTAATAATTTTTTCCCATTTATATATTCTTAGTTTCTTACATAATTTGGGGTTTGAAATAGGATCTCTAGGTTTTTCAATACATACATAAAAACTATGAATTGTCTGTGTTTCTTGAATTCACTCCTTGGTCTCCCTTTTCATTTTCTTTCCATTTTTTTTTAGGTACGAATTTTCTTTCCCATTTAAAAGCATACATCACATCAGTGACAAAAAGATAGGGTATCTATGTAGATAAGAAGCATTTATTATAAGGGCATCAATGTAGATAAGAATTAAGAAGCATATAATATAAGAGAATTCCTTTTACCAAATTCTTGAGCATTTGCAAACTTAAAAATGGACAGAATTTTATATGTTACACTCATCACACATCCAGTTTTGGAGAACTATGATGAAAATCATTTCATGCTACTAAAATTTTCTATATCTTTTAGCCAATTAAGTCTAAATACAGTTTAAGCACCATGAATATGTGCACAAAAATCCAATCTAAATTAAGAATTAAATGAAGTTGGGTTTGAATCATTGCCACAACTCACAACCAAGTTCAAAACAAGTATATTCATTACTACCTTTGAACGCTTCCAATAGAGTGGTTCTAGTCAAGTAGTGATATTCTTTTTAGTATCGAAGACAGGATATTGTGTTTCTACTTCATAAAATTACCATTCGAGTGGGGTTTGTTTTTCTCTTGTTCACGTTGACCAGATTGTGCTACACATGTCTCACCACTGAACATGTAGATCCACCTGATCAATGAATACTTACGAAACCTTCCCTCATTGACAGAATCTTCCACTATTGACACTTGAAAAAGCACCTTCCAAAGCTCCATATAGAAAAATTGGCAAAATTTGAAAATTATATTGTATTATAATGTTGGGATACACCGTTTAATTAAAAATCATATCTAAATTAAAAATATATGAACAAGATCTAGTTACAGTTTTACTACGTAATAACTTATAAGATCATTCACGTGTATTATTTAAACAAATCGCATGACTTATTAAATAGATACGTTGATGGTAGTTAAACTTTGTTAAAAAAAAATATATTAATATTTTAATTAAAAATTAAATAATAAAAATAAAATAACAAACATTATGAACTTGGTCTAAATTGCACCTTAAGTCAACCTACCCTATTTTCAATATAGATTATAGACCCTAGTTTTGAGTTGTAATAGACAAAACAAAACTTAACTTTCATCCTATTTTCAAGAAATTTTTTCTTTAAAAAAAAGATTGTCCGAAGCATATTCACTAAATAAGTTCATAACCTTTCCCGCTTCCACATTTTTGTGACATCGGCTAGTGTTCCACTAATCCCGTAATTTCCGCGACCAAAAGCTACCATTGGGATTAATATAGTATTAACTTTCTTTCTTTTTTTTTTTACAAATAAAATATTAACTTTCTAATTAACAAAAAAAATGTAATAAAAGTACACATTTTGACCTTTATAATTAAAATAAAAATAAATAAATAAATGTAATTTGAAAAGAGTGTGTTCAGATTACTGATTAAGGAAATTAGTCAAATTAAATAAGAGTAAGAGTGGGCTCATCATGATGAGTGATCTGTAAAGTGCATTGACGGCCAGGATGATTCTGTCTTGGCTAGCTCATGGTCACGAAGCTTCTTGGTTTTGGTATATATCAAAGTTCGACGCGCTTCACGTGCTCCAATCATGGAGATCATAAGTGCGGATTTGGTAAGAGTGGAGAGAGAGACAAAGCGCGTGGACTTAGAAAAGAGAGGTGACAGTGTGACATTCCCATACATACACATTCCCTCTCAAAATCTTTGCCCTCACTTTTTCAAGATTCTTTTTTAGAAAAATAAAATAAAATTATGTCTTTTAATTTTTTATTCTCAAAATGTGAATGGTTAATTAGTGCAATTTTTTCATTTTCTTGTTTTTGTATTAACTAGTCATAATCCATGCAAAACACGAGAAAGTTCAACATAATAAAGTTTTTTTTTTTTCCTCTAATTGATAATTATTAAAAGACATGTATTTTTATTGTGTTTATATATAGAATATATTTAGTATTAGACATTTATTATGATTGTGTTTTATATATGGAACAATATATTATTTCTATTAAAGAAAATATGATGTGTTAAAATTCTAATGGAAGGTTTAATTATAAAATAAAATTTAAATTTAATTTGAAAATGTATATTCAAATGATGATGCGTAAAATTGTGAGATCTCAAAAACTTATGTGGTGCAATATTATAAGTTCAACCAAAAGTAAAAAAAGATTTCAGTTTTACATTATAGTATAGATGAGGTGAGACCTCTCTACTAAGAGTCTTTGTATTAATGACGTGGAACCTCTCTACTAAGAGTTGAACCTAAGATATTTGAAATTTACAGTTCGATCAAGCCTGCTATTTTATTTTACCATTGAGACATCTTGGGTGTGCAAATTTTATTTTATTTTTAATGATGTGGAACCTCTATGCTAGGAATCAAACTCGAGATGAGAATTTTAGTTCGACCAAGTCCACTCTTTTACCTATGAGTCAACTCGGGTGGGGGTAATTAGTGCATTATTTTTATACATAGTATAATGAATGGTACATGACCGTTTTATAAAACTTGTACAAAACTATAAATATGTAAGAAATATTTGTTACAAACTTGAAATATATTCAATTAATTAGGAAAAAATTACACAACCCCAATATTTGGCATAATTCATTATGCTAGATTTACATGAAATGACACTCCTCATGGGCATGAAGATAAACTGCACAAGGGTGCATCTGTGAATTTTAATCTCGTCTTTGGGTAGTAATTTCAAGTTCGTGTTTCATCCTCTCTGTCGTACTAATAATATCTCTTATGTAGTAGTTTTTTTTTGTTAAAATATTGTTTTCATCTTTAAAGTTTGTATGAAGTTCATTTTGCATTGAACTTTAAGACGTTTGTTTTACGTTTCTAAATTTTGAAAGTGTTATACTTTCCATTCTTAAAGTTTAGAAAAGATCTTTTTTTTGCCTTCAAACTATTGAAAAAAAGTTGTTTAAAATGTTTAGAGAGGAAAAACGAACTTTTTAAAATTTAAGAACGAAAACGAATTTCATGCAAACCTTAAAAACAAAAAACAATGTTTTAACCAATTTTTTTTAATATCACTCTAAAAAGTATCATGTTTAACCTACTCCAGTGATACAACTGTCTCACCCACACACAGTGCCACTACGAAATACACTGCAATCCCGCTCCTTTTATGGAGATCTATCATCTATATGACCCAATTCGACCTCACTATAAAAAGCATGCCATCTGATGCATACCAAAAACAATAATACCTCTCAAGAACTAACTTTACACCTGTTAGGCAAGCCACCGATTTCTTGTTAAATGCTAAAACACAGTAACATAGTAGTAGTGACATTTGAGTTATGTATTCAGGTGTTATGCATAAAATTCTTCAATCCAGATTCTATATTATGTTATGATCTTTAGTGGTTTTGGTGTATCCCATGCCTATTTTAGAGTCAACTTGCATTTTTCATTAGGCCTATTGCAATGTTTAGTTAGGTACTACTTGTGAATCAATGAATACTACACCCTTGCAGAATGACTTGAGTTTAAGTGATGCCTAATTGGCTGGAACATGCATATGCAGGTGCAGGCAGTGCTACTCCTACTGGGGGGTTGTGACATACCCAATAGTGTCCCTAGCTGTCAGTTTCTGCTACAACAGAATAGCAGGGTATTCTTCTGAAAAAACTGCTTTGCTCTTTGATAATTTTTGTTAATGTTTCCTTATTTATTTTATTTTATTTTTGTTTTTTATGAAATTTACTACATGATACAGGACAACCTTTCCTGTCTGGAAGAGAAATGTGGGCCTTTACTAATCTATATTTCTAGTGATAAAGACCATTACTTAATGCTACTCTTCTTTTTCTTTCCTAAATGTTCATCGGACCATTTATTATTTTGTGTGCATTGCGGCAGATATTTAGCTGGAGAATCTGGAGTGACCAACAGAAATGAAAAATTGGGAGAGGACTTCACCCAAGTCCAAGGAACTGAAATTTATACCAGTAACACATCCATCAATTCCACTCAAAAACCATGTAAATGACCCACTTATTTTATTCATTAGACAGAAACTACTCATCTATGACTGGTACAAAAGAATATCAATACCGTCAAATCGACAGTACAACTTGGTTTTTTGGAGAAAAGTGTCGTATCAATCTAGTAAGAACACAAAGAAAAACACATTTTTATAACTGAAAAACCCAAAAAGAAAGAAAGGAAGAATTATATATATTTAAAAAATTATGCTTTTATAAAGCTCATATTCCTAAAATGGTCCTAATCTGATCTGGAGGGTGCCTTGCCAGTGACTTGGGGTCCGGATAGCCATTTTCAGGATCCATGATTGCCTTGTATATAAGCTCATAAGCTTCAGCCAGTGATCTAGCCACCTGGATACAAGCTTCTGAACGCAGCTTTGGAACCTGCATCTGCTCAAATTCTGGCAGAGAACTCTCACTTCCCAAAATAAGCCCAAAGAAAGCCTTCAAGGACTCTGAAAGAGAGGCAGGAGTTGTGTCCTCTAACTCTGCTAATGGGGACCTAGTTATTGTATTGCCAGCCTCCTTGTTGAGTGAATTATGGAAGTGAAGCATCTTTTGTGACAAGCCACACCTTCTTAAGATGGCCTCAACTTCTTTTTCCACAAGGACACGCATGTGATTATCTATCATTGCTCCCAGGTTCTTCACATATTCAGCCGCAACCTCATGTCCATATAATGGTTGTTGAATGGAACTCAAGCAGTTGATGAGGAAGATCTTGGAAGGAGTTTCATTATTCTGCTCAAATCCATGATATCAAGCATTTTAATACAGAAGCAATAAAGAAAATTTTAACCAAAATCAAATTATTACATCAGATTATTTTGGACATGCAAATCAAAAACGTTTTGTCAATAACAAAGGGATACATATATAAGATCACTTTCTGGATAGAAAAGTAACGCATGTTATTCTAAATAACATGCATGTTCATTCTTCCCATCAAAAATTACAACGGTAAGAGAGTCGAGAACATCTTAGGATTGGCATGGGAATGTTTGAAATCTAGCAAACAGAAACACATAGAGAGGACACGAACCATCAAGACTGAAGCACAAACCTGGGAGGATGGAGTAGAGCTGCTGCTTGACAAGATCGCATCAACTGATGATTTACTTATATGTCCTGAGTCAGAATTCATTCTACTTCTTCTTGATGAATAACCAGAACCTTTGGACTTGTGGGCCTCTGCTGCTTGCTCACACATCTGCAGTTATTGCAAGCAAGAAATTTTATTTATAATATTGCATACACAAAAGAGATAATAACAGATATCAAATTTTGAACTGAAGTGATAAAACAAAGAAGTGAAGATTGAAGAACTAATAACCATATGTAGTCTTTTACATCATCAAACCAGTTTTTGTAAAACTGAGCAACTTAGTTCGACCTGTTTCATATCCAGAATACAATTTGATATAGAGAAAGCAATAAGAAAAGAAATTTCTCATTGCATGCTTTGCATTATGATGACATGATCTGATGCAGGACAAGGGGTGGGGAAATAGAAATAAGGGAAAAAAAGAGAAAACAGGACAAATGCCAAATTCAAAAATAAAATCTGGTATCTCAAAAAAAAAAAATATGAATAATTTTGGCTGTGCTCCCGGCATCATGATCAAATAGGTTTACTCCGCAAGTTTGGCTCAAAAGTCTCAGCATGCAAGCATGAGCCTTAAGTGAGCTCTCCTACTTATAGGCAACACTTGTTTGCAATTGCAGGATCTTTTATTTTATTTTATTTGTAGCACTTGTTTGCAGGATTATACTATGCTACAACGACAAGCTCCTGAACATTGAAAATGTGATCTATATAAGATGACATTTACTAAAACATCATTTACACAGAAAAAAATCTGCCACTTTGTTAAAGCATCATGAAAATTAGCAAGCATATGGCATTTACCAGAAATTACGAAAAACACACCTGAATAATAGGATCAAGTAAAGCAGATATCACTGGATCAAAATCAGTCTTCTTCTCTGAAGCAGGAATCATCATACTGTTATGGGTCTGAATTATTTCAAGAAGCACAGAGATCCCTTCTCTTACTGCTGGTGGAGGGGAAAGATCAACAGCAACAAGGGGAGGATACCGTAAAAGCTTTTCTCCTCGAGTTTTCAGAATATCAAAAAATGTTTTCTGAGTAGCATCCTTGAGTGTCCAAAGAGTATTACAGAGAGCTGTTTCTCTCCCAAGTAAATCTGATATCTAGAAATAAAACACATAGTTATAACAAAGCATCTGGGACAATTAGTATATCAATAAAAGAAAAGAGCTCAACTCACAGTGTAGCTGTAAAACTCCAGGGTATTACTGAGTTTATATGAGATTATAAGACTAGGTTGAGACTGCAAAACTTGTTCAACTCTCACTTTAAATGGCCGACAAACCCCTTCAAAAATTCTATCTAGAACAAATGTCAAGTCGGAATCTGTCTTGCCAGAATCGCTCTCCAGGCTCTTGGAAAATCGGTTTGCAGTTGGTCCAGTATCTACCACAGCATCAGGATCTAGTAACGCAAGAACAAGCTCTCGTTCAGATGCTAAGGCCTGCATAAAAAGCAATAAAACACAATTAACATTTATATATATATATATTTTAAAAAGGCACCATTAGAGTAGGCCAGAACCAAACACCAGAAGGCATTAATGTCACACCTGATGCAGCCAACCTAGCATGTCCCCCACATATCGTAAGGGATCATGAGCATGCACTTCAATAGGCCGAGGCAATCCACCTGGTCCTCCACGTGTAAGAGCACTTATAAACCTTCTAAATAATGCATTATGCCTCATATTTGCCACCTGAAGAGTTAATTAATACACATTTTTTATGACAAGCTGCGAGAAAGAAACCATGAGGCATGTTACATTTTTGAGTTACTGATCAGCAAGCTATTCACTACATAATTACCTCTTCTGCACAATACTTGAAAAGGACAGGCCGTTCCTTGAGGCAGCGAACTGCTGTCTTCAAAAGTTCACTAACTTCAGGATTATCAGTGTTGCCTAATTTCCTACACTCTGCCTGGACCCACCTAGAAAAAAAAGAAGAAAAAAATAAGAGATATATGTATGATCCAATCTATCCAATCATTTGATGCAAGAAGTACGAAGAAAATTTTATTTTAATTTAGTTCAATAATTTGGCTTTCCTAAGTCAATTAGAATTAAGGTTTAGTCCTAGAAGTCTATATAAACACACTATTGTATTCCTATGCAGACAATTTGCTTGCTTAATAAGATTTCTTTTCGGAATTTTTAAAATGGTGTGGTGTTGACTCCAGCCAACCTTAGGTGCCAACTCCTAGGTTTTTACCTTTTCTTTGTTTCTTTATTACAATTTTCTTTCAGCGTTTGTCTCGCATGAAGTTTTGGTATCAGAGCTTGTTGTTCTACATCATCACTTCACAACTATGCAAATTGAAAGAGACATTAAATTGAAGAAAGATTCGGAGAGAGGGCAAAAAGGATCCTGATTGAGATTTGCAGAGCAAGAGAAAGATGAGGGTTTTGATACAATCATTTATTGAGAATACCTTAAGGCTGAAGAGAAACTAAGCATATAACTGGAACGGTTAATGAAAACAAAGGGAACAACAATGACAGATCAATAAAGATCTGATTTCTCAAAAAAAAAAAAAAAAAACAATGACAGATCAACAATGAAACACTTTAAGAGAAAGCCGTGCAACCAGAGTTGTGAGAGCATTTTTCACTAAATGAAATGAAAGCACCATCAACTACATGGAGAGTGTGGAGCCTACTTTCTTTTTCGTCTTTTTTTTTTTTTGATAACGTAGGGAACCTTTCTAAAGAAGAGCCCTATGTATGTGCAAGATGGATGGGGAGACTATTGATCATTTATTTTTACATTGCCCTGTGGCCTAAGATTTATGGTCCTTCATGTTCTCATTGTTTGGGGTACATTGGGCCATGCCTTGGAAGATTATGGATCTGTTATCTTGCTGGCAAGGCAGCTTCAAGAGGCAGCAGAGCCCCGAAATCTGGGCTGTGATCTTGCATTGCCTTTTGTGGTGCTTATGGAGGGAAAGAAATTCCAGGATTTTTGAGGACTGTGATAGAAGCATTCTTGATCTCAGATTACAACCGGGTTGTTTTCATTCCATACTCTCTTAGAATTTCTAGATCATTGTCACTTTAGCAACTAATTGTATGTTTCTACAAGTTCATATCTAGTGCATTTGTAGTTCATTCTTTTTGATACATTCAATAAAACTTATTACTTATAAAAAAAAAAGAGAGCCCTTTGGACTTGTCTCTAGGCAATAAAACCTACAGGCAACTGATCCCACCCGCCAGAACCAATTGCCAAGTAATCCAGAGGCATTCACCCCTGACAGGCTAAGCAGTTTTTAGCAAAAAGGTTTCATCATGCAGTCATTCCAGCAATAATTGTAAATCTGTTGTTGTTCTACTATACTCATTTTGTAATGTTCCTAATGGTCAAACCCAATTTCGATAATAATTAAAGCTACATATTCTAAGAGAGTAAAATTAATGGCTAATTGTGAATTATTGTACCTGCACAAGCGCTCATACGCTCCTTCTTGGTATACAGCCATCATATCCATGAGCTCCAACCCTGCACGCTGTAGTGAACAAGTATATGGTAAATTAATTATCTTATCAAATTGATCCAAAAGCAAAGAAAGCAAAGTAAAATCAATTACCTGATGATGTGTCCTAAGCAGTAATTTGCAATTGGCATGAATTTGTTGAACATGAGAGAGTGCGTTGAAGAAATTAACATCAAGTTCTTCATCTCTAAGTGCATTAACCTCTTCATTAGAGAGTTGATAATCACGAAGAAAACACGACACAATCTCTTGTCTTTGTGTAGTAATTTCAAGTTCTTGTTTAAGCCTCTCTGTTGTACTAATAATATCTCCTGTGCTACCACTACAACTCTCCAAAGCTTTGGCAATCTTGTCACAGCAATCCGAAAGCGCATTCACTTGCTCCTCCACAAGATCCAATGCCTTTTGGGCCGCATCGGAAGCGTGGAGGAAATCAAGGTTGATTTGGAGACCACGGGTTTCG
Organism: Fagus sylvatica; assembly: GCA_907173295.1. Taxonomy (NCBI): domain Eukaryota; kingdom Viridiplantae; phylum Streptophyta; class Magnoliopsida; order Fagales; family Fagaceae; genus Fagus; species Fagus sylvatica. The sequence continues at coordinate 4,924,982 of OU015763.1, read as the reverse complement.
ATGCTGTACCTTAGATTACGACGAGATCGAGGTGTGTTTTCTGTGTACAACGTTGAGAGTGTTTTGAGGGAGGAGACCAGATCTGGTGACTCTGTTCTGCATTCCAACACCTTCTTCAGCTTCCGTGACAGCCCCGTTGCCACTGCCGTCCCCATTTTCTTCTCTTTCTCTCTCTCTCTCTCTGCTAATGCTAGATCCCTTCTATCACTAATACAAATTCACCATTTTCCCAATCAGAGACTCTACCTTAGATCTCAAACCACGAAACAGACCCTAAGAGAGAGAATATTTTTTTAGTCTGATACGTTTGTTATTTTATTTTATTTTATTTTTAAATCAATTTTATTTAATTTTCAATAAGATAAATAATTAGAGTGACAATCGTTCTTTGTGAAACTAGACTTGTTACATCATTTTTTTAATAAATGATAATCTATTTCAAAATTTCTAAAGTAATTCACAGCTCCAAAAATGGACCCAAGTAGAGTGTTAATTATTTTGACAATTTTAAAGATATAGTGCTTTTCTTAAAAATAAAGGGTGTCAAATATAATTTCATTATAAACTTGAGATGTTAATATAATTTATCGTTTTCAGTATTACAATAAATATTTTACTTGAGACTTTTTTTTTTTTTTTTTTCCAATATATTAGAATGAATATTTTATATTTAGTCTAAAATGTATTCTTTTTAAATCAATTTTATTTAATTTTCAATATTAAAATTAATATTTTATTACAAAATGAATTTTCTTATAATAAAGTGGCCACCATGGGCATGTGACCCTTTTCGTTAGATATAATTAACGAAATGTTAACGTATGAGTCAATTTGACCAATTCTTTAATCATAAGGGGTGAATAACACAAAATTGAAGTTGAGACGTCTGAGATTTATAATTTGAACAAGCCTGTTCTTTTGCCATTGAGGCACATTGGGTGTGCAAATTTTTATTTTTATTTTTTAATGATGTGGAATCTCTTTGTTAGGAGTTGAATCCAAGATGAGATTTTTGGCCGAAATACTAATCTAGGTTTTCTTTCTCATGCTCTAAAATTTGATTGTTTTTCTCATTGAATTCAATGTGGGGTTGTTGGATTTCTTTCAGAAGATATCGAATATTTTAGCATTATAGATCAAAATATAACTAGAGAAAGCAAATACAAACCCCTTAAGAAAGGAAATCCATTTCTCTCAACTGACAATCTCTAGAAAACAAAGGTGCACACCTAGAAAACAGAGGTGCACACCGAGGAGATGGAGATCCTTCCCTCAAAACATCCACAAGTTGCTCAACCAGCTAAATTATGGGCCAAAGTACTGGCCTCCCTAACAACAAGAGAAGCTAACAAAAAATTTACAGAATTCAGAGCCATCCTAATATCCACAAGAATAGAAGCAATAGACCAATGGGGATCCACTATCGAGCAAGCAATTGAGTTGATGACACTAAGAGCATCACCTTTCAAAAGGAAATCAATATACGTACCCACCATCCTTAATTCATACATTCCAGTGCAAAAAGTGCCACTTTAGCTTCTACTCAAAGTGGGCCACCAAGAATCAAAAGACTTCAACCCATATGTTTAGAACTTTAGCCAATTGGATATAGTGTGAATTGTGTAATTGTTAAAGTCACCAATTATTTTTAAGTGACGTGTATTGTTTTATTGAGCCACTTTTTACACATTACAAAGATTGTATGTTCACCAATCATGACAGGTGATATGGTCCAACATTTCTTTTTTACCACACCAAAAAGAAAAAGAGGGACACCAATTTTGATAATCCTAACAATTTATTTTATCCCAAACAAATTAAACCGAATTCACACCAACAAATAAAGCATCGCTTTCCGCGATGTGGAGTGACTTCATAATCACCATTAACAAAACCAGACAAATGCTTAGCAAAATTATTGATTAGAACTATATATATATTGATCCCATCCAAAAGAGCTGATTTTAACTTTGGTTAGATTAATACAGCCGCGCATACATAAATATGTAGCTCATAAACATTATAAAACATACCATACTAAAGAATACACTTGCAATATATGGTATTTGAAATAAAAATTGACCATATCAATTTTGCAAATATGTCAAAATAAGACCATCACATAATTAGATTAAAAAAAAAAACTTAACAAATTATTATAAGCATCCAATTCAAATTTAAGTGCGAGAAAACATAATATAAAAAATAATCTAATTCACCTAATAAGGATAGTAATTTTCATCATAACAAAAAGCTTGATCAGTAACACTTTGTGCGAAATCGTCACTAACGCTCTCATTCTGATCCCCACGATAATGAGCATTGGAAGAATCCAGGTTAACACCAAAAATTCCTTCAGCAAGTTGTTCTTCATAATTTTCACTACTATAGCTCTGATAAGCATAAGCATAAGCATAAGGATTCGGATAAGAATCGGGATAAGGTTGGTATTCGCTAATAGCAATAGCGTTCGTAGGTGGGACATAACAGAAAGAAGGATTGTTGGATGGATTGTACGGTGGAGGATACATTGGTCTTTCTTCTTCGGAATCATTAGCAACCGCTTCAATGCTTTGTTGAGACACTGGTGAGGGTGGTTCTATGTCTGACTCTTCTTCTTCATGCAATTGAGGTTCATCATTATCTGATGAATCTGATTCGATTTGGGTACTTTCAGGTTTCGGCTGTTTTGATTTTGGTTTTCCTAACAAAGATGAGACAAAAAATACTAAGAAATCAAAAGAACATAATATATTACATATTAGCAAGTCGAAAAGAATAAACTTTGTGAAATACAATGGAAGCACGTGTATAACATATCAAAACAGGACTAACTATGCGTTTGGGCTTTGCCATGAGTCAAATAATCTCTTATTTTGTTGGTTTCAAGTTCATCGAATTATATAAAAAAAAATAAAAATTATACTTTAAAAAAATAAAAACTAGTTTATGTTATATTTTGGTGTGTGTGTGTGTGTTTTTTACCATACTTTCAACAAAAACAATTAATAATAATAATAGCACATAACTAGTGATATTAAGTTAATATGTGTGTATGTATCTTTCTAGAGAGATTAGAGATCATGAAGAAGAACAAAAACAAAGCTTAGTAGTTCATATATATACCAAGTAACCAACGCATTACGGGCTTCAATCCTTTTCCCATCCTTCTTTTCGCGTCAAAGAATCACCTGCAGCTAAGTGAGGTCAGAAAAAAAGTATGTACGAGAAAGATTGAATTGTAGTTCTGGCACAAAAGAAACGCAAATTGACCAAAGAAAAGAAAATTGGGTTTGTCAACAAAGATGTTGACCTCCATGCAAGAACAAATACATATATAATGAAATAACAGTAAGTTTTGAAACACAATAATTTTCATAACAAAATTCACAATTGTCAACATGTCAAATTGTGACTAAAATATAGATTATAAAAAACTTTACTCCAAATAAAAAGGGTGTCCTTTTGCGTAGAAAAGAAAAGAAAAGAATCCTTAACAACTTGGTGGTCATATGTACGTTGTTTTGCATGAAACTTGAAAATCCTTAACAAACTTTGAATTAAGGAGTGCCCAGTGGCAAGAGAAGGAGGTTGAAGGAAGAGAAAAGAAAAGTCACCTAAAATTTTATGTTGCATTGCATGCATGAAGCTGGTAAAAACTATGCTTAAAACTTTGATATGAATGTATACAGTAAGTATGATATGTTATGCATGAACAACGTGAAGAGGAAAAGATAATCAAAAGGGTTTGAACGAGATGGCAGTATTAGTATGATAAAGCACAAACTGGGTGTGTATGGGCAATTAAAAATTACATGTAGCAGAAAAACAATACCTAAGGAGCTGGAGGGAGAGACAACTTTCACCACTCCTTAATTACTCTATTAGCTGCGTTGTCTGTGAACCTTTTGCTTTGCTTTGCTTTTTATAGGTAAAGGTTGCGGTCCGAACCCTAAGGTAATTATAAAACAACCAACTCTTTAAAGTCGGCTAATAATAATAAATACAAAAAAAAATAAAATAAAATTGAGGATTAATCGTGTGACAAATACCTTGAGAAACACTTAAGTGCATGGGCCTTCAAAAATAAAAACCCTCAAAGAAAGTACGTGCATGGAAAATTGAAGATTCAAAGTATCAAATTTTCAAACTTCCAGAATGTTCACTCACAACACTTAAAAATGTTGTGTAGGTCAACAAGCCCCAAGGGGGCATTTGTAGAGAGGAAAATTTTCAACCAACATCACAAATTTCCACATCAGTCCACGTAGTATGTTCAAAAGGGCCAACTATGAAAGTGTTGCGTGGTACTTAAAAGGTCCCATGCATTGCTATTATTCAGGAACTAAAGGAAATCTATCAAGTGTCACTTGATAAAAATTATAAAGAATGTCTAAGAGACAAATCACACACACTGACACCTTCATTCTACATACGTACACCTAAGTTTTGTTTGTACCATTTTGGCATTTTCTCTCCCAAAAAAAATAAAAATTGAAGGATATGATTTCAGAAATTTACTTTAGTAGAGGATGGATTGATTAGATCGACTCTGTTTGATTATATACTAGGCAATTATATCCCCACACCTCATGGGATATATTATCAAGAAATGTTTTGTTTCAAATGCTTAATTAGAACTTTTTAGGAGTTTATATTTTTTGTTAAAAAAAAAACTCCTTTAATTTATTCTCCAATCAATTGTTTAGAAATTTTAAGAATTTTTTAAATCTTTATTTTTATTATTTTAAGAAGGGTTTGTGTTGTATTTGTGAAGGTTTATTGAATATGTTATATGTGTAAGTGATAGAGAAAGTTTGATTATATATAGGTATTGTCAATATGACAATATGATGAAAATCACTCTTATAATCATTGATCTTATGCAATTTGATTTGAATGAAATCTCATTTGAAATATTACAACTAGTCTTAGATTAGGAATGATCTCCTTTCGATACTAAATTATTAGCTATATAAATATAGCTCAATTTCATGTTAAATTGACTATTTCTACCTTTTACACATTAGAAGTTAAATAAATAAGAAAGCATGGGCATTGTCCATGGCATTCAAACTAGTAATTTCAAGTTCTTGTTTAAGCCTCTTTGTTGTACTAATAATATCTCTTGTGCTACCACTACAACTCTCCAAAGCTTTGGCAATCTTGTTATAGCAATCCGAAAGCACATTCACTTGCTTCTCCACAAGATCCAATGCCTTTTGGGCCGCATCAGAAGCGTGGAGGAAATCAAGGTTGATTTGGAGACCACAGGTTTCGATGTTGTACCTTAGATTACAACGAGATCGAGGTGTGTTTTCTGTGTACAACGTTGAGAGTGTTTTGAGGGAGGAGACCAGATTTGGTGACTCTGTTCTGCACTCCAACACCTTCTTCAGCTTCCGTGATAGCCCCGTTGCCACTGCCATCCCCATTTTCTTCTCTTTCTCTCTCTGCTAATGCTAGATCCCTTCTATCACTAATACCAATTCGCCATTTTCCTTAGATCTCAAACCACGAAAAGACCCTAAGAGAGAGAAGGATTTTTTTTTTTTGCCTCCTTAATTAAATCAATTTTATTTAATTTCAATAGGATAAATAATTAGAGTAACGACAGGAGTTTAGTGAAACTAGACTCGTTACATCCTATTTTCAATAAATGATACTCTGTTCCAACATTTCTAAAATAATTCACACTTTGGACATGCTGTTTTTCTAAAAACTAGGGTGTGCCAAGTATAATTTCACTATAAACTTAGTGTGTTATTGTAATTTATCATTTTCAATATTACAATGAATATTTTACTTTTAGTATGATTTTTTTTTTTTAAATCATTTTTATTTTATTTTCAATATATTATAATGAATATTTTATTTTTAGTCTAAGATGTATTTTTTTAAAATCAATTTTATTTAATTTTCAATATTAAAATTAATATTTTATTACAAAATGAATTTTCTTATAATAAAGTGGCCACATGCACGGGGCATGTGGCCCTTTTCCATTAGTTATAATTAACGAAATGTTAACACAGGGGTCAATTTGACTAATTCTTTAATCTCAAGAGGTGAATAACACAAAATTGAAGTTAAAATGTCTGAGATTTATAGTTCGATCAGGCCTGTTCTTTTGCCACTGAGGTACATTGGGTGTGCAAATTTTTATTTTTATTTTTTTAATGATGTGGAATCTCTTTGTTAGTAGTTGAACCCGAGATGAGATTTTTGGCCAAAATACTAATCTAGGTTTTCTTTCTCATGCTCTAAAATTTGATTGTTTTTCTCATTGAATTCAATGTGGGGATGTTGGATTTCGTTCAGAAGATATCGAATATTTTAGCATTATAGATTAAAATATAACTAGAGAAAGCAAATACAACCCCTTAAGAAAGGAAATTCATCTCTCTCAACTGACAATCTCTAGAAAACAGAGGTTCACACCAAAGAGATGGAGATCCTTCCCTCAAAACATCCACAAGTTGCTCAACCAGCTAAATTATGGGCCAAAGTATTGGCCTCCCTAACAACAAGAGAAGCTAACAAAAAATTTACAGAATTCAGAGCCATCCTAATATCCACAAGAATAGAAGCAATAGACAAATGGGGATCCACTATCGAGCAAGCAATTGAGTTGATGACACTAAGAGCATCACCTTTCAAAAGGAAATCAATATACGTACCCACCATCCTTAATTCATACATTCCAGTACAAAAAATGCCACTTTAGCTTCTACTCAAAGTGGGCCACCAAGAATCAAAAGAATTCATACCATATGATTGGAACTTTAGCCAATTTGATTTAGTGTGAATTGTAACTGTTAAATTGGCTTTTAATTGCTTACGTGGTACTATTTTTTTTTTTGAGAATACGTGGTACTATTTTTAAGTGATTATATTGTTTTTATTGGGTCACTTTTTACCCATTGCAAGGATTGTATATTCACCAATTATATATGACAGACAATATGGTTTAACATTTCTTTTTTACCACACCAAAAAGACAAAGTGGGACACCAATTTTGATAATCCTAACAATTTATTTTATACCAAACAAATTAAAACACATAAAATTATTCAGTCTAAACCGAATTGACCAACAAATAAAGCATCGCTTTCCGTGACGTGGAGTGACTTCATAATCACCATTAACAAAACTAGACAAATGCTTAGCAAAATTATTGATTAGAACTATATATATTGATCCCATCCATATTTTTTCATCCAAAAGAGCTGATTTTAACTTTGGTTAGATTAATACAGCCGCGCATACATAAGTATGTAGCTCATAAACATTATAAAACACACCATACTAAAGAATACACTTGCAATATATGGTATTTGAAATAAAAATTGACCATATCAATTTTGCAAATATGTCAAAATAAGACCATCACATAATTAGATTAAAATAAAAAACTTAACAAATTATTATAAGCATCCAATTCAAATTTAAGTGCGAGAAAACATAATATAAGAAATAATCTAATTCACCTAATAAGGATAGTAATTTTCATCATAACAAAAAGCTTGATCAGTAACACTTTGTGCGAAATCGTCACTAGCGCTCTCATTCTGATCCCCACGATAATGAGCATTGGAAGAATCCAGGTTAACACCAAAAATTCCTTCAGCAAGTTGTTCTTCATAATTTTCACTACTATAGCTCTGATAAGCATAAGCATAAGCATAAGCATTCGGATAAGAATCGGGATAAGGCTGGTATTCGCTAATAGCAATAGCGTTCGTAGGTGGGACATAACAGAAAGAAGGATTGTTGCATGGATTGTACGGTGGAGGATACATTGGTCTTTCTTCTTCAGAATCATCAGCAACCGCTTCAATGCTTTGTTGAGACACTGGTGAGGGTGGTTCTGTGTCTGACTCTTCTTCTTCATGCAATTGAGGTTCGTCATTATCTGATGAATCTGATTCGATTTGGGTACTTTCAGGTTTCGGCTGTTTTGATTTTGGTTTTCCTAACAAAAATGAGACAAAAAATACTAAGAAATCAAAAGAACATAATATATTACATATTAGCAAGTTGAAAAGAATAAACTTTGTGAAATACAATGGAAGCACGTGTATAACATATCAAAACAGGACTAACTATGTGTTTGGGCTTTGGCATGAGTCAAATAAGCTCTTATTTTGTTGGTTTCAAGTTCATCGAATTATATAAAAAAAAATAAAAATTATACTTTAAAAAAATAAAAACTAGTTTATGTTATATTTTGGTGTGTGTGTGTGTGTTTTTTACCATACTTTCAACAAAAAAAATTAATAATAATAATAACACATAACTAGTGATATCTATATAATATATAATAGCAGAAGACATGGGCGTTGAAACCAAGAATGCCTCACATAATGACAAGTGGCATGTCTATTAATTGATGTTGCATACTAACACATCAGCAATTAAAATACGTCAGCATTAATTTAACAAAATCTTTAAAATAAAAAAGAAAAAGCATCTGACCTTGGTGAACCAAGCTGACTAAAAGAAAGGAGGGGGCCAACCGAGGTTCTGCCAAGTGTCTCTTTTTTCACAGTGTGAGATTTTGCCAAGTGGCATATCTATCTATTTGTCAAGTGATATGTTGTTTAAATAAGTCATATTTATCTATTATTTAAATTTTTAAAATGATACGTTGTTTAAATAAATTGACTTAATGCATTTTATTTATCAAACAGTGTTAATAGTTATCTCTCCCTTCATGTATATCCTATTTTCTCTCTCTCTCTCTCTCTCTCCTTTCCCCTCTTTTCTCTCTTTGGGACTCATCATCTACCGCCCACCAGTTTCTGTTTTCCCATTAAATCCAGTCGTTTCATTTTTTAATTTTTTCCCCTTTTCTATTATGATAATCTTCTAATATTAGAAGATTTCTTAACGCATGACAAGTGGTACATTTTATTTGGTTTAAAATTAGTACTGTTTGCCATGGGTTGTTAATTGAAAAAATGCATTGTTTCACTATTCATAAGACACAGAGATTGAGACAAACGGTGAAACAAGAAAAAAGAACAATAGAGATTGAGAAAGGTTCTTAAGGTGCAGAGAGATGAAAAGAGAGAAATTTGAGGGGTGAAAAAATAAATAAATAAAGAGATAGAGATCCAGAAAGTCCAAAGGCAAAGAGAGAGACTCATGAAGGAGGCACAGAGAGACTCATGAAGGAGAAAAAGGTGAGGATGTCATATTGTTTTCTCTTTAAGTTTATCATTTTATTTCATTTAATCAAATATTTTTAATGAATAGATAAGACAGAATCAAAATTTTGAAGATATGCACAATAGAACAAAAAAAAACAAACCCAAAAACACACAACAGAAAACCAATATTAGAGGTAGACAAAAAAAAAATAAGTTCAAACACAAAAAACAAAGGAGAAAACAAAAATTACAGCCCAGAAAAATCCATCAATGGTATAAACTCAAAAAACCAAAGAAGAAGAAGAGAGAAACACACAAAACCAAAGAAGAAGAGAGAAACACCAGAAAAATCTACTTGACTAGAAGTCAACTGCCCCACCCCCAAACAAAATAGGAAACTAGAATAACTTATTACTACGTACCAATTCATAATTTATATAATTTCAATAATTGATTTTTAGTTATCAAACTCATTGTTATTAATTAACACATTGTTTTATATTTACTTTCAATTTTAATCATCCATGGAGTTGTTATACGATTTTTATGATATTTTGTTTAGGTTTAGTTGGTTTATACGATTTTAAAACATGTCAAGAATGTAAAAAATATATATTCGATATATTATTAAAAATATTACAAATCATACCCGCACATGGTGCGGGTTATATGCTAGTTAAGTTAATAGGTGTGTATGTATCTTTCTAGAGAGATTAGAGATCATGAAGAAGAACAAAAACAAAGCTTAGTAGTTCATATATATACCAAGTAACCAACGCATTACGGGCTTCAATCCTTTTCCCATCCTTCTTTTCGCGTCAAAGAATGACCTGCAGCTAAGTGAGGTCAGAAAAAAAGTATGTACGAGAAAGATTGAATTGTAGTTCTGGCACAAAAGAAACGCAAATTGACCAAAGAAAAGAAAATAGGGTTTGTCAACAAAGATGTTGACCTCCATGCAAGAACAAATACATATATAATGAAATAACAATAAGTTTTGAAACGCAATAATTTTCATAACAAAATTCACAATTGTCAACATGTCAAATTGTGACTAAAATATAGATTATAAAAAACTTTACTCCAAATAAAAAGGGTGTCCTTTTGCGTAGAAAAGAAAAGAAAAGAATCCTTAACCAGGGGCGAAGCCAGGAATTTATTTTAGGGTGGGCTAGAATATCAAGTAAGTAAATCTCGACGGTACGAGAAAATTTTATTAAATAGAAAAAAAAAATACACCTAGTCAGGGGGAAACATAATGAACCTTACCCCTCAATGCATATTCTAAACATAAGCAAAAAAAAAAAAAAAAAAAAAAATGCATTGCAAATACAATAGTATGAAAAAAGAGTTTTTCTTGCCTTCTTTAACTGAGGTTGGCTTGATATTTTAATCTACAAATAACAAAAATAATTTTTTAAATAAAGTATTTTTCTTATCAGACACGTGCCCCACAAGTTCACAAATAATAAAATTACTCACTATTGACACGCACACCTATACCAGTACACTGACCCACACCACATTCAAGTCTAAAATATTAAAAATCTAAAATATAAAAGTAACTATTAAGTATTAACTAATAGACTAAAATAATTAAATAAACCAAGTGAATAAGTGATTGATATGTGCTGTGTACTGAAACAGTAAAATAAATAAAGAATAAGGAAAAGACAAATTGCCAATTTGTGATTGATATGTGCTGTGTATAGTGTACTGACTACTGAAACAGTAAAATAAATAAAGAATAAAAAAAAGACAAATTGCCAATTGAATAAGTAATTGTGGAGAACTAAAAATAAGAGAGAGAAAGAAGGGCAGAATCGGAGTCAATCAGTCAACTGAAGAAGAAAGAAGAAAAAGAAAGAAGAAAGAAAGGGAGAAGATCAGAAGAGAGAAGAAAAAGAAAGAAAAAAAGAGAGCTGTTGCCTGATGGCTGTGAGCCCGTGACCGTGTGGCCGTGCCGCCATGAGCAGAGGCGGATCTGTGTACTGTGTACATTAAAAAAAGAGACAGAGAGACAACCATACCTGTTCCAGGCGGACCGACGGAGGCGCGCCGCTCGGAGTAGATGCTCCGTTTTCCACTGGTGTGGGCTGGCCGGTGGCGGCTGGGTCACACGGCGGCACGGCAGTCAACAGTGTCGTGAGTTTTTTTTATTAATTGATTTTGAGGTGTTTTTTTTTTTTTGGAATTAATTGAGAATTTTATATTTAGATGATATTGAAATTGGGTTAGGGTTTGATTGCAATTACTGGGCTTGATTTTATGTTTAGATGATCTTGGGTTTTAAATTTTAAATGCTGGGTTAGGGCTGAGATTGTTATTGAAATTTTGACTGATCTTGGGTTTTAAATTTTAATTGCTGGGCTAGGGCTGGGATTGTTATTGAAATTTTGACTGGGCTAGGTGTAGGACTATTAAAAAAAAAAAAAAATTACCTATGAAATTTTTTTTTTAAAAAAAAGCTTGACTGGGCTATAGCCCAGTCAAGCTTGTACACAGCTCCGCCTCTGTCCTTAACAACTTGGTGGTCATATGTACGTTGTTTTGCATAAAACTTGAAAATCCTTAACAAACTTTGAATTAAGGAGTGCCCAGTGGCAAGAGAAGGAGGTTGAAGGAAGAGAAAAGAAAAGTCACCTAAAATTTTATGTTGCATTGCATGCATGAAGGTAAAAAGTAAAAACTATACTTAAAACTTTGATATGAATGCATACAGTAAGTATGATATGTTATGCATGAACAACGTGAAGAGGAAAAGATAATCAAAAGGGTTTGAACGAGATGGCAGTATTAGTATGATAAAGCACAAACTGGGTGTGTGTGAGAACCACGACCTTTAACCCAATGTAAAGGCCTAAACATGATTCTCAAAATGGAGACTTTCACTGTTTTCCATCCTAATCTTTAGGGGAATTTACAATGGAGTCGCCACCTAACTTTTATAAAAAAGCTAAGAAAAAAGTACTTCTCATTTATTGATTGAATAAAGAAATATACAAAAAGTTTGGAAAATTGAACAAATTACAATACTTTTGCCCTAGATACAATCTAAGTAAAAAGCAAAGTACAAGGCTTTGTGTCCTAATGTACAATCTAAAAGATAGAACAAGAAGACAAATATACTAATCTACTTCCCCTAAAGAATAGGGTTCGGGGGCTAGAGGATTGAGTGGGAAGGTATTAGGCACCCACTCAACCTGACCTAAATCAGTCTCCTAAGAACCCTTAATCTATAGTTCACGACTCACGCATACAAACCAAACTCGCATTGATGTGACATCATATTCAGTACATGCAAAACAAAGTGAATAATTGTGATTAATCACCTAGAAACTGAAAAATATTCATGCAAATATTCTTAAACACATATCCAAACAACCAAACATAGCATGCTAAGATCAAAATCAATAAGAAACAAACATGGCAGAATCAATTAGGAAAATAATTTCTATACCAAACACTATAAATCATCATAAAACTCAGATCGGTACTTAGATGCAACCAATCGGGCCTCTCCTAGTACCAATCGGTACTCAAGTTGGCCCATTCGGTACCCAGGTAAAAATTGGGACCCGATCGGTGCTCAGGTAAAAACCTAAGACCCAATCGACTTTAATCCGAGGGTTTAGTTATTGAATCTCATGAAAATAAATTCCTCCATTGTTTTTAACATTTTAAAATCACCTTTTTCATCCTAACATGCTCCTAACTCATAACATTTTAACAAAATAAATTCCATATAAACAAAAGGAATTAAAAAATAAAATAAAACTATCTTAAAAACAAATGCAATTAATCACCCAATCATATTTTAACAGATAAATAATCGAAATAACAAGGAAAATGAGTACCTGCATGTGTTTGGGAGGGAGCTCCTTGATTCGATTCGATTGAATCCAACCTGAAAAATTGATTCTTGAGGGAAAGAAAATGGTTAAATTGATTAAAAGAGAAAAAGAATGAAATCCAAAGATTGGAATCCAGATTATCAGAGGTGGCCTCTTCTAATCTCTAGGGTTATAAGAATAGCTTCTCTTCTTATTAAAACCCTAATCCCTCACAAAAATTCTCTTGAATTTTGTTTGGGATTCTGAATGATGAAAATTCCCACCTCCTCTTCAAATGAGTATCATTTTCTATTTATATGGCAGCCCCAAAATGAACCTACCCACGTTTTAGACTTCATGGGAGTGCATTAGGGTTTTGGAAATTGGATAGACTTCATGAAAATCCCGAAATTCTGACTGATTTTTAGGCTCTGATTGTGGGGCCATTTTGACCCTCTAAACATTCGAATTTGGAGATGGTCATTAGACACATATTTGTAGTCCATCATGTCAGCTTTCCATCCCAATTTGAATCAACTCAATCCGATAATCGAGTCAAAAGTTATGGTCAAAATACTGATCAGTGTACGGGCTGGAATTCAAATCCGAATTGGGCTTTGGATAATTTCGAGTTTTTTCACCTTTAGTCAACTTCTAGTGGATTTAGAAGTCTTTATTTGGCTGAATTTGAGATTTCTTGATTTTAATTAATTTATTAATAATTAATAGGATAATTATTGGTCAAAATAATTATCCCATTAGTTAAAAATAAACCAATTTAAAAATTATCCTTTGATGAATATCTTGTGTATGAATACTTACCATTTTAAGGTATTCTAAACCAATAGAAATTATTTATTAATATATTTTAATTTAATCCTTTAGAGGACCAATCAAATTAATTAACAAGTAATCCTATGCATGTGAGCTTATGGTAAATATCATTTCAACCAATCAAATTTATTTCCTTAATAAAATCTTGGTTTTTGATCCGATTTCCAATCCGAAAAATGCACTCTCATTCTTAATTCAATTTTGATCACTTAAAATATGATTTTAAATTTATGGACCAACTTTGAATTTTCAAGCTTGTGAAATTACCATTTTACCCTTTATACACTAAAGTGTAAAAAAGTAAAATTAATGGTTGCAAAATGGGGTGTCAACAGATGCCCCTCATTGGTGGAATTTATGTAATAAATAAACACCAATGCAAGTATAACATCTCATTTTGTGACCATTAATTTATTCACGTGGGGATATAATGTCCTTAGACATTTGTGGGAATGCAACTCTTTAAAGTTGTCCCAAAAGAGAAAGTGTGAGAATACAATTCCGCAGAATTACCTCAAAGGGGAAGGTTTTGAGAATACAATTCAGTAGAATTGTCTCAAAGGAAGTGTTTTGAGAATACAACTCCGCAGAGTTGCCTCAAAGGAAATGTTTTGAGAATACAATTCAGTAGAATTGCCTCAAAAGGAAGTATGTGAATACAACTCCACAGAGTTGCCTCAAAGAGAAATGTTTTAAGAATACAATTCCGCAGAATTGCCTCATATGAAATGTTTTGAGAAAATACAACTCCGTGAAGTTGTTTCAAAAGAAATGTTTTGAGAATACAATTTAGTAAAATTGCCTCAAAGGAAATAATTTGAGAATACAATTTCGTAGAATTGCCTCAAAGGAAATGTTTTGAGAATACAATTCCGTAGAATTGCCTCAAAGAGGAAGTGTTGTGAGAATTCAACTCCGCAGAGTTGCCTAAAAAGAAAGTTTAAGAATACAACTCTAGAGAGTTGCCTCAAATGAAATGTTTTGAGAATACAATTATGCATAATTGCCTCAAAGGGAAGGGTAGGAATACAACTCCGCAGAGTTGCCCTAAAGAAAATATTTTGAGAATACAATTCCGCAGAATTGCCTCAAAAGAAATATTTTGGGATTACAATTCCATAGAATTGTCTTGAAAGAAGTATTGTGGAAATACAACTATGTAGAGTTGCTTTAAGACAAAATGTGGGGATACAACTCCGGAGAGTTGTGTTACAGTGAATATTTTGAGAATACAATTCCTCAGAATTGCCTCAAAGAGACTTTTGTATAATACGACTCCGGAGAGTTGTCTTGAAGGAAATATTTTGAGATTACAATTCCGTAGAATTGCCTCAAAGAGAAAGTGTTGGAATACAACTTCGGAAAGTTGCCCCAAAAGAATGCCGAGTGAGAATGCAATTCCACGGAGTTGTCTCAAAGAGAATGTTGTTGGATGCAACATCCGCAAAGTGCTTTTGGAAGAATGTTTTGATCAGGGTCACAATTTTGATCTTGATTTTTAACTCAGGGTCAAATTTGATTTTTGACTCGGGGTCGATTTTTTATTTTTTTGAATTGGGATGATGACTTAAGGTTTAATCTTGATTTTCAACTCAGGGTCAAATTTTGATTCTCCCAATGATGACTCAGGGTCAAGATTCATTTACATTTGGCTTTCAGTGGATGACTTTAGGTCAAGAATTTCAAATTTTTTTTTTTGTACGATTTGAGGTCACGATTTAATCTTTGATTGGTGACTCAGGGTCAGGAATTAATTTTAATTGAGATGTGGTTTGCTCGTCTTTGAGGCTTAAATGATTGATTTTGGAGATTTTTTCTTAATGTGCTTATGAAGATTTGTCCATGGGGAAGTTTTTCCATTTTATTGTTCGCATTTTTGGAGGTTCTCATTGTGAAGAATTTTTATCTTGGGAAATTTTCCGTGGATTTTTTTCATTGTGAAGATTTGTTCAATTGCTCATCTTTGAGGCTTAAAAATTGTTTTAGTTTGCTTGTATTGAGGCTTAAAATCTTTGTGTTGGATATTTGACTCAGGGTCATTGGCTTAGCGTCGGATTTCAAAATGGATGCTAACTCAAGTTCAGAGTTTGGAATTTTGAATGACTCGGGGTCAGATTTGAAGTTTGAAATGATTTTTCGACTTGGTTGTTTATTTGGGCTGGCTTTTTGCACAATTGAGTTGATTTTGTTGTTTCTTAATGTGTCTCTGAAATTTTTAGTTTGGTTATTGCTTTGTGATCACGGGTATGATTGGGTTTGTTTGATTGAAATGGGTATGGCCAACTTGGATTGAGTTTTGCTGAAATTTTGCAACTTTTGAGGCTAGTGATCCTTTTTTTTTAAAGAACTTTGTTGTTTCGTTTTTCTTGAGTTTGATTGATTAAGTTTGAGATGTGTATCTGTTTTGGATTGGCTCCATTTAGTTGAGATTTGATGGTTTGTTAACTTGGCGCAATGGTTTTGCTTTTGGATTAATAAATTGATTCAAGTTTGGATTTTAAGCTTTGAATCTATTTTCTTTGAATTGGAATTGCTATTTGTGGTGATTTTTAACTTGGTTGGTCAATTTTAAGTCATGATTATGTTGAATTAGACTTGGTTAATTTTCTTGTGATTGCATGATGGTATTTGATTTGGTTCTCTGTTTTAGTTTTGAAGGCTTCTTTTGTTTATGTGCTCGGGGTTGTTTGAGGAAATTAATCCTAGGAAACCAAAATTGGTTCGATACGCTTTGGATGTCGATAAGGTTGAATTTGATTTGTTGCAAGACCCTGAGTGTCATGGGTTTCGTTATGTGAATGTTGGGGTGTTTTTTCTTGCTTAAGGCATATGTGGTTAGAAACACGTACCTTAGCTTTTCAGTGCTTACCTGACCTCCTTCTATTTTGATGATGACAGCTTATTCTTGGAGGATTGGGTTTCGTGCTTCCATTGGGGAATGGTATTTTGATGAAAATGTGGTAACATTTTTTGGAGTGGACTCTTGTTGATGGATGGTCCAATGGAGTGACTTTGATAACCTGCAAGAGACAACAAACAAAATCTTCTTTTGATTGTCAGTTGGGCGCATGCCCCTAGTTTGAGCATTTTGGCAAAAGAAGATCATGTTGACAAACAAAACAAATGAGCTGATGCCCCTAGTGTAGCATGCTTGCATACAAAAATGTTGGGCCAATGCCCATAATTTAAACTTGTTGTGAAAACATTTTGTGCAAGTGAACTATTTTCAAGTCAATCACTTTGAGTTCTCCACTAGACCTAAGCTTAGGTCATTTGGGTGCTTGGGACCGAGCCTTTGACAGACTGCCTACGTACCTTTTTTGGAAGGATCAGGTCAAGACGTAGTTCAAAAGATTTGACCTATTCGAAGGTCATGGAGATGATTGGGACCGAGTCTTTGATAGACTGCCTACGTACCCCTTTTGGGAGGATCAGGTCCAGACGTAGTTCAAGATGTGGGACCTATTCATAAGGTCATGCAGATGATTGGGACCGAGTCTTTGATAGACTGCCTACGTACCTCTTTTGGGAGGATCAGGTCCAGACGTAGTTCAAGAGTTTGACCTATCCAAAGGTCTTTTAGATAATTGGGACTGAGTCTTTGATAGACAGCCTATGTACCCCTTTTGGGAGGATCAGGTCCAGACGTAGTTCAAGAGTTGGACCTATCCGAAGGTCATTCAGATGATTGGGACCAAGTCTTTGATGGACTGCCTACGTACCTCTTTTGGGAGGATCAGGTCCAGACGTAGTTCAAGAGTTTGACCTATCCAAAGGTCATTCAGATGATTGGGACTGAGTCTTTGATAGACTGCCTACGTACCTCTCCTGGGAGGATCAGGTCCAGACGTAGTTCAAGAGTGGTTGGAAGACACTTGGTCAACCATGGTGATGATAAAGACCTCTGATCAAGTCTGCCTGGTGATTTCAAAATGAGCTTATTCAAGAGAAAATTTGAAAATGATCTGAATTTTTCTTTTAAAACTTTGTGGTGTAGAAACCTTTCTTTGCAATGTGGTGTTCTTATCAATTTTGAGAAAAATCATTTTTTCCTTTTTCAAATGAGCAAAAGGTAGTCCCTTTGAATAGGTCTTTTGGCTGATCATGACATTCGATAGCCAAACCATTCTCTTTATTGGGAAGGATTAAGGTCATTGAATTCAAGTAAACAACCTTGCTTTTTTACTTTGAGCATTGTGAGATTGAATCCTTAAAGGCAATCAAAGAATGTGCATGATAGTGCTTGAAGAATTGAGGGTATTCATTGAGAGCAAATAAAGGGAATGCTTATGATTTAGGAATTCTTTTCATTTGAGATTAAATAAGGGGAGTGCCCCTAGTTTGAGAATTTTTCCTATTTGAAAGCAAACAAGAGGAGTGCCCCTAATTTGAGAATTTTTATCTGAAGACAAATAAGGGGAGTGCCCTTAATTTGAGAATTCATTTTTGTTTGATGACAAACAAAGGGAGTGCCCCTAGCTTGAGAATTTTTGTCTTAGAGCAAATAAGGGGAGTGCCCCTAATTTGAGAATTTTCTTTTTTAAGATCTTTTGCTAGTAACGCTTGACTACCTCGGGCTTTCTTTCTTTTCAATCTAAGAGAAATCATCGCAAGAGTTGTGCCTAAAAACTACCAAGACTTCAAGGAGGTCTTTATTCATAGGTTGTAATGTAGGCCGGGTTCAGGTATTTGAAATGAAGGATATATAAAAGGCTCAAAATCCCTTTTTGAATATTTCCCTAAGTGTGCATTACTTAAAACTCAGACCTTAGAGGAGCTTTCTCCCTTTTTATTAGTACTTGCTTTTGAATCGGCTTCTTGAAAGTCTCTTCTCATTTGTCTCTCTTTATTTCATTCAAGTTGTTCCTTTGTGTGAACTCATTCTTTTTGTTCAATTCTCTTATTTAGCTCTTCAGCTTTGATGGACACTCATTTTTGGTTTTGAGGGAATTTCATCTTCCTTTCTCTCTTCAAGCTTTCATATCTCTCTTCTTTGAGTTTTTTTTTTTTTGAATGAAACCCTAACTTTTACCTAGGCCGCCCTTTCGGGTTTTCAACCTACTGGGTTACCCTATTTTTTGCCTAGGTTGCCCTGTCGGGTTTTCAACCTAGCGGGTCTCTCTTCTTCTTTTTTGAACTTTTCTTTCACAATTATTTGCTTTTTCATACCCTCATGTTGCTCCTTGTCGGATTTAGCTTGTTGGACTCTCATGTGAGCTTAACATGAATCTCTCATAGTTGGTGAGAATTAAGATTTCAAATTCGACCTTTCTTCAAGGTGGGTCTTGAACATGCCCCTAATCACCACACTTTCTTTCCAAACTTTTGGTACACTTGTACCTTCTTTGTTGGCTCTTTTTCAGATGAGCATTGGGTTTGACTCCTCCCTAAAATGAGTTTTGAGTATGTGCACACTTGTTTTTTCCCACCCTTGGGTTCAAGTTTTTATTATTGGTTCTTGAAAAAAAAGGCTAACTGTATAGGCTCAAATGGGCTAGCAATGGATTAATTTGTGACAGGTTAATTCTGGGATGATGTGGTCTAGCCAAAGATGGCCTCCAATCCCTAGTAATGCTAGTTTATCGGCACAAAGATATGACCTCTCTTGATAGACTTCTCTTAAAGTAAAAAGAAGTAACAACCCGTTGTTGTGACATCAAAATTTCTCAAAACAAGATTTTGCAGTTTAATCAAATGACATGTGATTTTTCCCTTGATTGCATTTAGGATCTCTTTCCCTTTTGTTCTAAATTGTGAGCAAAGATCCTTACATGAATTAAATGAAGTTAATCCCTTCTTTATGCAAATTGATCGGTAAGGCTATGGAATCTCATGATTTGCAAAAAGATTTTATCAAAGATATTTCCTTATGCACAATTTGAAAATGTGTTTTGAAAATTTTGAATTTTACTCACTCTAGAAGAAGAGCGATTCTTGATCTTGAAAGAACACCTTCTTTTGAAAAACAATCCACAATCTTTTATTCTTTTTGAATATGCACATTTTGAAAACCAGCAGTGGTTGGAGATCATGACCATTGAGTATTGGATGAATGGATGGACTCTTAGGCTTTGGGCCTTGAGGAGATTGGGAGTCATTAGGGGCCCATGCCCCTAGTTCAGGACTCTTCATTGAAGGCAACTTAAGGGCCCATGCCCTTAAGTTGGAACAGAGAGATTTTTTTTTTTTGGCTTTTTGATTTTTTGATTTTTTGATTTTTTTTTTTTTTTTTTTTTTGCTTGAAGTGAAAAATGTAAACAATAAATTCAAACAAACATTCCTATGATGAGTTTACAATCAAAACCTAAGCAACATGTTCCTAAGAATTCAAATGAGTAAACATAATGAACTTAAACAAAAGAAAGATAGAAAAACCCCATGGATGAGATCTTGGCTTGGGAGCTTGTGGAGTGATCACTTGGCTCAAGAGAAGTTGAATTAGCCGCCTGGTGAAGATAGATCAATGATCTTTTGGTCAATAAGGTCTCGAATGGCATGACCGGTCCTTTGAGTTCTTCATGGCTTTGTTGGTGTCTTCTTGGTCCATTGAGAAATTTGATGATGAACAAACTGGGCTTTCTTCGAACTTGATCCTTCAACAATTGGGCTTGATTCCTGTGGACCTTTGAGCAATGATCTTGGATTTTTGACTGTCTTTGTGAAACAAGCCCTTTTGTCAATTTTGAGCACAATCTTCACTGCATGTGCACTTAAGACTCATTAAGTTCAATGGCCTGTGAGTTTCAAACTTGGGCCTTCATTTCACAAAATATCATGGGTGAACCATTGGATTTGGGCTTTGATTCATTTGGTTCCGAACAAAAATCATGAAGGCTTCGATCATTAGACTATGGGCTTTAATCCAACAGGATCATGTGAACCATTCAAACATCGGGCTTAGGCCTTTTCATTTTGTTTTTCCAAAATGACTGAATGGGTTCCAAGCGTTGGACTTGGGTTTTGAATTTATTAAAGTCATTTGGGTCACAAATATTGGACTTAGGTCTTGATTCCAACAAAGTCATGAAAGCCTCAAGAGTTGAACTTGGGCTTCAATTCAAAAACAAAGGTGATGTAAACCTTCAAGCCTTGAGTTTGGACTTCAACTCATTCAAGAAAAATTAGGTGAACTTCAAGCCTTAGGCTCGTGAGTTTCAAGCTTTCAAGCTTGGGTCATATGAAACTCAAGCAAAGTCATGTTGGTCTTAAGCCTTGGGCTTGGAACCTTTGATTCAATCAATGTCTTGTTGGGTTAGGTATCATTCTTAACAAAACTGGGCTCAAGCTTTGGACTTGAGCTTTCACCTCATGTGTATTTTGGATTCCTAAACCATTCTTTAAGCATAGGCCCAAGAGTGGAACTTGAACTTTTTCTTTTCAAAATGATCAAGTGGGCTAAGTACAAGACTTAGGCTTTTCTTTTCTTTCAAAATAACCAAGTGGGCCTCAAGTACAAGACTTAGGCTTTCTTTTTTTTAAATGACCAAGTGGACCTCAAGTATAGGACTTAGGCTTTTCTTTTCAACATGACTAGATGGATTCTAAGTCTTTTGAATTTGGGCTTTGAATTTTCTTAGAATCATGTGACTTTTAATCTCTTGAAAGACATGTGGGCCTAAAGCACTGGACTTGATTGATTTTTGCCTTCAAAAAATGATTGGTTAAGAAACTTTTCTCTTTTGGGCTTTTTATTCACTTGAATGATGGCTTTTAATTCCTTTAAGTTCATGTGGGCTTCAAGTATTGGACTTGAGCCTGGGTTCAAACAACATCCAAGTGGGCCTCAAGCATTGGACTTGGGCTTAGGTTCAAACAAGAGCAAACAAGGCTTCAAGCGTTGGACTTGGGCCTAGGTTCAAACAAAAGCAATCATGAATGCACGCTTTATCGGGTTGGGCCATCCTAGAGGAAAGATCTAAATGGGCTTTTACATGAGGGTAGAGGGTAGGCTAAAAAGGTTCCCCATTACTTGGGCTCAACATACCCACCAATGCATGCGAGGGGCATCAAAGGCTCACAGTATGTTTCACCACTTTATACTTGCTCGAGAGGGTCGAGAGTACGTATTCATGGGGTGGTAGGTTGGCCAAGGGTACCCGCATCCGAGGGGGACCGTGATCCAAGGCTACTACTACCGTGGCTTCCGGGCTAACCAACACACAATGCAAAATCACACGTGCAATGCATGACATACAAAATGACAATTATCAAAGCGAGTAACAAACAATAGCAAACAATTTGTGAACTATAGACTAAGGAATCCTACTACTAGAGTTTAGCCCTCTAAGTCCCCAGTGGAGTCGCCACTGTGAGAACCACGACCTTTAACCCAATGTAAAGGCCTAAACATGATTCTCAAAATGGAGACTTTCACTGTTTTCCATCCTAATCTTTAGGGGAATTTACAATGGAGTCGCCACCTAACTTTTATAAAAAAGCTAAGAAAAAAAAAGTACTTCTCATTTATTGATTGAATAAAGAAATATACAAAAAGTTTGGAAAATTGAACAAATTACAATACTTTTGCCCTAGATACAATCTAAGTAAAAAGCAAAGTACAAGGCTTTGTGTCCTAATGTACAATCTAAAAGATAGAACAATAAGGACCAACATACTAATCTACTTCCCCTAAAGAATAGGGTTCGGGGGCTAGAGGATTGAGTGGGAAGGTATTAGGCACCCACTCAACCTGACCTAAATCAGTCTCTTAAGAACCCTTAATCTATAGTTCACGACTCACGCATACAAACCAAACTCGCATTGATGTGACATCATATTCAGTACATGCAAAACAAAGTGAATAATTGTGATTAATCACCTAGAAACTGAAAAATATTCATGCAAATATTCTTAAACACATATCCAAACAACCAAACATAGCATGCTAAGATCAAAATCAATAAGAAACAAACATGGCAGAATCAATTAGGAAAATAATTTCTATACCAAACACTATAAATCATCATAAAACTCAGATCGGTACTTAGATGCAACCAATCGGGCCTCTCCTAGTACCAATCGGTACTCAAGTTGGCCCATTCGGTACCCAGGTAAAAATTGGGACCCGATCGGTGCTCAGGTAAAAACCTAAGACCCAATCGACTTTAATCCGAGGGTTTAGTTATTGAATCTCATGAAAATAAATTCCTCCATTGTTTTTAACATTTTAAAATCACCTTTTTCATCCTAACATGCTCCTAACTCATAACATTTTAACAAAATAAAT